>OZ005746.1:24035371-24477871 GCA_963930835.1 Spongia lamella | reverse complement strand
ATATGTTTGCAGTATATTATGACAATATTGTAACCAAAAATTTAAATATTCACAGCCAGAGGACATACAATAACAAAATTCCAACTTTAACAGCTGTTCTAGGTTTTTAAAAATACCTGAATTAACCATTGATATAATGATAACACAGTGGCGCTCCCTTCCTTAGAGCTTCAGCATGAACAAAGATCGGAGTTCCATTTATGTACCACTACTCATTGCTTGCTCACATGATTATATTTTTATTGCCAAAAACAAAGTTTACAAATCAAAGTGTACTAGATTCATTGTTCCCTTAAGAAGTCACATTTTAGCATTAGGCGTTACTGTAGGCTGTGATGATTAGTCTGTGTAAAAATTCTTCATTACCACGCAGGAACAATTTGTACATGGCTCCTGCTGATTGCCATATACGTACATGAATCGTCAAACACACCTGTTGGAATTATTAACCTTTTATTGGCTGTCTAGAATGGAATGGTGGAATTAGGAACACTGAAGTGACATAGTGGAATAGGTACGTAAGGACTAGACTATCATCACAGCTTGCAGTAATGCTTTGAAACAGTCAGTGTATACCCACACAATTAGTTAGGTTACACATAAACAGGACAGAGAGAAGTCTTACAATAAGTGTGTGTACCTGTGTGGTGCAAACAGATAACAAACAACTTACGCTGAGAAATCACTTGCAGTCTTCCTCTCATACACAGCAGTGTCGGATCTGTAGACAGGGGAAAACACGATGGCTGACACATGTACAGTGCAACAAATCTGAAATTAATTGTTCTGTTTGGTACAAACAGTCAACAATACTATAAGAAGTGATGTACAATAATAACATATCAAAGTTTTCAGCATTTAAATGGCTGCATTGTCACATTCTAAAGTCAGTTGTATGGATAGTTATTTAATACTCAATTTGTTGCAACATAATATCTATTTTAAGTACTTCCCTCTATTGTAAAAATATCGATTTACCACCAGAGAACCCCTTGAGGCATACCTGAGATACTGTAATTTTACCAAACAGCCTATTTTAAGCACTCTGAGCACTTTTCGGCTACTGAAAAATCAAAATTTGCTGCAAACTTCCATTATTTTTGTTATATGTGCGGACAATGCAGTAATTATATAACCATTATTTTGTTTAAGGCAATACTTGATCATCTTTACTTATTGTAACAGCATGCACACACATTTACTATGGATATACCAAATGTTCTTGAACTTTTATGCCCAAAAATAACACTATAAAAGCCCATGATCAGTCATAAGATCACGAGGCATTCAAGAAGCCGGACAATGACATTATTCATTTACAACTGCCAGCTCAATATCTTTCAGGAAGCAATTAATCAATATACTTCATGAAACTGCTTTACATTCATCATTCTAATACTAAACCTCACTTGTAGATATGACTTGCCATCACACGCTACTTAAAAGGACACAAAAGCTTTGATGAGGCACACAAAAAGCTAGACTATGATGTATTCACAACTGCTAATTAGTCAATGCCTTTCAGTAAACAATTACTGACACAATAAACAGGCAGTTGGTATTTACAGCAAACCATTAACAGTCACTATTGAGAGCTGCTCCTCAAAGTAGACCCCAAATCACACATATTTGTCATCAAGACACCATATGTTAAGGCCTGTGTATTGTCTCCCTATCACATATAAGGCAGGTTACAACAAACCCTTGAGATCAGTACTTAAAACAGCAACTCTTTTTGTTCTCTACCCTAGCTTGCTGTGTAAGCAGATTGTGCAATGATTGACAACAGTTAACATATTCATTGCTCAATTAACATACTGAATGTGTCATTTGTATGGCTTACTCAGGTTGTTGTCTCTGATGGAAGCCATGGGCAGTGATGCCGTGGTCGGAATTGATCCTCAAAATATCGCTTTGCCTCTTGCTACAGTTTGCAAATAAAACAACACACGCTAACACAAACGTTATTATACACTTGCAGAATGCATGTGCAGGAACACTAGGGAATGTATACACTTACTTTAAATGTGGGGCATCATAATGGTCCCTGCAATGATCATGAGATTTAACACTGCAATGTCGTTATCTACAATATGACTTACCTAACAGCCTGCCTGCAAAATAAAAAGAAAATTTTAATATAATGACAAACGTGTGAAAAACTGGCACCTAGCATATTGCATTAACATGTATCGCTTACCTATCCTGGTGTTTTAATCGGATTATCAGGAAAGCAAACACGATGGCTATACCAGAGAAGATGGCAATGAGAATGGCGAATATTACAATAGCAACTGTCTCGTCGATGTCATCGGCTGCAGCAAATTTGCATTATAACACATATCAATCAATCGCAAAAATTAATAATTTTCTACCTGCTAAGGCGCCGTGAGTGTGAACGGCCAGCAGCAACGCTATTGTAAACCACGCTGACTCAAACATACTCTCCAGTAGTGCAAGGTACACAAAAAAGGTCGTAAACATAATGTCCGAATAAGTCATCATCTCTCCCTTATATACGTATTCAAATAGATTTTCAATCAGGTCACGTGTGGCACCCAAAAGTCACGTGTGGCACCCAAAAATCACGTGCGAGAGCACAGAAATGATATTGCTACGAGTTGCGGGGTGAGCTGTTCTTTGCTGTGTACTATTTGCCTTGTGTTCATCGTTCATCGGGTAGTACGTATTAGAGGGCGCGTAGTGCTACGTATAATTATTATGGTATTATATCATATCATCAGGAGCGGTATCATGGATCGTCATGATAATCGTCATGGTATTAGGCCAAACAAAGTTAAAAATATGTTTCTGGTCGTCTTTTTTGCTATAAGTAGCATATTTCCTAAAACTGTAACATGTTGATGATTACACTACACAAATTAAAGCTATAAAATGGTAACTTTTGGTGTATCCATAGCCTGATATAATATAATTGTATAATTATATCTATAGGTGTATCTTAGTGAGTGCCTACACAGATACATAAATGGAGGTAACATCAAAAGTGCAGCATGCATGGTGTGGTCAAACGACCACCATGTAGCTGCACGATTTACATAATAAAGGCCTCACAAAGTTAAATATTTGTTCCTGGTCCAGCAATCCACCAAAAATTGACTAGGCGACCAATTTCTAAACTACACACACATGAGTGCACTGATGACATAGGGAAGCCAATTATGAAGGGGCCAGGGCATGCAGTTCGCTGGGGCCTCATAACTGTGCTCTAAATGGGTCTGGGATGCTGCTTGAATTCTTTTGCCCCTGGTAGACCCCAAGTACCACTTGGCACCATGACAACATGCTATGGGTCAATGTATAGAGAAGCTGGGTCCTTCTATAATGCTGGTTATACAATACTTAATTCCAGAAACTGAGGCTGGATCCCCACCATGTACTTATTCTGGTATTTTTTACCATCTCTGGATCTTATTCTATCCAAACTCACTCGCTGTCTAGCTAGCTATACATAGCAACATCCTGAAAACTGTCCCTCACTGAAAATCCTCCTATGGTATTCCCCTCAAAATTTTAGGTAGAATCCAGTAAATTATTTCTTGTGAACCTGTTTGATGCAAAATAAGTATATACCTTTTTGATAATTCTAGTGGGTGTACTTTAGTGCAAAGTAAATTAAACAATAGTTATTTGGCTCTGTGTATGTGTGAGCTAGCTGTTCAGTGAACAAAATGACTGTAAGGTTAAACTGAAAAAGATTAATTTTAACAATAGCTGTAGCTACGCAGCTACATAATATAATATTATGTATTTAGAATATAGAATCTCATATTTATATTGATTTAGAACAAATTACAATTAAATATTTGAATGATTTGTTTTAGCCCTACTACGTATGTATATAAAATACAACTATGTATGCTGGCAGATAGGAATAATTCTGGGTTTATGGCTCCGTGTCACCCAATTGCTCTCTTTTGGGACCAGTAGCATAAATACACATGTATAGTGCTAGTCTTGATTTGTTGGGCAGGCACTTTCCATGCTACATGAAAAGATTATACTTATAATCAGGGGAGCCAAGAGAGAGGGTAAAGGGGCAGTTTAAATTTACCCCGGGCCCCAGGATAGATAGGGTCCATAAATACATTTATAAACTGTGTGATACACACGTAGCTTGACCCCAGATTCTTCTTTTGCCTCAGGCCCCATGCAAGTACACGGTCCTATAATACCTTCTACACTAACACTACTGGTTGCTTACTTCCCATGCAGGTCCTAGTGTCATGCAATAAAAATTAATGTACGTAGCTCCAGTGTACATGCAGAATTGGACAGAAATGATCAGACTGTAAAATGGATCGGATTTCACACAGGCATATCATATTCATATGATCTTTGTAATAAAAATGTACTTTAATTTGTCTAGCCATCAGGAAATTTTTATGCTGGCTAACTAGCTATATCCAACCATCAAAGCAAATTGTGTTGATGTTACACTTCATTATCTATGTATTAATTTGATATATGATAACATTATCATGCTGGAATTTTGATGTTTAATTGGTGTACGTTTGCTACTATAGATGTTCCCTGGGTAGCTATTTGTGACAATGTATATTAATTAGCTATAAGGAATCATGTGTGGGGGATCAATTGCAAGGGCTTAAAGGATTTTTGGGCCTTTGATCCTTTCACCATAGCTACATGCATGCATCCATGCAGGACAATAAAAACATCATTTAATTATAATTTAACTACTACCAAAGGTCTTTTACGTAGGCCTGAGCCTAATATGCCGGCATAATTTTGAGAATTATAGGTTGCAATTTTAATGAGAATTATTTTGGAAATATAGGACATTGACGAGCATAATACAAGAATTATTGGAAGTTGCAATGGGTAAATGTAATGAAATAATCTCAAAGATTGTTTAATATGATGATGGTGGTGAAGACACCCATGAAAGTAGCAATATTTCATGTAGATTCTGAAGAAAAGTCTGCACTGGCAGTATCCTGTTCAACAGTATAATAGTCACTGTGTGTATTGTGCACACTATTATCATCAATACAATAAAAATTACAAGAATAAGTAGGAATAATAGGTGATGATGTGGGAATAAAATAAGAATAATGGGTCAAAATTTTGGGAAGTTCGGGAAGGAATAATAGGTAAAATTTTGAGCATATTAGGCTCAGTCCTACTTTTACGTACACCTTTGGTATTCCCAAAATCTGGTGGCATGAGTGGTGCAACTATAAACGGTTGGCATATCTGTTATCCTTGAAGAAGGCGGATTATAGTGATGTGATGTCATGGCTTTGTTGTTGCCTGAGTTTTTCACTTTGCGATCAGTGATTACCTGTCTCAGGGGAGCATGATCCCACCGTGGTTGTTCGTCCAATCATTGTGCACTTGACCTGGCTTTTACTGAGGGTCAGGTGTGTGACCGTGTTAATTAGGAGCATCTTTAGTCCCTTTCCTTGACTAATACTTCATCAAGCGCTAGGAGTGGTGGCAAGGGGTGCTGGTTATCCCGGGTATAAAAATTAATAAAAAAACTAACCACAATAATAACAGTTACGTATATAACTACGTGCATAATTATATCTAATTATTCTACAATGTGTTACAAATGCAAGGCACAGCAAGAGTATAAATGTATAGCTTGGATGCATGGAACAAGTAGTACTAGAAAGAACAATTATATCAGTTCATGTATTAGCTATCTACTTTATCATCATCATCATCATAATCTGTATTACTAAGGAGTCTTTCTGGGAAATCTGACAAGTTGTAATATTGATCCTGGAAAAGTGAAAATGAAAATCAGTAGCCTTATATAGTACATGGCTATAGCTAATAGCTACTCAGGGGTGGATCCAAGGGGGCCTTTGGGTTCTCTAGACCCCCTCCTGAAATACGTATAGATCAAAGAAGCCAAAAGAATGATGCTTTGGTATAAAAACATTAAATATAAAATGTATTATTTCTTGAAATATAAGTATATCTGTGAGGTCCTAATTTGTGCAAATTTTGCGAGGAATCATGAGCTAGCAAATTTTAAACTGAGAGAAGTGCAAACTTTTCTATGTAGCTGTCATGCAGTTTGCAAATTTAATGCGTAATAGCAAATATTACTGCTAGACTATAAAATGAAGGATTCGCAAAAATTGTGCCTCGCAAATAAAACCCACTATATGGTAAATTAAATAAAACAACCTATATCTGCCCCTCAGACCCCAGGAGTGCATTGACTTTCTGGAAAAATGAACCTTAAATGGCTTCTGTTAGAAAGTGCTAGATTATAGGTTTCCCACATACGTCGCTATAGCTACAAGGTGTGCTTGAGCTGATTCATAAAATCACACGACTAGTCCTGACTACAGTACTAATAGTGTGACAGGATAGAAATCACTAAATGGCTGACCTACCCATAATTGTACATACCTACCCACCACTTTAATTGGTGTAACATACAACACTGTATGGTGCTGACCACCTCAATTACAGTTTGATCAACACTCTGCAGTGTCATACAATACACTACACATTTATAGTGCATTGTTCCTTTTGTGTTACTGTAAAGCATAAAATTTTGAGTCAGTGACTGTGGAAAACTTCGACGAACAGGGATTGTGAATAATGATCAGCCTCACATACAAACAGCTGCTGGAGTATATAGTATAAAATCTAAATTTTTGATGAATTGCTCAAAATCTGTCAACATATCTCTTTGTCTACTGTATGGTATTAAAAGTGTTTAATATACATATTTCAAAACCAGCTATGTAAATCATGTAAATAGTTATATGTGGAAAAACTTAACAGGCTCAAAATTATGTAGATATTACAATACCTATACATTATAAAGTCTTCATAGCTAGCCATGTAGCTTTGTACACATTGACCACATGCATAACTACATTTTATGAGCTAGATACCAGCTAGCTGGTGATGAATACCATATATCGGGTTTGATTTGCAAGGCGCAGTTTTTGTGAATCGCTGATTTTATATACATATATAGTCTAGTAGTAATATAATGAAAAATTTAAAATGGATTGGGAGGAGTTAACACACTCTAATAAAACAGTCAAGGTTTATTTAAATACTTGGTATGAACATTCACACTGATATAATACAATATTAGAGCATAGTAGGGAAGATGAAGAGCATATTAGTTACAAAATTCCTGAAAGCCTTTGGGCAAAACTTGGAGCCTCCACACATCACGTCAATGCTCCAGCAACAACACTACCATATGTTACACCTGAGTATCAACTAAACTTCAAAGGGAAAAGCCTGTGAGACTTTTGTGAGACAAAAGTCTCACAGTCTTACAGTACATATTAGAGGCTGCAAACAACATAATGCGGCTATCCATTTTGTCATCAAAGCAAACCAACAGTCTTTCAAATTAGTGTTGTTCCAGTATACTTTTACTAATACTTACTTTTTGAAAAGTATAGCTGTTTTCCTGTTAGTATTACTTACTAATACAATTTTCCACATTACACAAATACTAAAGTATTACTCAATGCTATAGTATTTGCTGGTTAAAATACTAAATACTTACAATTACCCAAAAATTAGTTTTTTGAGATACAAAATACTTTGAAGGTATTGTTTAACAATTAATACTTTTTTAAGAGTAATTTGCATGTCCTTTGAGGCAATGGATTTTTGAATTTCACATAATTTGTATGGATACTCTGTATGATACTAATTATACATAACTACGTATGTAGTTAAATATATTGTACTTACTAAAACTTGAGTATTTGTTGATTACTATTACAATACCAGTGGCGGATTTAGGGGGGGCTAGGGGGGCTATAGCCCCCCCCCTCCTTGCAACCTCAAGGAACATTATAGACTCTATGTATTGATATAAAAATGCACTAAAACACATTAATTCTTGCATTAAGTGTCATTTTTACACTTTACAAAATAAAATAACCTATACCCTCAGAGGGGTTGCACCCACCACACCCCTGGTTCAATTATACATGCATTTTATTAGCCCTTTTTAAAAAAATCCATCAAATGTGCTCTAAATCCTTGATTTTGGTAGTTCAAAAACCAAATAGCCTATAGCTTCTGGGGGGCTGTGCCCCCCAGACCCCCTGCTTCAGAGATACACTTCTAGGTTTAGCCCCCTCCCTCAAAATATCCTAGATCCGCCCCTGAATACCTTTGCAAAGTTTAAGCATGATTACTATACAATAGAAATACTTCACAATAGTTGTTCAAAGTTATATTGCCATCTTTGCTGACGACACCAAACTATATAGACCTATTATTACTCCTGACGACAGTAATGTCTTGCAAGATCTTGATCTCCTTGATGAATGGTGTAAAGTTTGGCTTATGAACTTTAACTACACCAAATGTAAACATTTATCTTTTGGTCACAACTCTCCGTCTAGGCAATATGTGACCCAGCATGAGAAAACCGGGCTTATGTACACAAAATACACCTATTCATGTTATAGTAAGTATCTCCCCTACTGTATAAGATTTTCAAAATCTGTAACCTGCATGAGATTCCTCATTAACAGCTGCATAAATGGTAAAAATTGTGTTAGATTCCTATGTTTACACAAAAAGTCATTTAATTTTGAAATCCAAAAATGTGGTCAAATTTTATGTGCACATAAGACCCATTTTCTCATGCCGGGTCACATATACCATGGGATCTAGTGCTGAGTTACACCAGATCTGTACAGTTGATGAAGAAAATGACCTAGGTATCATGTTTAGTTGCGACTTTAAATTTAGATCTCACATTCATAAGATGGTACAGAAAGCAAACAAAGTTCTAGGAGTCATTAATCGGACATTTAAATACCTGGATCCCAATATTATGCGTCTGTTGTATACTAGTCTGGTTCGTCCCCATTTAGACTATGCTTCTAATATATGGAACCCCTACCTGTTAGAGGAGATGCGTACTATAGAAAAGATACAAAGAAGGGCTACAAAACTCATTCCATTAATTAAGCAATGCACATATCAAGAAAGATTATCTGCTCTTAACTTACCTAGCTTACAATACCGTCGTCTCAGGATGGATCTCATTATGACGTATAAAATCTTACATGGTACAGTACACCTCAGAAAGGATCATTTTTTTACTATGAACACTAACCCCACCAGAACTAATGGCATTGTAACAAATGTCTTAGAAGATAATTATAGTTTTTCACAGAGAATCATAGACCACTGGAATAGATTATCCTCTGAAATTGTCAATGCATCAAATTTATTATCATTTAAAACTCAATTAGATATTTTTGAGATTTCAATATGTATGATTTAGTTATAGAGATTGGTTTTATAAGACTTTGTCTTCCTTCTTACCAATTATCATAAATAATAATAATACAATACTAACACACATTTACAAGCCAAGTACAAAACTTATACTTTACTCTTTAAAATTTCTATGCACAATACTAATACTAAACTAAACTAAATAAATTTCCTCATACTGGAACAACACTATTTCAAATAATATAAACACAAAAAATAAGTGAGAGAGCTCAAGAACAAGATCTAGCTGCAAGTCTTGCCAAAAGCATTTATTATTTAGTGCATAAGCCACATAATAGCTATTACTTATATTAACTTACTCAAGCTACCATGTACCATCATTAAATTTAAGAGCTTAGTGAGCGTGTTAATATTGAAGCGTTTAAGTGTTCAATGAACTCTGTAACAATTTTTCAAAACAGTTAAAGCATTGCCTTGCTCGTGGAATAAAGCACTTGGCACACGGCCAAGATGCTGATTAAGCACAAAGCAAACTAAACCAAGTGCTTTATTAACATTGATGCCACACACCAAGTGCGTATACTGCTTGTGATAATGCTTTAACTAATGCATATTGTCATATAATGTGATTGTGAATAGTGCACGTAATTTAATTTGGCAACAAGAATTTCTGAAATTACAATCAACAACCATCAATAGGTACACGTACCTATCTGTGCATACATACATACATACATACATACATACATACATACATACATACATACATACATACATACATACATACATGCATGCATACATACATACATACATACATACATACACACACGCACGTATAGCTATAATTATATATATTGCAGTTTACATACGTACGTATACACGGCTGTATGTAGCTTACCAATTCTAGTTGACTGACAGTGTCTTGGTTGGTATTTTTCCAACCATGTACTCTGATACACTTGTTTACAACACTAGATAACTTATAGAAGTAGTACATCAACACACACATCAATGGAAGTAGGAGCATTACAATTTCGAGCCAAAACAATTTGTCCAGATCTTGTTCACCACTTTGATTGCCAAAAAGCAGATAATACTCAACAATTACAATGGCAAGGATTAACACATAGATCAAAGAGTATACTGCGTTGTCTTTGTACCGCTTGAAGGGCATTGTCAACATGTGGACAAGGATTATTATGCATAGCAGAAAACCAATCATAAGGAGCGTTGAATTTTGAGTTTTTATGGTCGATGGCAATGCTGCAATATAGAAAAACATAATCCGGTAAACAAAGTTCTGCAATCCTGCAAATAGACGCATGTTGTCCTTGTAATCTCCTTGAAAAGAATCCAATATTGGCTTCAACTTGTGCACAAATAAAACTTTGTTGATTAAGCCGATAATCCTACTGTCACCCATTCCCAAATAAAAAGCACATTTGATGATGATAGGGTGTAAAACCAGTATCAGAGTGGGAATAGAAATCACTGTGATTATTGTGATAATAGCGCCCATTGCATATAAAATATATGGCCACTCTTTAAAGAATTCAATGTCTCCTTGGAAATACACTACTGTTTTGTAAGTTTTTCCATCTATATGGAAAATATCTGTTGATTTTAAAATAGCAAATGCGGTCACATTAAGCTTCGCAAAGCAGAGGACAAAAAAAGCACATAGTCCATGTGTTATTGATCGTGAAAACCTGAATTTGTGAAAACATTTGGTTTTACAATTGGAATATTTTATCAACAAAAAGAAGAACAAAATCAACAATAAGGGATAAAAGGATAGTAATAAATTGAATGCTAAAATATCCACTGTTCCGGCATTTTTAAAGATGCAATATGTACCAAACTTATCATAACTGAAAAAATCAAGATTAAAGAAACTGTACAGTGCTACTACTATGTTGGATGTTTCAAGTGTTGTACCATCTCTGTGAGAATAATTAAATGTAAAACGATACATACTGCTAATAATTTGTGAATAAAACAGGAAGGCACTGATTGGTCCAGTTGTCATTCGAATATTAAAGGCCATGATGACATAAAATAGTATGGTAAGTGGAATTATATATGTTCCAAATAAAATCAATGTTCCGAATAAAGGTTGATGTGCATCACATTTGTGACATTCAAATGTAGGAGAGTTTACTGCTACGGTATACCCACTAATACATTGACCACACAGATCACCGGTTCTGTTTTTGTTCCCACAAACAAAATCATCTAAAACTGATTTATTAGCCTCTTGTGGAAGCAGTTGATTCTGTGCAATATTGTCTGAGTAACAGTATTGAAATGGACAAGAACCATAAAGTAAATTTAATCCATTATCTGTTTGATATCCAATCCAGTAAGTGGGATCAAAGTATGCTTGAAAAGAGGATTGTTGACAACCAGATATTACAGCATTTTCGTTTGGTGAATTCACCAAGCATTCACATTGTTCTGCTATCTCATTGAAGACAAAACCTGGAGGGCAATTTAGTAAAGTAATTAGTGTGGTTGTAGTTACTGGATAGTCTATATCTGTTTGTAGATGTAATAGACAAGTTTCATCTGGCTTTCCAGCTATTTGAATTGGACCATTTGTAACTTGATAAGGCGATAAAACTTGAGGCGATGATGCTTCAATGCAGCTTGCAATAAACATACTAGTTGCAGATACATTTTGGTTTATTTCATCTACTAAATATATGGGCAAGTCAAACACTTTACCAGGTGCTACTTTAATAGAATCATTGTAATTACCACGAAACTCAAATGTTCTGGGTGATGTAGACACACGGTTTTTGGCAGTAACGTCAGCACCGTTAACTTTTGATGTAGCCATACGTTTATTTGTACCAATGTCAATACCAATCAACTTCTCAAATACTTCTATGTTATGGCATGGATTTAAGGTATTTGCAAACAAGGATTTTCCATTATCATCATTTACTTTATTATCTTTAAATGTAAAATTTGTCAACCAATTTCTAGGGGGTACATATTCTTTGTAATACCTCATAAAGCAAACGTGTGATGCAAGATGGTCAAAAGGGGTCCCCACATCCACATGTATGGCACCTCCACTGATCAATGCATTGTTATGAAGAAAGGATACATTACTATAGGGATGTATTTTAATCCATGCTCCACCAATTAACATGATTGCACCACCATGCACTCCACTATTACCATCAAATATGGTCACTGAATGTTCAGTAAATTCTACAGTTGAACCATCCATTACTAATGCTGTAAAATTGTTTGAAACAAATAATGTTTTACCCCCGAATGCAAGGCTGACAACTGTGGAAGCGACTGCACCAATGCTACCATAATCGGATGCATTTGATTGAGAGTTGATCAAATTGTTACTAGTAAATGTACAATTATTAATCATCAGTGTTAGGATAATTCCAACTGCAATAGAATCATAATATTCCCTGTTTGCTTGAATAGCAGAGCCGTACTTTGCTACGTTGCCATCAAAAGTAGAATTGCAAATTTCAAAATAGTTTGTGGACAGAGTTCTACTAGGCTCTCTACTAAAATACATCAAAATTCCTCCACCAAGGTCCTTCAGTGCCTGATTTTGCTTGAAAATGCAGTCAGATATGCTATACCTATTATATAAGGCTTCCCCACCAGTTTGATATATTATGTAACCGATTGATATCCCACCACCTCCTTGTTTCACAGCAGAGTTACCAATAAAAGAACAGTTTAATATTACCACAGAATTATGTGTAGTATTGTGTCTACTCTGAATCGCAAGAGCACCACCACTTTCAGCAACGTTTGATTCAAAGATGCAAGAAATGATCACCACTGAGTTGTTGCTTGCCTGACCATCAAGCCACAATGACAATGCTCCACCCAAACCAAGATGTAAAAATGTGTCTATTGCAAGATTGTCAGCAAAGTCTTCTGTGCCATAAACAGCCACATTGTTTTCAAATGTACAGTTCTCAATGAGGTATTTTGAGTGACTATTGTGTGAATTGCTATAAGGATCACAAGCACTTACACCTGGTGAACATTTTGTAAATTCAATATAGATACCTCCACCTCCATCCCCAAATTCAATAGTTTTATTTGTGTTTCCTCCCAACTTGAGCAAGTTATGAATGAAAAATGAATTCGTAATGGACACAATCCCATTTGTATCATAAAAAGACAAACCTATTCCATCACTGTCAGAAATAGTGACATCACTCAGGAAGATATTAGTACTGTTCTGTATAAATAATGCACTGCGAGAGACAATAAAGTTTCCCTCCGTATCATTTGCACTGGTACTGACATGCTTCATTCCACATCCCACAATTGTCAAGTATTCAATAGTCAAATTTCTAACTGCAATAAATGAAAGACCAGTATCAAAATTTGGACTTCTGTAAAAATTTGGTTCACATTGTATGGTAGCAGGATTATTAGCTGTGCTGAAGAAATGAACATTGCACAAATTTTTCAAAGTATAAGATGAGTTCAATCTGTAATTTCCTGGTTCAATAAAAACATCAGTGCTAGTTGAGTTACAGCACGTTTGATTGAGTAACAAATTAAACATTTTGTTTAAGCTAGTGCAATGATAAAATGATGCATTTGTACTGCTACAGTCGAGGAGTCCTAGTGTACCATCAACGGTGATGCTAGTGTGCTGGTGATTGCAAGCACATAGTAGCACTGGACCCAGAACAAGCAAAAGTAGAAACTGCAGTTCCATCATGATCAATTTTGCATATATTGCTAAGACCCTACAAATATATGCGTAATAACATGAATTTCAAAGCTATGTACGTATGTAGTTAAAATACGTATATCCTTCAAGACCAATATATATATATAAATAAATATAATATATGTACGTATATCAGTGGCGAATCTAGGAAATTGGGAAGGAGATTTCCACTGACACTAGATCCAAGATGCAGGGGTCTGGGGACTGTGCCCCCAGCCACTGAAGAGGCTTTAGTTTTAAAAATTAGATCTAATGAAATTAACAATATTTACACTACTATTACTGGCATTAAAAAAGCCTTTGCTATAGTACAATTTTTAAAGGTGATGAGCATATATATCCACATAGTGGTGACTGTTTTATTAGAGTATATTGATATTCTAAAATACTTATGCAAAGATAAAAATTTTCTTTAGTATAGCTAAATCAATGATTCATTAACACCATTTTGAAGAGGGTTTCCATGGAAACCAATGAAATCCCCTAAATCCGCCACTGTATATTATTATTCCTATTATGTAATGTTTCATAGAACAGATGCAAAACTCTGTAATAGAACACACAATCATATAACATGTAATTATAAGCCTTTAAGCTACGATGTGCAAAGAGGTCAATTTCTCTATTTCTCTTAGCATGTTAATTATTTAGGAATACTAAATTGACAAACATCTTTAGACAATAAACATACGTACATATTATCATAAATACCATATGGTAGGTTATTTTTGAGGGGGAACTTTCACGAATTTTGTAAATTGAGCTCGATTCATGAAAATTTCCCTGTGAAAGTATATGTGTTGAATAAAGTGTAGCAATTTTATGAAGAGCCATGCATTCGTGAAAATTTTCCTTGTGAGTAATGGCACCACTGGGCATTCGTGAAATATTTCCCCCTCAAAAATAACCCAATATATGATACTATCCCACTAGGGACCTGTGAGAAGGCTTACTACACCTGTTAATAAATCTGGTCATTTGATTCTTTATACTGGTGAACACAGACAGATCTGGATTCTTAGTATTGTATGATCCATCTGCTGGTTTAGTACACAGTATTATAAGTGCTCATGGTAATGATTTAGGGGGTCATACTGAAAGAAATTCACCAGTAGAGAATTAATTTCATGTAACTACATATGCACCAGAATTTATCGAGAAATGCCAGCTGTACAGGGGTGTGTGAGGATATCGTGACACATTATCAGTTTTTAATGAATTTTTTGTATATGCGTATACGTATGTATGATATGTGCCTTTTAATGGTGGAGTCACAACATGCAAGATTGTTTTTTATCATGAATTGTAGCTAATGTGCTCATTTAAGATATTAAGAGAAACTTGAGACATGACCAGGCCAAATTTTTGCCCATAATTCTTAATTATGCTCTTCACCTTCCCTATTATTCCCTATTATGCTCAACATTTTAGTTTATGAATGCTCTACAAGAGTATTTCAATAAAAACAGTTTCATTAGAGCTAGTAAACTCTCCACAATCCATTTGAGTGCTTTTTTAGTATTTTACTACACCCTGACTATTCCAGCATAATAATTAGCATAATGCAAGCATATTAGGCAAAATATGAACATAGATTGATGACTAACAAATTAATATCATATACTCAAACAGTTTTCCCAATTGAGCAATGACATCTTCTATCTTTTCCTTTGTTTAGCTGGTCATTCATTTTTATTGCACTCACACAAAGTAAATTTCATGTAAACACAAGTACAAGCCCTGTGTGGTTGATCGGTTGTCACACACTAAGGTGTCACAATGACTGTCACTGACCATACGTACTATAGCTAGCGTTTATAATCTCTAATCACTATAAGTGGTTGGTGACTAAATTGATCTGGCTATATACATGAGACAACGATACAGGCATTGTTTATATTCATTGTAAACATGAACAGCACATGTGCACATGATCCATTGTCTTGTAATATGAGAAAATGCCAAAGGCCTACGTAAGCTACCTACTGCTGGGGAGTCACTTAGCCAAACTGAAGTGATTTTCTATTGCAAAAAACGGATCCCTATAGAGAGATAAACTTTTAGCAGGCCCCCTATGTAAGATTAATAATGAAACTTGTCTTCTTGCTGGCTCACTCATTTGGTTTCTTGCTTAGTTGACACGTTCCTTATAAAGTTGAAAGTACTAAGTTCTGCAAAACAAATTAATAAGCCATTCAAATGCTAACCAAAACATGTGATCATGCAATATTACATGTACACTTTTAAAAGCATACACAATGCAGCAACTCAATGTGGTAAAGTACTGTACAATGAAATTCTATTGAAAATTCACTATTAATAGCTACACATATTTTTGATTATTTAAATTAAATTTTGAAATCATGTTTATAAAAACAATTCTTCTATCCAGTGAATGATGATCATGGTCACATAATATGTAAGTGGATATATTATATAGTATCTTACTAGGTGTGTACATGCATGCATAGACACTGTAATAACACTATACTTGCTCCACAATGCCACGCATTCATGCATTCACCTACTAAATACTGTATAATATATGCATCATGGGAGACATAGACAATGATATTTATTGCTTTAATTGGGTTAGGCAATGATGGCAAAAAAGCATTCAAGAATAAGAGAAATTTAACTGGAAGAAATTATCAAACATGTGAACAATATCATGCAATGGAATGGAGACATGTAGCTACAGCTGATCCTTTTTAAATTAATTTACATGCACAGCTTGGCTGAGAGCTGTAAATCTGCAGGCATGTTGATTTGCAAAGGTATTGTAGCTAGTGGGTTTGCTCAATGACTATCCAAAAACTTAACTCCTGAGAAAGCAGTTAGTATGGCTATAATTACGTATGCAAACAAAAACTAGCAAAATACATATGTACATATATCCCATGACAGTGGCAAGTTGGAGTCAGAAAATTTACGTAGAGACCACAAATTCTAGTCATGTTGACCCACTAAGTAGACATTGCAAACACAAAACAACTGTGTATATACAAGCAACTACAAGCTACTGTAAGGGACAGCAACATAAGTTCCAGATGTGGCAAAACACTAGGGCTGCACTGAGTAGCTACTGACATCGGTATCAGTATTGGACCAATATCACTGGTATCAGAATCGTGTCAGTTATATACATACGTACCATGATAAGGATTGGGGTTCAATAGTCCATGTGCTTGGTTAGTGGTGCTTCTCACATGACTCTACTTTTGAGAGGAAGGATAGATGAGCAAGACAGAAGTTGATATATAGGAGGTTCTGAGAGAAAGCTATAAGTGCCTTGTGAAGAAGGATCTGGCTGTGTTAGACTAGTGTATACATATGTACATACATATAGCTACATACTTATGGCAGGCATTTAAGAATAATAAGCCCACAAGCCACAACATTTAGCTACTAAGTCATGTGCATTTGCAAAGGCATCTTGTCAGTTGTGATTAAAGATACAGAAGTCGACATTCTAGCCAACAATTGAATAACTCAATGATGATTGGGGATGGGATTGATCACTATTGATCAACAGAATAACTGAGTGATGGAGTGCATGAATAGGTAAAAATTGAGCCAATATACATATTATTATTATGGTGACATGGGATGGATTGTGTAGTAGCTAAGGCTTTGTAACCTACGTACGTATAACTGAGATTACATTATGGGCTATAAGCTACAGCCTTTTCTGTCTATTATGTATATAAACACCTGATAACTAGGGCTAGGACAAATTACTAACAAAACATTTTAACCAAAAATGAACAAGTGTTCGAACATTCTTTAATACAAAAATTACACTCAAAATCAACAAGGATGGTATATTACAACATACGTACATCTTCCTATTTATGCTATAAAAGTCACAAATCTATTGACAATTAATAAAATACAAAGCGCTGCACATTTAATCTTTGTAGAGTGAGTGATCAAACTACGTACATATCTTTATAGAGACTAAAATATGGCTTCATATAGGAAAATGAATATTCGAATAGTGAATTTTATGAACGAATAGTAACATAGCAAACGAATATCCAAACATTCGTCCCAGCCATACTATGCATGGGCATGTCCTTTAGGGCTACAAAGAATCAGCACTTTCATACACGTGTGCATGCATAAGTGTATAACAATTAATAACGATACACAGTAATCAGATTAGTTCAGAATGGAATGTACATCGATGGCTTAGGAACCACTGGTGGCAACATTTCTGATAACAGAGAAGATGCCAGACCAAAGAGCAAGGCTGATGGCGTCTACGACAACCCATCCCCATTGGTCGGAGCACACCCTTCTGTGTACGACAACATACATGGCATGAGAATGAGGGACTTTTCCATACACCAAAACACCAAGGTCAAGCTCAAGGAGATAACCAATGTTGGAGAAAAATGTGTCTGCCAAAAATGTGTCCAGGGTACACAATTTCCTAGGAAATTCTACTGACCAGACAGGATATCATGATACTATCCTAGGACAATATATCCGTCTATATGATTTTACATTCTGTTATGACAGGTGTTCCTGTCCCGGCGTCGGCTGGACAGTTTTTCCTAGGCCCTTCGGCATATACTAAGATACGTATGATATACCGTATATTGCAAATCGTTCGAGGTGGAAAAGTTTCGCGGTTTAATTGGTGACCGCGAAACTTTTCCAGCTAAACTTTTTCGTTCTAGGGAATATCACGGTTGATCGTGAGCACATTTTGACCAGGGCGAACGAACCGCGGAAGTTTTCCAGCGAATTTGAAGTACCTTGTCCATCCGCGAAACTTTTCCACCTCGAACGATTTGCAATATACAGTACCTCCATATATTAAATCTATGGTTGGTCAGCCTCCTGACAAATTTTCCTATTTTCATACGACACCGGATTGATTCACAACTCGTGCGAATACTTATACCTTCAGTTGCGACCGCTTAGGCGTGGAATGGTGGATGTGGCAACCCTTAAATTCACAAATTGAAGCTTATAAATATGACGTTGTTGTATCGTTTAATTTCTCGTAATTTACCATTACTGTAAAGTCTACGATACACAGTACCTTGTAGGTTTTGGCGAGAGCCTAGTTAACGCCGGTAAGTTCACTTGGTACTTGTCCTCGGGACGCTTGTCTTTTCTCGATCTCCGAGCGTCGATGCCAATAGTCAGATCTCTGACTCAGTTATAATGCAGCCATATCATCAGTCTCGAGTAGGCACACCCTTTCACCGCAGAGATCAAGGGGGCGATATATTAGCTAATACCTCCTGTCTCGTTTCCTGCTCTCGACCGCGGTCACAGTCGCGGGTGACAGTCCGCATATTTACGTAAAATTCCTGTTTCTTAGTATATTTACGTAAACTTCTGTATATTATAATTATCACTGATTATTGATTGTGGTGACTGATAACCCCAGTTCAAACTACGTACGCAAATGGCTATAATGCAGTCAGGGTCGGATCCAGGGGGGGGCTTTGGGGTCTCGAGATCCCCTCTCCAGAAATATATCTCTACTGAAAATACATGTAATGTGTAATATGTAATGTAATTATTAATGTGTGGCTGGCAAATACTTATTGTACTATGATCTATATGATCTATATAATTATTACTATGTGATAAGGTGACATATTTATATTAGCTATAGCATATACATAGCTACATATCATAGCTACGTATCATAGCTATAGCATTATCTATAGTTTCATCCCATGCCAACGGGTTGCGGGTAATTCCATGCAAGAGGATTCAAGGGAGGATCCAGGATTTTCTAAGAGGGGGTCTGATGCAGGGGGTCTGGGGGCACAGCCCTCAGAAGCTATAGGGTTTTTTGTTATTATAACACCAAAATCATCAGGCTAATGCAAGATTTAGGGCATACAATTTAAGTAAATACAAGGAAGCATCTAACCAAATATGGAGTAAGGGGTGTGGTGGGTGCAACCTCTTAGGGTTCTGCTCTGAGTGGTGGCCTATAACTGACATGCATTGAAGTAAGCATAGACTGCATGATGTGGTGTAGGGCTATTTAATTAATTAATGCATGCAATATTATTTATGAAAGAATTGTACTGATCGGTTTTAGGAGGTGCATGCTGGTCGCTTTGAACCACTGCCGACCAGTGTGGGTAGAACCCTGCATGTATTCAGCCTAGTTATAGCCTTATTGCTAAATAGTAACTATAGCGATAATATAGTGCTTATAGCTATATTCATAGCTAGCTAATAATTATATAGAGATCATCAGCAATAGTTATGAATGGTTTTTAAAATGCACCTCCAAAACAATGCATGTGCATGGTAGCTAACATATAGTTAAATGTATGCAGGTGCCTGTAAGTATTAAATAACTATATTCTTTAACTATTCACAAGCTATATATAGCTAGCTATAAACATATGTACATAAAAATGTTTTGGCAATTGTTTAAGATCTTCTCAATTGTTCATATAATGGTTGTTTATACGTATCTTGAAAAGAGTATCATACTGAAATCTGAACAAACGTATAGTTATATATATACACCCTTCAACTGAATGTTTTCAGCTACACTCCCTTTTCAAAATCAGTTTGTATAAAATGTTTCTTTCTTGCAAGGCTATGGCTATACCTACATAGCTATAATCATTAATTGGATTTCAATCAACACTCTATTTGTAAATAAACCATAGTGTGATCGAAACATACAAACTTTAAATGGACAGCCAAACTAATGTGGTGATAGCTACTGTTAGCTCTATATGACTCATTTTGTAACTTTTTGGTGTTCATTGCAGATAATTTTATTATGTAGCTATATAGCCATACTTATTAGCTATAGCTAGCTAGTGCTGTGCACTTTCACTGAATTACCAATTAATCAATCGGTTAGTTATATTCAACGATTTGATAAATGATATACTAACCCAGCAATTATTGGCTTCTAATTATTTCACTTTCATACTTTCATACATTTACGTATATAATAGAGTAATAACACAACACATTAACTCCAGATGGCCAGATTTAAATGAATCTTGTTTATACTCTTTTTACACATACGTAGCTACATTAATTGCATGAAACTAGCACTCAAATCTGTAAAGTTTACTCCTCATTTTTTCCTTGTAGCAATGGATTTTACTTGTCATTATTGTATAGCTACGTATATCTAACTCTTTTCTCTTAAAACATCATTTATGTAGCTATAGGTCAAGATTCAGTAAAGATTAAGTTATGACAAGAGTTGAAAGTTGCCTAGCATTGATTTTTGTTTCCGGCTATTATAGCTACTAGCTATTTATTGTCTTCCATTCTTCATTCAAACTGATAATGTTATTTATGTGACCACATCTGGTTTTAATTTGTCACTTCTGTTGGTCAAATCCAGTCACAAAAAATTGCAATTGGTTAGTCTGATGCATATGACTGCCTATATATATATTATCTATAGCTCTAGTTATGTACCATGGCCACTAAAGTCAGTAAACAAAGCTATAGGACAAGCTCATTATCAGTCAGGCTTAGAACATATATAATATTATGGTCAGGCAGTAATACTGTATATCAAACGTTTCAAAAGTTACACCAATTTACATAAGTGATCGAAATAGTAAAACTGTATAATGCATATACAAGGCTATATGATAATCAGTAAACTAAAACACCTCGTGTGCAAAAAACGTTGCGTGGGAAAAATTTATTCAAATCACAATACACCCAGGATGCCTAGCAACAGTGCTATATTCTTTTGTAGCTAGTAAGCTGCTAGTTTCATGATTTAATTACTAATACCCATATATGTACATGCATATGTACATGGTTGCAATCAATGCAGCTATAGCTATAAAGTATGTAGCTATGTACTTGTTCACAAAAGATTGTGTATGCACATGTAACTCAATTCATAACAGCTTCATTGACAATACAGTATCATTTCTGGCCTTGAGGACGGCAAACAGTTTTGTGACTGCTCCAATGTTTCTTTTGACACTCTCTGTTACAGTATTGTGCTGACCGGCAGCGAGAACACTTCATCAGGTTTTCGGAATAAGTTCCACATGAGCTGCATTTGTTCTGATCAGGCTTCTTAGCACCGTGTAAACTACACAAAATAGTATCTTCCAGCTGATCAAGAGTTACAGGCAATCCCTTACATTTGGCAGCATATAAACATTGCCAAACAGTATCTGTGAGCTCATCAAAAGATGCAGGTAATCCCATTTTTCCCAACCCCATCATACTGTGACTTGGATACAGTGGATACACTACAGCTCTTGTAAAGTAATGGTCTATTTTATGCTCTACAAGCAATTGATATCTCTTGCTGGTGTGTTCCTTTGATGTAGAAACTGTACGGGTTGCAAAATAGTCAAATAATTTTAGCAGAAACTGACTTTCTTTTGCGTTGACAAGGAGAACATTTTGTATCATAGCATCACCCTCTGTTTCAGTTACAGCACACCACTGTTGATAAATGTTTTCACACTTTTCAGGTGTTAAGCAACAGAACCACATATCAACTGCAGGAGTTTTGTTCAAAAGGTCATACTTCCGATTTTCAATCACCACAAGGCATTGGCATTTTGTATAAATTTGATCTAAAGTCTCAGGTTGGCCATAATACGCTAACTGAAAGAAATGTTTGTCACATTGTTGTAGAATTGTAGCCATTTTGACTTTAGCATTTAGCTCTGGAGACTGTGGAGTACTGCTTTGCATTAAAGCAGCTTCCTTTAAGCTGTACTGAGTGGCTGAATAAGATGGCATATGTTGTAGTTCATCGGTAGGCATGGCTGGGAGAGCTAAAGCATTGTCAGGATTGACAATATAAACTGGCTGCTCTTCTTCATACAATTGAAGGCACTTGCGATAGGCCACTACTATGATCTTCTTATTCTTTCTAGATAGTTTAATGGACATCTTATGGTAATCTATTGGATAGGGGTAAGAAATTTCTATAAAAAGCTTACCGATGATAACCTTAACCTTTGAGGTAGTCGACAGTGAGGTAGTCATTTGATGATGTTCCAATGCATGCATGGACTGTTCACTTAAACTAATGACAGACTCAAAACAGCTGGTGTTGCCAGAATGTTGCAGTATAGTTCCAAAGTCTAGGTCCACTGGAGTGCAGCGGCATTTGACATGTTGATTAAAAGAATAAGCAATATCCATGATCTTACAATTACGTAACTTGCCATGCACCATTCTTACTGCACCTTCAAAATTAGAAGTAATAATTGTTAGGTGACGATCTTTCTTTATAAGACTCATGGGAACAAAAAATTCATAGCGTGTTTTCCCATCAATGTTCTCCTTTGCTATGGAGGATATCACATGGACATTATCAATGCAACTGCTTTGTATATTTGACCAAACTTTCAACACCTTTGCATTAACTGGACCCAAGTTGTGAATTAAAATGGAAACCCTGGGCTCGTTGATATAGCCACGATATCGTACTGCAATGGAACATTGTCTGATAACATCAGATATGGGTTTCTTGTTACATAATGGGCAGGTTGATTCAGACTCCGTCAAGTGCAGATGTAGTCCATGCAACAACGACTGTGTCTGAAGAGACATAATAAACGGTCGGAGATACCTTTGACTTAGTAGCAGAGAGCATAGCGGTGACCACAACTTGTAGTTGGTGTAGTCATATTCACTGCTATCTAGCTGTGAGACAAATGACTGCAAGAAGCGTATTACAGTCTCTGTACACAATAGGGACTCAACAACTGTAGTCTTAGTACCACTCATAAAGCATGTTAACATTTGTTTGACTGCACCACAAAGTGCACTTAATGTAGTTTCACGATCGTTTGGTGTAATTTGCTTTAAGGGCAATGAAATGACATGTTGCCAAACAAGTGATTTTTCTATTACACAGTGCATAACATCAGTTTCAGCCATCATAGAAACAGGTTTAACTGACAACTCAGCACTGTATTCATCATCATAGCCAATACACCTGATACCACACAACAGAGGCAGATATTTACTGTCAAAACCAAACAGTGAGTATAAATATCCTCTGGAGCTGTCAGAGATCATGATGTACCGAAATGCAGTGGTAAACAGTAGACCGGTTTGCTTTAATACTGACATTGCAACTAACACAAGACTGGGAAGAGCAACGTAATCGATTAGGTTGGAAGTATATATGGCATCAAATGAGTGAGGAATAGAAGTATAGGAAGTAACTTCGTTACACAAACTTTGGCAGAAATCTAAACTATCAGAGTGATGAAAAGAAAAGAAAACATGATGGGGTTTGGAAAAGATGGCAGCACAACTTAAAACCCATATTGAAAATTGTTGAACACTGTTTGCAAGCAATGGATGGTCCAAGAAACTTCTCTCATTTACAAGAACAGAATAACCAAACTTCTTAACATATTCTGGAGAAAATCGAAATGCATGAGAAAAGCATCTGAATGGGTATCCATTATGTGCGGTGTATGTACCATCCGGCTTTTCATAAAATGAACTATTTGCCACAGTGGATTCCCCAACAGTTAAATTGAAAACATTCTCAGCAAAAGCAGTGCCCTTTTCATGATGACTTTCCATCTCATCTTCTATACACTTTATATCTGCTGAAGATAACGTGTGAAATTTGAATGAACCGAAACAACGGACAAGATGAATCTCAATGTGACGATGATACTCTTCTGAGTCTGTCTCCTTTATCAACCCCATCCTACCGGTTCTAATCACCTCCACAGACCGATCATCACTATACCACATCTGCCATATTTTATGGACTTTAGCAAGAGTAGAGGGAGTAATAAAATGAACCATTTTCCTCAGTGGATCGCTTGTCTTCTCTGACCATGATTCGGAGCTCTTTGACCATTCAAGAAGTTGTGATAAAGCATCCATTAGTACTTGTTTGTGGCGTGGTAGTAACTCATGACAAAACCAAATGGACCAAAATGAGGCAACCCATTTCATCACATCATCCTTATCACTTGGCATTTTAGTACACAAGTAGAGAAAAATAATATTACGAGCCAGTACTGCTGCACTGGTATCATTCAACACAAAATGAACACCTTTAAAGTGACGTGAATGTCTAGGATCAAAGTTGTTCCACAAAGTGTAAAGACATGACCGCATATCACCACATCCTAATAGAAGTACTTCTGGTTCACTAATTTCTGCTGTGACACTCTGTAACAGATCTTGTGGTGGGGTGTTGCCATAGGGATAGTAACACTCAAAGTCCAGCAAGCGAGTTATAGGAAAGTACCTCGTATCACTCATTCCTATATTAAAGAAAAATACACAAATTCACATGTATACTCGTATACAGTTAATATATTGGAGTTTATACATATACTGGACATACATATATAGCTATAGCAGTGCCATGTTTCTGTAGAGTTTCTTCAAAAATTGATGGAAATTTTCATCAACATCAATTCATTATACATGTCATACATCAAATTACTTCACATTATAGGTACAAATGCTTTCATCACATAGGGGCAAAACACTACAACAGATGGTCAGGTGTGATGGCTGAATGGTAGCAGTGTAAAATGTGTACGTGTGCACTGAGGCTGTGAGACTACTGGGGCAGTTTAATAAGGCATTATGGGAGAGTAACTGATCACAGATGTCTCCTTCAAATTATAGTGTAATGTAGGGATCACCAGGGCGGATCAAAACAACATACCTGGGCCAAGGACGGAGGTCACTTTTTCTCCAGGCTCTGGGTCATTCGGGTCACCAGGTCAAGCTCAAAATCCAGTTTTGTAAAACTCTCTAATATAGCAGTCACAAATAATACTGGTGACTGGTCTATTGGAGAGTATCCATCGATTTATTAATGTTAATTTGAATTATAGTACTTAGCTACAGAGTTATGTTGTTCTGTAGGTTCAAGTTTAAAAAAATTTATTTGGGTCACATCCGGGTCATTATCTGAATCACTGGGTTTAAGCCAATGAGTCAGTGGATCACCAGATCACTGTGATTGTGACCCGGTTTCAACCCTGGCTAGCACACTGATGTTCAGGTAAATACATAATAGAAATTTGTCTGACTGAAAGCCTTAGCCACCACCACTCACCCCCTCCACCCTACCCTTATAAGCATGACTCATGATCTTTCTAATCCTGACTGACCCAGCAAGCACAGCTAGTTATTATCATTGTTCTAGTAAGCATTGTACCAATGTCTGGTACAAATCTTCTACGTAGTATCAAAGATAAGTTATTACAGAATCAATGTCTCAAAATGATATCATGTGAACTCTGTTACTCAAACTGTTTTCTCATACCAGGTCGTACATATACTACTTGAGGTAGATCAAGAGCCATATGTAATGCTTGCTTGTGTAAAAGAAGCAACTATGTATGCACATGCACATACGCAGAGAATATTAACTATGCTTTTATCCCAGTATTTGATGTAACAGAATCTTATCGCCAGTACATGTACATATGATCAAGCCAATCTATAGCTAAATACGTACCTTAAAATTCTTTCTTTCACAAGTTGCAATAAATTGAGTTTTGATGAATCTGTATGCCTGACTGAAGAAAGTGTGTCTACAGGGAGAAATATTATAAATGTAATCAACATGTTCCAAACAAGGTGATAAAATAAAACACTCAAGCTAATAATAACTCTCTCATGGCTAGACATACACATAATAATTATAGTGTTGTCACCTGTGAAGTTTGTATACTTAACACGCAAGTGTATGCATATCAGATATATTCCACAAACATATATACTGGCCATGCTAAATAGCTAATATTTAGTATAGTCACTGGTTTTTAAAATCAACTATGTAGCTTGAACTACTTAATTTTGAAATTTTAAATTATGTTATGAAAATTTCCTGTTATGGGCAACACAATTCACAATGCCACGTGATTAATACTTTCACACCTCACATCAAAGGGAGTTATTGTACTGGCTCTGGAAGGTCAAAAATGAATAAGTTCAGCTTTACGTAGGCAGCTGTGTTTGAATTTAGTTTAATATTATAAAAGTTTTATTGATCACCTATAGACAAATATAAATGTTTTGCTATAATACAGCTGCTTTGACATGTAACTGCTTTTGTAAACAAGCACAATTAAGTAGGAGCCTATAACATTTTTATAAACCTATAGGCAGCTTATAGCAAACAGGTTGTGCCACCACAAATTATGTAGCACTTAAGATGTTAGGCCTATCAACTAAACCTGTCCCTTTTTAGGGTGCTCTTACTACAATCCAGACTAAATTTTCCTATGCTTAACTTTTGTGAGATTTTTACTATGGCTTCTAACTTGTTGATTAGTGTTCAGTGGTACAAAGGCCTAACATTTGCTTTAGTTGAGGCCTTAGCATATCACCTACGTATCAAACTCACACTATAATTATAGCATCACATCCTTTAAACTGGCCTTGTGCCACTCAAGGTCAACAAGGTCAGCTGAACTTCAAGGTTAGCAAAACAAGGCCATGTCTGCTAATTAAGTTCACAAGACCTTTCCACTTATGATCTCCAGTCAATAAGCTCCATCCCAAGGAAAGTGGTCTCATTTACAAGGCTACTACTGACCTGCCCCTTATACTAGTGTTGCAGCCCAGACCGTTTTTTCTCTTTTATATTGGGACGGGGAAAAAAGGATCTGGTCAAGTGAGCAGCATGGTGTGGGGATTGGTGATGCATTTTAAAGGATTTGGATTTGTGCAATACTGTAGGTGTTGAATGACTGTTAAGTTACTGGCTTCGCTAAAGGCCTATGTTTGCAATACTTGTCCCTGTGTTGCAAGGAGTGATTGAACACGTAAGTAGGCATAAAAGGATGTGTTAACATTTAGTGGTTCACACGCCAAAAAAATCTCAAGTGTGTGAACTTTAGTGTTCACCAATCCGTACCGCTCACTTGACCAGACCCTTTTTCCCGTCCTAATAAATAGAGGACTGGGCTGCGAGATTACCCTTATACTTGACTTGTTATCTTTCTAATGAAATCACGGCTTTCTAAGGGAGTGCTTTAATCTCCTCAGTATCTGATAAGCACCACGCACTCTGAGGAAAGTGGTCTGGTCCACGAGGCAGCCACAGATGCCTTACACTACACTACAATTCAAACATGTTTGCGAGCAGTTCACACACCAGTTGTTTCACCCTATTAGGGCCCGCCATCACTCGCAGCTACTGTATTAGCTCGTACACGTGTTCGACCACGTGGTTTCACTGAATCAGTAATTAGCCATTTGTAAAAGCAGACCTGAGCATCAATCCACGTTTTGTTTGCATCTAAGCACTATGGGTGAGTGCAGCTTTAACATTTAGCAGTAAAATGGGTTTCAATTCTTATACACATATATTAAAATCTGGTTTCCCCAAGCCCATGTCACCGCTAAAATACCATAATATTATATTATAGAGTGGTCTACTGTATATTATACATTCAGTATATCTGCTCACCATTAATTATCCTTTTGATGAAATATGATTATCTCCGAGAATTTTGCTCTTGTGCGGCACACTTCACACCAGCTCACCCGGGCTCACATAGAGACAATGACGTCATAGCAACATTATAACATCCCACAATCACAATCGCTATCCTTTACTATATAAAGGGGCTGGGCAACTGTGAGAAACTTTTGGATTTGATGGTAGCTACGTAAAACGACGACCGGCTAATATGGAACAAAGAGATGGAACAAAGAGACATTAAGGCCAGGCAAACTTGATTTCTTGTTTCTCATCCACCAAATTCTGTGCTTATATGCGGGCGGGCGGTCATTTTTCATTATTCATTATACAGTAATTTATTCAAAATGTTAAAAAAAGCTCATTAAAATTGTAAAAATAGGCAAAAATTGAGATAATGAAAGTTGAGGCAGTGGTATTGAAACCCATGCGGGTGGGGATGAGAAACAAGTAATCAAATTTGCTTGGCCTAAGGTCTAGCTACGTATAGCCATTAACAATGATGTAGAGGATGTTGGAATTTAAGGTTACCTTTTTCATAGATAGTATATTCTCTGTACCCGGTTGCGGAGAATATAGTATCTATATGCCTTTTTGTGCACTGTGTATACGTACGTACGTAGCTAACTACTGAGCTAGTGCAAAACGTGGTGTTGAGGAGGTGCACCGGCTACGCTTCGCCAGACTAGTGTTGAGGCTGAATTTTGGCAGAAGTGCTCTACTCGTATATAGCTATTTGGAATTTAAGTGAATCAGTTAGAGCAAGGCACCGATTATCGAACGCATACTATTATCGGACGCCTCTACAGCAGAAACTAAAAGACTTCAGAATAATTCAATTGCACCATCGTGTAGGCCAACATGAGAGGTACTTGTATACCAATTTTGAAGCTGATAGGACAAACCATGTTAGAACTATGACCAACTAAAGAGTGGTGTCCGTTAATCTAGATTAACGGACGAAACTATCAATCGACGAACAACGTCTGCCTGAAGGAAGACAACCAACAATTAGATCATCAAATACCATCTATTACAACAGCAAGAGGTACTCTTGGTAACAGCTAAATCTTGTAGTTCTGCAGCAACTACACATGCAGTTTGGTTTACATAAATATCTTTAAAAAATTCGGACGCATATTAGAGTTAGCTATAGCTATAGCAATAGCTCTAGCTATAAAAATTACGAAATTAGCTAACTATAGCTAGCTAGATAGCTACATTGGTTTACAATTAAGCGAAAAGGTGTATTTAAATCATAAAAACGAAGTATTTTTGCCAATTTTTGCATGAAAGGCATACTTTCTCCATTATACAGCTAATTAATGCATCAAATGTAGAAAGTTTGTGTTTATGGCAAAAATACTTTATTTTTAAGGTTTAAATGCTCCTTGTTGCTTAATTGTAAACCAATGTAGCTATCTAGCTAGCTATAGTTAGCTAATTTCGTAATTTTTATAGCTAGAGCTATAGTTATAGCGATAGCTAACTCTAATATGCGTCCGAATTTTTTAAAGATATTTATGTAAACCAAACTGCATGTGTAGTTGCTGCAGAACTACAAGATTTAGCTGTTACCAAGAGTACCTCTTGCTGTTGTAATAGATGGTATTTGATGATCTAATTGTTGGTTGTCTTCCTTCAGGCAGACGTTGTTCGTCGATTGATAGTTTCGTCCGTTAATCTAGATTAACGGACACCACTCTTTAGTTGGTCATAGTTCTAACATGGTTTGTCCTATCAGCTTCAAAATTGGTATACAAGTACCTCTCATGTTGGCCTACACGATGGTGCAATTGGATTATTCTGAAGTCTTTTAGTTTCTGCTGTAGAGGCGTCCGATAATAGTATGCGTTCGATAATCGGTGCCTTGCTCTAGCAGGTCACAATACTTTTGCCACGGGACATGCAGGAAGGTTTTGGGAAAATTTACCTGATGTGTTGGCCGTCAATAAGAGCGCGGGTGCTTATACTCTCCAATCGATAAGCGTCCTGCAAAGAAATAGGGCCTTGTTCACGAATATACTGCGTACGTTTGCAGTAACTGAGTTACACAGCTATATTATGCATGGGGATCAAAATTTGTAAAATACTCTAATAGTACGCACACGAACAACTTATGATCCCTTAATTTAATAAAGTATAGAGTTGAGACTTTTGCCACCCTTGTGCATGCCGAGTGGGCTTTACTGGCTATACCCATAATAACATAATCTGGATGTGGGATATAAATCCTTACTAATATGGGCTATAAGTAGCCATAGCATAAATTTTATGGCTTTTCAATTCTCAAAGTTGCCTGGAATGGTAAAATAAGATATTGCATTTTATAGCTATAGCTAGCCACCCTGTAGCTTGCAGTATGGGCTGTGAAATTTCACATGATGTGATGTACGTTCCCTTTTATGAGGTTTCTAATAACTGTGACTGCATATATATCAGAGGCGGAGGAAGCAAGTAAAAGTTGGAGGGCTACCTATTAAAATTGCCTAATGACTGTTCTATTTGGGTATAGTGAATGTTATATTAGAGCATTTCGAGCATATACTAGCTTATTTTGAAGGGGCTCTGCCCCTCCATTTTCAAAGATGGGGGACTCTAGCACCACCCTTCAACCGCCACTGTATATAATTATATAGTGCAGATATCTATATCTCCATGCATTTAGCTAGCTTTGGTGCATACTGCGATACTGGTCAGGTGTGCATTTACCCAGAAGAGAGATCAATGGCTGCACTGAAATGCTCTCATCAGACATGGTTTAGCATGGAGTGATCTCATCAGTCAATAGCCTGCCATGAAACTTGATTTATGTTCAGTATAATTATGATGCATGTTTTCTCTTTCTGATTCTTGGCTATAGCATCATGGACTAGTCTACCCGAGTTTACTCAGGTTGGTAGTTACATCATAGATTATGTATATCTCCAGAGTTATGGTTACATTATAATGAAGTTTTCCGCCGCGCAATATTTAGAATAAATTATTCCTTTCGTCTAATTAGAAAAAAGAAAACCGTTTGACCAGTCAGTTAATGACAGTTGTAAAACTACTTCACAGGGGACTGCTACTACTCTAGTAAGTGTAATCATCTCATGTCCATACGTGTAGTTACTGTATCGAACTATACAGGTTTAGTTGAAACATAAGTGTATATACCGGGTTAAATATCGTCGCCCCGGCGCCACGAACCGCGTGCTATAGCATGAAAGAATGCGATCATTTATCTAAGCGCGTACATATAATTGTATTGTTTTTAGTGAAAATGCAGTAGTTTACTGCGAAATTTGGGTCTGTTACAATATGGGCGTGTCCCACATTTACTCGTGTAGTATCTACGAATAAGATGGAGATACATTTAAATATAATAAGCGAAGTTAGCTTGAGTGTATTTAACGCGGCCTGCCGATTCGGATTCAAGTTTACTTGCCGGTCATGATTTGGTACAAGGCGTGGTATCGCAAAATTAAAAGCGCGGGAAAGTGTAAACGCGTATTAATGTGTATTGGAAAGAGGAAATGTAAGTGCGGGTAATGGACATTTGTTTTCTTTTCTACCCATCGGTTAGTGTTTTATCTATGGCCAACATTCATCCTAGTCTCGTGAACACAGACCGCTTTCCTCGGGGGTGGTGCTAATCGATTGAAGGGGGACGCTTATAGTCTCCAATCTATAAGCGCCACCCCCGAGGAAAGCGGTCTGTGTTCACGAGACTAACATTCATTACATTCATCTGTGTTGTAAAGTTACAGGCCATAATTCAACTCATTGTCAGTTTTAATTCAACTCATTGTCAGTTTTAATTCAAATCACTGAGCTTCTATAGCCCTTACCTTGAATTGCTATTCCTTGTTAGCTACACAATTTTTATATACTGAAATAACTATATGAGCCTTCTGCAACTTTGCTGGAAGAACTCACGAAAAGTCTTTTGTAATTAAGTGATATTTCTGTACGATATAAACATTGAAGCTGGACTTGCTGGTAAAGTTCTTCACAATTTAGCTGTGTTTTCTCAAAGTCTTTGCATGCATTTTTAACACAACTATGCATGCCGTGCAGCCCAATGTCTTTGTTGTTTCAGTTCATTTTTGGTTTGCAAGGTACACCCTGTAGCTAAAGGCGTAAGCACCTAAATTTTTAAGCTAAATAAATTGACAATGTCCAGTAGGCCAGTCATGGTGTAATTTTCTGTCCATATGTTTTGAAATTTGGTGAGGGAGGTAGCGTAAGTGGTCAATTATCGGATGGTATGAATTATCGGACAAGGCTTGTATTGAAACACGCGTAACGTAAGCGGATAGCATGAGAAACATAGTATACGGATTTAAGTAACAGCGAAAGAATGGAAATTAACACTGTTTATTCACATCAAACCAGTAACAAAGCATTTTAAAGACATACGTACATATAAGGCTGTTACTTTCACTAGTTTGGCTGATTTTCTAAAATACAGCCAAATACGTATAAATACTTGTATCGTTATAATGCAATGACAGAGAAAGATAACAGCACCAAACTTACATGGATTACATTCATTACATTCTGCAAAAATATCTAAAGGATCCATATAGACTATTAGAAACTATGCCACAAAGTTTCATGGCTATCTGATAGTTCATCCTAGAAAAAGTACAGCACCCGATAATTGGAACGCGTGTCCAATAATTGACGGCCGATACCCTGTGCGCTTTTGCATGTCACGGAAAATCTAAATACGTCACAAAGATCAATATTGGTTTTCAAAGAGACCAAAGATTGGACTATCGATTAGTGAAAACCGGAAGTCAGTATGACGGATACTCGTCGAGTTACAGTAGTGAGTCGAAATAATTGACCACTTACGCTAGGTTTATTGTCAATACTTGAAAAAATGACTTACTTCCACGTGGGAGCACAGGAAATTACAAATTTTTGAGAATTAATGACAATAATGACTTCAATGCGGATGCTCAGACATGATGGAAATCGAAGACAGGAAACTATACTGTCTCTTATTTGTAGTGGCCTTACTGAAATGTATTGATTGTCCTGAGTTTAGAGTTGTCTGGAGTTACCCGCACTTTATGGTGTGCTATTGAAAAACACTGAAAAAAGTTCTAATACTTTTCAGCTTCTTTATGACACTTGCCATCAATACAATCGATGGGTATGGCCTTAGTAATGAAGTGCATTGTGAGTTACTGCCAAAGAAGAACAAGGTAATGCTGTGTTAGCCATTCATTTCACAGTAAAAAGCCATTTAACCAGCTGTACATTACTAACAAGATGGAGCACTTCAGCTTTAAAAGTGGACATGCCATGCAGATACAAAGTTTATAAAAGAAAATTGGCCTATAGGGAATTTCAACTTTACTATTTATCACTAAGTATAAGGCCAGTTTAAACAAAATACTGAAATATGGATGCATTGTTATATGTTCCTTAGTGATGAATCTTTGCTCACGTGACTTACTTGTGACATCATAATTACTATTACAATACCATAGAGTCTGGTTGTTAAGCGCATCTGGTTATTAAGCGCATATTACTTGTTAGGCGCATGCATATTTCTTGTTAGTTACCATGGATGATAAGCACCCAAACACATGGCGAAGTTACACCAGCTGGAGAAGAGAACTATGGATGATACGCGCCCAAACAGGCGAAGTTACACCCGCGAAGAAAAGCTAAAAGTTGTGCAATGGTATTGGATTAATCAACATATTTTATACCAGACGTGCAAGAAATTTGAGCTGAACTCGAAAACCGTGCTAAGATGGATTAAAGATGAGAGAAAGATAAAAACAGCAAGAAGGGCCGAAAACGTGTGAAGTTTGATCAAGCAAACGACCAAGCATTATGATCATTTATTAAGCACATATTGTTTATTAAGCGTATGCGCTTAATAAACAATATGGTAATGAAAGAAGCTTTTCTCTGAATTTTATAAGCGTATGCGCTTAACAACCAGTCTCTACGATACATTGAATAGTGATTGCATGATTAACAGTCATTTAACTTACACATTGTCTGGTTTTTAGATGGTTAGAGTATGACTTATTTGAAAATAAAACCCTTCGAAATTAAATCACGTTACACAATGATTCCTTTAGCCATAGATGCATATGGTATATTCTTCATATTCAGAGAATATACTCTCTACGCTTTAGCCGTGTTTGGTGCTGCTGGCATGTTGCATAAATACTTCAAGATATCCAGTCACTAATGTAAGCTCTCCTACCCTAATGGGCAGTTGTCAAAAGTACCGTATAACGGGTTTTGTGTGCAAGGTCCAAATTTTGCAAAAATTGTGAATTAGCTCGTCATACATTTCAATTAGACTATTTGCAAATATTTAAATAGGAAACGTTTCTTCTGAGGCTGATTTTTCTGGGTTCGCAAAAATTTGGACTCGTAATATACGTACAGTACAGCTCAAAGGCAACGTCACGAGCGCTCGCAAGTAACGAGTCCCCCTCTAGGCTTTTCCGAGTAGATTTACTTCTCCACAATACTAGCACAAAGGAGTCTATATTGATACTTGCACCATAGTATACAAAAGGGCTAACAATAATAAACTTCATCAGCGATCTTCTTCATTTCAAGAGTCCATTTCTCATGCTTACTGAATCCTTGATTTTCACTCGAGATTGAAGAAACAGCTACAAGTCTCCAAGAGTTGTGATATTATTCAATCTGAAAACACTACTTGCTTGGCACGTGATGCCAATTTAAATAAACAATAGGGTAACATGATTTTGACAAAGGAAAGCACGATACACGCTTGGATTTAAACAAACTCAAGTGGAGGCGATGGTGAGTTACTAGTATGGTATAATGCTTTGTAACGTCGTAAAATAGTATACCTTTATGAAAACTTTCATCCTAAACCTTGTGTGGAGAGAATTTTGAGTGGCAGGCTTTATAATTCGAAATGGTAAATAGCAAGTTCTGTGAGAGTCAAGGGAACGAGTGCGACGTTACCTTTGAGCTGTACCGTATATACCTGCTATACGGTAGTACCTTTCAAAAACAATAGGAGTATGACTATAGCAACAATATAAGCATACTAGTAGACCTTTGTTTAAATTTGGTGATTCACCTAAAATTTGCCAAGTTAAAATCACTGCCAAATACACCACATAATTATATGGTATGTGCTATCATCTTTCCAATAGTAAGTAATGATCAGCTCCTTTCAGGGGCGTACCCAGGATTTTTGAAGGAGGTTTCCACTGGTTGTAGATCCAAGATGCTGGGGGCATAGCCCCCAGCCGCTGACAAGCTTTTGATATTTGCAATTTTAGTTTTTTGCTGCTAGCTACATACTATGGTACTATTTACTAGATACTATGTATGGTTAAGTAGGTTAAGTATCTGTGGTACATACCATTTCCCTAGTAAAGTAGAATATGGAATTTCAACATCTACTCTGCTGATCTGATATGCTTTCCCTGTTTAATTTGTCTGCTGGTAATTCTCAAAATTTGTTCAGAATATATATATATATATATATACTTATTCCAATTAAACTAAGTTAAATGAAAAGATTTCATCTTCATCTGTTTGCTTGAAGCAGTACATGTGTTCTCGCTATGGATAGCTTTAAGCATATTCTGAGAAACAACCAACCATTCATAGCTACATCCTGTGTAAAGTTAAGCAACTTTTGTCATCAGACATTCACAACCCTGGTTGAAGCAGCAATCTCTTGCTTCCCAACCCCGATATCTGATTTCCTGCTCCAGTTCATGATCTACTGCATAATTGCACCAAAGCCTAAGCTACACACTATGCTTTCCCAAACCCATAAAATGTTAAAAGAACCCTAGACACCAATAACTAGCTACCACACAGTTACAAGCATATTCTGATATTTTTTATTCAGGTGTAGACCATGCAGCTAGTGTCTATAGCCTTAGACTAATTACTAGCTATAATACACTAGGTAGTATTAATTATACCTGCACTTTTTCTAATGAACTTATTTATAGCCAAGAGAATTGTCTTTTGTTTGCATTTCATCTCAAATAAATACTTCCCTACATGCGCATGATTCTAATTAGAGCTCACCTTGTAGTACCGAAATGAAGTATACAGCTCGTGTTAGAGGAAGGCCTACAAGTTGTAAGTTATTAATAGTAAGGATATATTTTACCAATAAAGAAACTTTTTTAGTTTAGCCTTTGACTCTATTCACTTGAAAATATTCTGAGTAGCTAATAAATTTATAATAAAGTGAAATCCAAAAGGGGTTTCCTGAAACTCCTGGAAACCCCCTCGGCATGCCCCTGCCTTTTTAGTGTGTTGTTTGAGAAACTACTTTATATAGTTGAAAATGTTATCATTGACATTTAGATATGTGGCTACGTGTCTTCACGGATCCTTAGTTTTGCAAACAAGCCCTAGCTATATCCATTTTCCAGATATACGTACAATGTTTTTACCATTTACATCATCCATTCTTGAAAACACAGCTATAGCGAGTCTGGCTTAATAAGTAAGTGAAAACTTTGAGTATTTGGCATTATCCAAATACGTTTAGATGTGTACAATGTTGCTAATTTGGTTAGTACGTAGCTATGTAAATAAAGACTTTTATAAATGAAAAGTTTTTAATATACATAGCCCTTGTATTTCTATAGGTGTAGCACCTACAAGGAGCCAATCATTTGCCTTGCACTTCAATGTAGAATATAATTATGATCAAATTAAATTTTCTGGGAATTATATATAATTATGGCTTATGATTTGTAGAATTAAAAAATACATGGCTTGTGTGTGTCACAGTAATGCTAGCTTTTTTATGTATCAAGTACCTGGTGTTTTGATATGTATGAATATACATGCAGGGATGTCAGAACTGGTATGGCAGCTAATATAAGGAATTTGCCAGATCAGTGGGTTAATGCACATTAATGCCAGTGCTGTACCTGATCAGGGGCGGATCCAGAGAGGGGCATCTGAACACAGAGGTATATCTCTGATGCTGGGGTGCATAGCCCCCCAGAAGCTACGTATAGGGTTTTTTGTTTTTATAACACCAAAATCATGCTTATTTAAGTAAATACAAGGAAGTATTTAACCAAATGTGGAGTAGGGGGTGTGGTGGGTGCAACCCCATTGGAGGATATAGGTTGTTTTATTGCATTAAGTGCTGAAATGACACTTATTTCAAGGAATAATGCAAATAGTGTGTTTTTATACCAATACATCACTCTTTTGGCTTCTTTGATATATTTCTGGAGGGGGGTCTCGAGACCCCAAAGACCCCCCTTGGATCCACCCCTGCTGATGGTAGATGTTTTTATAAGATCAGTAATCAAACATATAGTTTTATCAGAGATGTAATTCTCTGTTTGTGGATGTATGTAGCTATAAAATTTTTATACAACAACACATCTAGCTACGTTCATAATGTGGACATCTTTGATGTACTCTACATATTTAAATTCTTTATAGAGCGAGATGACAACAGTAATTGATGATATCTGCCATCAATATCATCTCCTTCAGCTTTCCACAGAAATAGTTGAATGGGAAATTATTGCTACTTATCTAGGCTTAAGTGAAGCTGACACTGCAGCAATCAGACATGATCATCCAAAGGATTATAAATCACAAAAGTATCAAATGTTATGTGAATGGAAGAAACAAAATGGTAAAAACGCCACATATAAAGCACTTGCTGATGTCTTTACCAATATTGAACATGGCAATCTAGCAGACAAATTACTTAAAACTATAGTAAATGAACCAGTTCCTTTACATTCAACAGTTTTTGAGAAATTTAAGGAGCATCTTAAATTATGTTACAAGCGTGGTGTGAGTAAACATGAACAGTGGCCTCCCCTACCAGCATCAGAAATCTACATTAACTTAGCCTTAATAAAGCAACAAAATGTTAAACTTAATCAAATTGATGATCCTTATACCAGGAGTACAATTCACTTCTGTCCTGATGATGTACTAAAACAAAAGGTACCAATTAATTTAAAGGATATTTTTAAGATTGAAAATGGTAAAAAGAAATGTATCTTAATAGAAGCTGGTCCTGGCTTAGGAAAAACTACATTATCTTTTAAAATCTGCAAAGACTGGGCTAATGGTGATTTACTCCAAGATTATGATGCTGTTATAATGCTGCAGGTTAGACTACCAGAATTACAGAGAGCTAAAAAAATTTCAGATTTACTTTTTGAGATTGAAAAATACGATGAAGATAGACAAGCAATATTAAAGAAAATATGTGACAGTAATGGAGATAGAGTTTGCTTTATTATTGAAGGTTTTGATGAACTTCCACATAACTTACAAAGGGAGTCAATTTTTACTCGTATATCACAAAAGCTTCCCCGTGCATTGATTATTTATACTTCACGTCCAGTAGCAGTTTCACAGCTTATAGAGCAAAAGATCACTAGGCGTATTGAGATTATTGGTTTTAAATCTGAACAGGTTCAAGAGTATGTTGAAACAACTCTAATTCATCTAAACACAGAACATTCTCAGAATAAGGATATTGGAAAAAACAAGGCAAAAGAGTTAATTAGAATAATTGAATCAAATATTTTTGTTGAGAGACTAGCTCACGTTCCCATTTATTTAGCTATAATAACTCATATCTTCAATAGCAAAAATTATATTGCTTCAACGCGTACTAAACTTTTTCATTGCCTAGTATATAATATTATTTTACATTACTTGATAGAAAAGAAAGCCAATGGAGAAACATATTTAAAATCCCTTGATGACATTCCAGAAGTAGAGAAGAGACATTTTGCCAACATATGCCACTTAGCTTTTCGAGGATTACAAAACAGTGAAATAACATTTAATACTATGCAATTACATGATTATGATATTCCAAAAGACATTAATGGTTTAGGACTACTATATAGTGCTCCAACATTGTCTGATTGTGGAATAATTCAAAGTTTAAACTTTATGCATTTAAATTTTCAGGAGTTTTGTGCTGCATATTATATATCTAAACTGTCTGAGGATCAGCAGCAAGCTGTTTTTATGAAGCATCAAGATAATCCGAAGTTTCATATTTGTTGGCAGTTTTTGTCAGGCTTGACTGAGCTAAAATGCTGTCAGATATTTACTTCCATGATTCCTGAATCAAATATATATTCTTCATTCTGTAAACATAAATTAATACAGTTGCTTTCATGTTTATATGAAGCTGATTCACCTGACTTGTGTAAAGAAATTATTAAGTTTATGAATGGTAGCATTGATTTGTCTAGATGTGACATGGATTTGTTGTCATGTTCTTCACTCAGTTACCTCATAAAAAATTGTACTCCTGGCTCCATCAAAACTTTGAAACTTACATTGTGTGGAATTGGAAACACAGATTTACAATACATCTGTGAATCACTGATAAGTAATTACAAATCTAGTTCTGGTGTGAACATGCATCATTTGTGTCTAGATATTTCATACAATAAAATAACAGAACACGGTGCTCAGCACATTGCAAAACTATTATCTTCACCTTGTGTCATTAAAAGCCTTAATTGTACAGGAAATTACAAGCTCGGTGACAATGGAGTTGAAATTATTACCAATTCGTTATTGAATAGTCATGTAAATAATTTAGAACTTAGAAGAACTGGACTAGGTTTGAAAGGAATCCAAGCTATCAGTGAAGTGTTGCATAGTGATTCCAGCTTAAAGACTTTAGACATTAGTGAGAGTATTCTTGATTTTGATATTTGGAGTTGTTTGTTAGAGTCATTAGCTCACAACTGTACATTAACCACTCTGCTTTTAAAATGGTGCAAGCTTGGACCATATGAAGCCAAACTATTTAGTAACATGATAAAATCCAATAGTACTCTAGTTACTCTTGATTTAGGATACAATGAATTTGGGGTTGGTGGGATTGCTAGTATTGTGGAAGCACTTAAAGAAAACAAGACACTACAAACATTGAACTTAAATTTTACTGGCATGACTTGTGATGATGCATATTATATTGCTGATTTGATATCAGCAAACCTGGACCACATGTCTAGTTTACACATTGGTGGTAACTTTGATGAGCAAGGTTTAGCAACAGTTTGTGAAGCAATTAAGCACAATTTTACTCTTACTACCATTGACCTGACTCCTGATAGTATGTCAGTAGCTAAAGAACCATTAGGTTTTTTAGAAAGTGTATTCAGTAATACAAATATTAAATCACTACAAGTCGTTCTTCCTCATGATTGCTCTCGTCTTTCACTAGCTATAGCAACAAATGCTACATTGGAGGAATTAAAAATTTGTGCTGAAAAAACAAATGGGTTTGAAACATTAACTCAGAGTATTGCAAGAAATAAAACAATTAAAAAACTAGAATTTTTATTTACTAAAGTTGAAGAACAATGGTTAAAAGATATTTCTAATATGCTGCAAGTTAAAACAAACTTAGTCTCATTGGTTATCAATGGAGAATTTAATGCTGAAGATTGTATTCTGTTATGCGATGCTCTGCTGGACTGTTCATCACTCCAGAAGCTGATTTTTACACCTTTTGGGAAAATGATTCCATCCAAAGCTTTAGAATTTCTTAGTGCCATACAAACTCTAAACTCACTAGAAAGCGTAACACTTAGTACTCATCAAATACAGCACAGTGGAATTTCTGACCAACAAGCTGATGGTAGAGCACAGCCAGATTCACAAATTTTTAATCAAATTGGGTGTTTAATTTCTGCAATTAATGAAAGGCGATGTAGTATAGGTTACCCTGAACTGTGGTTATTTATTCAAGAAAATTGAGGTACAAAGTAGCTATGTAGCTAGCTAACTATATTTACAAGAACTGCATGATCATGAACAAATGCACATCATAATATGTAATCCGCATAATGTGCTGCAATTTTAATCAATTGATATTATAATTCATAAGGCAATGAGTTATACAATAGCTAACAGACTTAGTATTATAGTTGGCTATACTGTGGGCATGAGTGGTTTGCCTGATATATGTATACATCCAAAGCCTGGAGGTCGCTTAAGTTGATTTATAAGTGGTTTTGCTTTAATTAATTACTTACAAACAACTACATAAACCTAGCTATATGGTAGGGTGACGGCTAGCACAGTTTATTAGTCCCCAATTGGGACAGGGGAAACCATCACACCTTAAATTCTTTTCTTTTATATACAATACCCAGCACCCTAATATAAAATGTGTGCACTGCAGTCCAACATCTTGTCTTTTGCTGGCTCGTCTGCACTTAGGAGGTAAGGGTATTTCTGTACATAGCTATATGGATGGGTTGGAGTAGGGAATAGTGGCCTTCACATGCATTAATTGTCATGATCACCTACGTAAATATGTAGAATGAACACATGCACACACAATATATAATTATTATAATATACATACGTATGTATACACATAATACAGGCTAATCACATGCTGCCACGTGACCATCCACATTCACCATTCCATTGGGAGATTATATTCTGACTAATTTATGTACTTCATGCATTCATTTGGATCTTCAATCTCACTGTTCACTATACTATGCCTTGTGTAGCTACTTATTGAGGTGTGCACTAGATAATTGGTTCATGCTCTCCTTATCCATCTTTATTATCCAACCTTCATCTCCCATGTCTTTTAAAGAGGCAATGTGACACTCCTGCATTGGCAAAGCACCTATATAGCTCCTGCTCGGAGACTATGTATGCCAAAATGTTCAGCAGGATACCCAAGCTCCTAGCTGTATATATTGATCAACTGTATAACAAACATCAACTAGCTACTTGCAACTGCATACTAGCTGTTATTATACGTAGCTGCATGCAAATCACGTAACCACATCCATGATGCATATAGCTACTTACCTAAATCACTTTAAAAGTCATATGTATAGCCGCATGGACTACGTATAGCTTAACAATTAGCTAGCTACAATATAGCACTAGATCCACATGCATGCATAGCTAAAATTTTATTATAATGTTTTTTATTCCTCTGCTGTTCTAAATTGTGATTCTGCAGGTTGTTTTGTGAGCTTTTGGTGTTGTTTCCTGGTTTGCAGCTATTTTTTAAAATTTGTTGGCAATTGTTGCTTCCTTGTCCTCAGCCCTTATATGGAATTTGTGAGTTGTATCTTGTAGCTAATCATTTCTGGCTTGCTGCATGGGTTGTTGAGCTGTTTTGCTTTAGATTTTCTGCAGTCCCAGTAACTGTTGTGGACTTTGCGGCTTGTATCTAGTAATCCTCACAGTCTAGCTTGCTGGGTTGTCGAGCTGCCTTAGGATACTATTCTTCAGGCTACTTTGCTACTTTGGGAATTGTCTTTGGCCACTTTTGCAACATTACTCATTTTACTGACCGCCAATTTCATTAATAAACTAGTTAGCTATTGTTTGATGCTTTTTGGAGATATTTATAATTACGTACTTTATTTTGCCATGAGAGCTTTTACTTGATGGCAGTAGCTATACTGATGCAATTACATCTGGATGTATTAGAAATTTGATTGGCCGTACATGACTTAACCATTAGTTATGTACGTATGTGTTTGGCTATGCTTTTGAGCATTGCTCCAAAAATCATATGTTCTGCATGTGGCAATGTGAAATTTAATGATTAGTTATATTTTAGATCCTTGTCAAGTTTTACTCTCCACTAATTATAAATAGATACATAGCTATACATCTACTTTAATTTATGCATGGATGACTTTCATTTTCTCAAACTTTGCTATCACTTTATCAGTAGTCATCATGCATGTAACATTATATGATAACTTTCATCCAAAATCTCCCAAACACTAATCTTAAGCTAGCTAGCTAGCTAGCTTAGCTAAGCTAATTCCGAAATGTCAATGCCTGTGTACTAAGTGCATGTGCTCTTGCACAAAAAGTTGTGATTGCTGGTTAAGCTACGTAATATACGTATATAATTGTTTCTCTCCCCTTTTTGGGAAGCTCCCCCTTAATTGTGGAGGCATGCAGCAAATATTCAGTGAACTGTCAATAGGCTTGATTATGCTTTTAATTTTACCCATTAGCTAGCTATTATTTCAAGAAATTCCTATCTACCTGTATATAAACCACCCTTAAACTTAAATCTATGAAATATCTTACCTATAGCTATAGGCTATGTATATAGCTATCACAAAACATAACTGAGAGACCCTCTTGTACGTATCAATATTGTCATAGACTAGTGATTCCATGATATGAAATTATTTGTATCATGATAATCACGATATCATAGAAATTATATCACGATAGTCACGATATGCTGAACATGTTAATATTTTAACTGGATGCACCTCATTATTTGCTTCAATAACTTCACCAAATCAACTATGTTTTTTTGATACAAGTACACACTCTCAAATGTGTAAATAATATTTGCAATACCAAACATTTTTGCATTAAATAATTAGAAAGTTTATATCAATACGTATATACATTTTTGCATATCACGATAATCATGAGATTTTGTATCACAATTATCATGGCATCACTATCATGGACACATGAAATATTTGATTGTGGGTTTAAATCTGTACAAATCTAAGCTTTGTATATAGCTAGCAGCATTTGTAACTTTGATCATCATAGAGGGTTTAAAGGTGTGTATAATTTTTGTACTTTACACTAGATTGGTTGTTTTATAGCATAAAATACTTTGAATTAGCCCTATTAGCTTTCCAGCATTTCAATTAATTAAATGGATAGTAGAATGATAGTAGAACCTCCAGAATAATCATAGATGCTAGAGAGCCGCATAATAGATGTATGCCTAAATCATAAGGCTAGGTCGGCGCACGCCTGGTTTATAATGTTAATGTACGTATGTCGTGTACTGATACACACGTACAACATTGATCTTGACGATACTTACCTTCATTCGTTTGAGTTCATATGGTCAGTAAGTGAAACATGTACACTATGAAATATTGAGTCAATGAATTCCTTGGGTATGCTGCTGGAACAATATGATAAAGATGGCCAGTGATGTAAATGTAAGTTAACTATTAAACTTAATTGGATGAGGTTTTCATGCTGTATAAGTACAAGTAATTTAACCATAAGAAATTTTGAAAGGTGGGCGCTATACGTAGCTAATACATAAATTTAATTTTGGTGTGTAATGAAACCAGCCCTAGCATGTCATTCAAGTAGTTAAAAAGATTTTTGATAAGTAACTTCTTGTCCTCAACTGATATCAAAGTTTTTGGTTGCACATACGTATCTATTTGCAATGCTGCTTCTGATTGCCTTCGCACTTTTTTATACCCAGGGTGTTTTTGTTTAGCATTAAGATAACAGCCACTACTAGTCATCAGACATTTTAATTTACCATTAGCTACACTAGCTACTGTATCCCACTAGGGACCTGTGCATATCACACTAGGGACCTGTGAGAAAGCATTTCCAACCAACTTTTGATGTGATCAGACACATTATCAATGGAGAGTCAAAGACATACGTAATATAAACAATTGTGACCGGATTTTGGAAAACCTACCATCTACACACAAGAGACACAAAATAATTAATTCTAAGTCATTTACCCAGTAATATAGAGCAGTCTGCTATATTGTGTTTGGCTATACAACTTGATGCGTATAGCTATATATCTGTTAGCAATACATTGAATTCCCAGAATGATTGCACAAATACTTTTGGTTGGCTTGTGCGTTAGAGTTACAGGGCTGCAAAGTTAGATATTCTAATTATTTCACTTGTGTGTAGACGGTAGGTTTTCCAAAATTCGGTCACAAATGTCTAGCCAATTCTCAACTCTTCTTGTATGTATAAGTATACATATATATGTACTAATTATAAAGCTTCAGTGCTTCACTGAATCTTGAACTGACTTACATATTATACGGATATGGTCTCATCACACTCTGTCATGTAATATAGCTACAAAGTGTGGCTGTTTCTATACATTTGGCAACATGTTATTTCATTGCCCTTAGAACAAATTACACCAAACGATCGTGAAACTATATTAAGTGCACTTGGTGGTGCAATCAAACGTGCTTTATGACTATAGTGGTACTAAGTAGTGTTGTTTTAGTAAGGCCTTGTAATTTTAGTTTTAGTTAGTTATAGTAAGTTAGATAAAACATTTTAGTTTTAGTTTTAGTTTTAGTAAGACGTATGAAATTCTTTTAGTTTTAGTTTTAGTAAGACTTATAAAATTCTTTTAGTTTTAGTTTTACTTTTAGTAATACTTATAAAATTCTTTTAGATTTAGTTTTAGTTTTAGTAAGATTTATGAAATTCTTTTAGTTTTAGTTTTAGTAAGATTTATGAAATTCTTTTAGTTTTAGTTTTAGTTTTAGTAAGATTTATAAATTCCTTTTAGTTTTAGTTTTACTTTTAGTTAGTTTTAGTTTTAGTTGTAATAAAATTACCAAATACTTTAGTTTTAGATTTAGTTTTAGTGATGTTTATAGATTATTTGAAAGTTTTGTGCATAAAATCTATGAAATCTTTATGAAATAATCATTAAATCTCTGAAATACCTATAAAATCTTTTAAATCTTTATGAAATCTTTTGAAATACATGAAATCTTGATAAAATTTTAAACTTTAGTTTTACTGATTTAGTTTTAGTTTTAGTTTAAGTTCAAATTTTATTTTAGTTTTAGTTTTAGTACTGACATGAATTTACTTTTAGTTTTAGTTTAAGTTTAATCCTGATTTTAATTTTAGTTTTAGTTTTAGTTTTAGTACCGATTTGAATTATATTTTAGTTTTAGTTTTAGTTTTAGTACCGATTTGAATTTCATTTTAGTTTTAGTTTTAGTTTTAGTACTGATTGGATTTTATTTTAGTTTTAGTTTTAGTTTTAGTACTGAAGTGAAATTACTTTTAGTTTTAGATTTAGTTTTAGTTAACTAAAATAAAATTGTCTTACTAAAACTACTTTTAGTTTTAGTTTTGATTAACTAAAACAACACTACACTAAGACTACGGTCGTTGAGTCCCTGTTGTGTATAAAGACTGTAATACACTTCTTGCAGTCATTTGTCTCGCAGCTTAGCACTACAATAACTACAAGTTGTGGTCTATTCAGATGCAGTCATTGTTGCATGGACTACGTACGTACATTTTCACTTGACAGAGTCAGAAATAATTATAGCCTGATTATGTAATAAGAAAACCCATAGCTAGCTTTCTGATGTTATCATACAATGTTCCATTGTTGTACAAAATCGTGGCTAAATCAATGAGCCCAGGGTTTCCTGGTTTCTATGTTAATTCACAGGTTGGGCCCAGTTTATGCAAAGATGTTGAAGGTTTGGTCAAGTAAACAAAGCAGTTGCTTTGATAATGTCCATGTGATATCCTCCATAGCAAAGTAGAATATTAATGGGAAAATACGCTATGAATTTTTTGTTCCCATGCATCTTATAAAGAAAGACCGTCACCTAACAATTATTGCCTCTAATTTTGAAGGTACAGTAAGAATGGTGCATAACAACTAATTGTAAGATCATGGATATTTCTTACTCTTTTAATCAACATGTCAAATGCCGCTGCACTCCAGGTGATCTAGATTTTGGAACTATACTGCAACATTCTGGCAACACCAGCTGTTTTGAGTCTGTCATTAGTTTAAGTGAACAGTCCATGCATGCATTGGAACATCATCAAATGACTACCTCACTGTCAACTACCTCAAAGGTTCACTGTCAACTACCTCAAAGGTTAAGGTTATCATCAGTAATCTTTTCATAGAAATTTCTTACCCCTATCCAATAGATTACCATAAAATGTCCATTAAACTATCTAGAAAGAATAAGAGGATCATAGTAGTGGCCTATCGCAAGTGCCTTCAGTTGTATGAAGAAGAGCAGCCAGTTTATAATGTCAATTCTGACAATATTTTAGTTCTCCAAGCCATGCCTATCGATGAACTACAACATATGCCATCTTATTTAGTCACTCAGTACAGCTTAAAGGAAACTGCTTTAATGCAAAGCAGTGTTCCATGCACGGCCTCCAGAGCTAAATGCTAAAGTCACCATGGCTACAATTCTACAACAATGTGACAAACACTTCTTTCAATTAGCTTATTATGGCTAACCTGAGACTTACTTCTGTTGCTTAACACCTGAAAAGTGTGAAAACATTTATCAACAGTGGTGTGCTATAACTGAAACAGAGGGTAACGCTATGATACAAAATGTTCTCCTTGTCGATGCAAAGTAAAGTCAGTTTCTGCAAAAGACATTCAAGTATTTTGCAACCTGTACAGTTTCTACATCAAAGGAACACACCAGCAAGAGATACCAGAGCATAAAATTGACCATTACTTTACAAGAGCTGTAGTGTATCCACTGTATCCAAGTCACAGTATGATGGGGTTGGGAAAAATGGGATTGCCTGCATCATTTGATGAGCTCACAGATATTGTTTGGCAATGTTTATATGCTGCTAAATGTAAGGGATTGCCTGTAACTCTTGATCAGCTGGAAGATACTATTTTGTGTTGTTTACATGGTGCCAAGAAGCCTGATCAGAACAAATGCAGCTCATGTGGAAGTAGTTCTGAAAACCTGATGAAGTGTTCTTGCTGCCGGTCAGCACAATACTGTAATAGAGAGTGTCAAATGAAACATTGGAGCTCTCACAAAACTGTTTGCCATCCTCAAGGCCAGAAATAATCACTGCCAATGAAGCTCTTATGAATTGAGTTATGCACACACAATCTTTGTTGAACATGTACTGTAGCTATAGCTGCATTGGTTTACAACCATATATGTATATATATGTACGTACGCATGTGTATCATAAGTAATAGTGGCTAAGTCATGAAACTAGCTACAAAATACGTACATAAGATATTACTATTGCTAGCTGTTACTACGTATCTTCTTATTGGCCTCATGCATCCTGGGTGTAATGATTTGAATAAATCTTGCCCACAAATTGCATATCAGTCCTTTTAGTTGCTGCAGCAAGTTTTCTTGGCCACATAACTTTTTTACGCATGGAGATGTTATTGTTTACTGCAGTTATCATATACATACATAATTACATTAATTCACAAAGTTACCTGTAGCTACAACACATGCAGTGTTTAATATGTGACTGACTCTGCAAAAACCCTCCATATTTGCATATTTTACATACGTAGCTTCACAAAAATGTTAAATGCTTTTAATTATAGTAAAATGTAGCTGGATTAATTTATCAACAAATGTGCAAATTTCTACAACATTACAAGAAACGGTTAAATTAAACTTTGCATGAGAACATGGAGTTTTCGCAGAGCTGGTCACATATTGAACAGGCAGATCATAGTTTTATCCATACAGTAATATTGTTTGTTAACCATACGTATGTAATACCAGTGCCCAACAACAACTACTATTCACTTTAATTCAAGTCTGAACTCCACTACACATTACAATTTCAGGTTATATATAGCTAGTACAGTATGATGTGACCTATATATACAGTGACCTATAAGTTTATTGTTGATTGTCCAAAGAAATCATTTAATGAGTCACCTCATTACATACCTCCCTTGCTAGTTCAAGCCTGTCCCTAGGGTTTTAGTTTCCTTTTGACTTCTTAGGTTATATCGGTGATTAATAAGTTGTATACTTTTCTGCTTCCATTTCTTTGCTCGTCGGCTAGTTCTTTTTGGTCCTTGTGATCGTTCACAATTGCTCACAGAGGATGAATCATTACTGATGTCCACTTATTGATTGCCAAGTTGGGCATGGTTGACTGGTTGATCGCCATCATCAACGGCTGCAGTCTCAGTAAATGCAGTCTCAGTGACTGGTTGATTGCAATCATCAACTGCTGTTCTCAGTAGATGCAGTCTCAGTAACTGATTGATCGCTATCACCATTAATCAGAGGTTGCTCTAGTTTAGCATTAATCTGTGTCAGTTTCTTTTGCACCTTCTTTGATGGGCGGCCAGGTCCATGTTTCCTCTTGCCATACCAGTAAAATCCTTGGGGAAATGACTCAGGGTACATCTATATTCTGCTTTGATGTATCTGGATCTGAGGGTCATCTGGGAAGTAGATCTTTTTCACTGTTACATCTGGATCATTATGCAATATTATTCTATATGGTCCATGCCATGGGTGAGACAATTTCTGATCCTTTCCAGTCTCGTCTTGTGGGAAATACACGAGAACCCAATCACCTATAAGGAACTTCAGTGTGGTAGCCTTTTTGTCATGTTGGTGTTTATATTGCTGTTGAGATTTCCGGTTAAATTTCAGAGCTAAGGCTCTTGTTGAAGGTAAAGTTGTTACCAACTCCTCTTGGTAGTCTGATATTTCAGTAGCTCTTAAAGACTTTGGTGGTAGAAGGGTGGCCTCTGTTGGAGAACGATGGTCTATGCCGAACAACAGGTATGACGGTTTTTCCTTTGTAGAACTATGTGGAGTGGTGTGATAAGCCCACACAACTCCATGGATATACTGGTCTCACTGAGCTCCATGCTTGGCTGCCTGCTTCCAGAGCTTGTTTTAAGGGTTCGATTGAACCTTTCAACAGCACCATCACATTCTGGGTAATGGGCAGTAGTATTTTACTTCTTTATTCCTAATAGTGTGCAGATGTCCTTCATTAGGTGCGAAAGTAGATTTGTTCCTCTATCTGAAAGGAGTGCTTAATTCCAGTATCCCAAAGAATGGTACAATTTCTTCAACCAATAGACAAGCAATCGTTTTAGCCTTCTGATCAGATGTTGGATAAACCATAGGCCATTTGGTGAACAGGTCCTGAAATACTACTACATACTTATTACCTCTTGTGGTCAACTCCAACTATATGAAATGGTCGTTCTGTGGGGATTGGATGCAATGGTGGTTTCTGCTTCCGTCCGCTTCCTTTTACTATGGCCCACTGTGGACAACTCTCGGCACATTCAAAAGCATCTCAATACATACGCTTCCACCACCACTTGCATGCTAATGTCTTGTAGAGGCGAGGCCCTGAAAAATATCCCACCAAACATCCACTGTGATGATCTATCATGACCTGCTGCTGAAGAGCTGCAGGAACCACTGCCCGAGGAGTTTCACTTGACTTTGGACCTACATAATAAAGAATGCTGTCAGCCATTGTGTACAGAGCAGATTCAGCTACAATCTTCTTAGCCAAGGTAACATCATCTGGTAACTCACCATCTCTCAAATACAGTATTATTGCATGGTTGTAACTGACTATCACCCCACTGTTCATCTGCAAAACTTCACCAGTATTAGCAGGCCTTGATAAAAGATCAATAATACCACCATCATCAATATCTTGGGTCGACACTAGTGCTACTTGGACTTCCTCAGCATTGTCATCTTCTAAGGTTGGTGGTAACACAGGTTGTCTAGATAAGGCATCTGCATGGCAGTTGTTGTGTTTTGCTCGGTAGATGATATCCACCTCTCTTATTCCGCTACTATGTACTTTGTTCCACCACCTGGCATGCTTACCATTCAAATTTGGAGCACCTATAACACAGCATTGACAGCGGCATGGTTAGTGTATACAGTTACTTTGTGGCCATACAAATGATATCTGAAATGTGTAATTGCCCATACAACAGCTAGAGTTTCTAGCTCAGTTACAGCATAATTCTTCTCACTGGGTGACAAAGAACGACTTGCATAAGCCAAAGGATGTAACTTAGAATCGTCTTGTAATTGAGATAATATAGCCCCTAATCCCTGCTTACTAGCATCGGTCTCTATAGTAGCTACAAAGTCTCCAGCAAAATCAGGATAGGCTAGGATTGGAGCTGTTAGTAGCTCAGATTTCAGGCTATCAAATGCTTGTTCACAGCTGACTGTCCAATTAAAAGGTGTTCCCTGTTTTGTAAGATTATACAAAGATTGGGCAGTCTTGGCATAGCCTAAGATGAACCTTTGGTAATGTGAGGTAAGACCTAAAAATTGTCTTAGTTGCTTCACATTTGTAGGAACTGGAAATTCCTTGACAGCATCCAGATTCCTTTGGTTTGGCTTCAGTCCTTGGGGTGTGACAATGTGACCAAGATATTCAGCCTCCTCACTCATGAATTCACACTTCTTAGGATTTAGCTTCAAATTAGCTTCCTTCAAGCAAGCAAAGACTTTTGCTAAGTGTTCCAGGTGGCTTGCAAAGACTGTGAAAACACAATAACATCATCTAAATAGACTGCCACAAAATCTTCTGGTCCTGTCATCAATCTTGCTAAAACCTTCTGCATCAGCCTTTGAAACACTGCTGGAGCATTCATAACCCCAAAAGGTATTACCTTAAATTCATATAAGCCCTGATGTGTGATGAATGCAGTCTTTTCTTGGCTGTCCGGTTGCACTCTAATTTGCCAATATCCGGCTGCTAGATCTAGTGTACTAAAACACTTTGCCCTACCCAACTTATCTAGGAGATATCGTCTATTCTTGGCAGTGGGTACACATCCGCTTTTGTCACTGTGTTCAAGCCTTGGTAGTCAACACAAAATTGTAAACTACCATTCTTTTTTCTTACTAAGACTACGGAGCTGGCCCAAGGGCTTTCAGATGGTTGAATCACCCCTTCTAGTTGCATCCTCTTCAATTGGCTAGTTATCTCTTGCCTAACTGCATATGGTATTCTACGGACAGCTTGTTTCTTGGGAGCCGAGTCACCAGTATTGATAACAAATTCAACTAGACTAGTCTCTCCTCTTTCTCTTTCTTCTAGGGAAAATATACTGTGATGTTTAGCCAAAACTTCTATTAGTTGCTCCTTATTTTCTGGTGAGTAGGATTTAATTTGGCATGGTACAATGACTTCACTTGTTGTTTCCTCCACTCTTGTTTCTCTTGTGAAAATTGTTCATCTTTAACCGGCTCAACAACATCAGGTATCTCATCTTCAGTAGCTGGTATAAGGTCATCAGGTTGGTCATTCTTGTCAGCAGGTACAATATCAGATGAGTCCTCATCTGTACAATCTATCTCAATAAAAGATACTGTCTGAAGGTGAGGGTCTGTATTCTTGTCAGGGAAATTGATAACACTCACTTTACGAACTGTCCCTGTCTCTTCCCCTTTCTTCAATAAATGACTTATCCTGCTGCTGTTACACACTACTACCACCATGGCTGTACCTTCCTGATCAGCTTCCAATAAAGAATCTTCAATACACAACATATCGACCAGTTTAGGATTAGGTTCTAGCAGTAGTGTACCTTCATTACCATCAATCTTTACTGGCATCACTGCTGTGTGTTTTGCACTTTAATGTTTGTTTTGAACTTGCCTTCATGGATTAATTGCTTGGGTGTCTCAGCCTTCCTATTTCCATCTAGAGGCTTAACATTCGGGTGATAATGAATGATTTCTAACTGCCTACAAACTGCCTCAGACAGTAGCAGTGGGTCAGGTGCTTCAATCTTCACATAAATGGTAGTGTGCACCTGCTTGTCTCCAAAGCTGATGTCAACATCTATTTGCCCATCCAAGCTAATGCACTGTTTATTGTAAGTAAAGGCTTGTTTATCAGCAGTCTTAAATTCTTCTTTCTTCAATCCAGCTTTAGCAATCACTGTCTTAAACACGTCTCCACTAATAATGGTGATATCTAAGCCTGTGTCTATTATTCCTGTGACAGGTACTCCTTCTATTTTTACAGTAGCACTTTGTGGACTACCATCATCTGTTAGATCAGTAGCTGGGAACAAAGTTGAATCTGTGGCTGAGGTTAATGGAAACAAGATTTTGATGATTTCTTGAAAATTATCTATCTCTGGTGAACTACCTGTTGATTGTCTATTGCCATGTACAACTTTGGTTTTCTTTGGTAAACAGTTTAACTTAATTGTCTTTCCTTCACTCTTAGATTTCTGTGCTCTACAGTCTCTAGCTAAATGGTTAGGACTGTTACAGACATAGCATCTTGGTGGTTGCCAATTGGCTTGATTGGCTCTTCTAGTATCAAAATTTTGCACAAATTTCTGACTAGGACTTCTATCTGAGTATCTGGTAAAATACCTTGACTGACTTCTTCCATACTGCTGTCGCTTTTTCAGCTCTTCTAGTCTCTTCTCCTCATTCTTGGCAGCAATACAAAGCTCATCATAGTTACACACTGCAGATACTGCTGGGGCTTTGCTCAACTCAAGGGTGAGACCACTCTGCAGCTGGCCATGCAATAATACATTTCTGGTTTCTGTAGACATCTTATCTTGGCTGAAACCTATTTGGAAAGTGCGTTCAAGACGTCGAATATAGTCTGCTACAGCTTCAGAGTCTTTTCTGCACCAGCATGATGGAAATCAAGTGCAGCTAAAGTTTGATTACCTGGATATAATCATGCACGTAGCGCTTTTACAGCTCCTTCAAAGGTATTGTGGTGTTCTTGACTCAACAAATTCCACTCCTGGAGTGCTCTATTTCTTAAATATCCTGCCAGCTGCACGAGTGTTTCTTTCTCTGATCAGTCATTCCATACAGCTGCCCTCTCTAAAGTTGGGAGCCAATCATCAAACCTTATTTCAGGATCTTCTGCTGTGAAGGAATCCACTGGTGGAGCTTTCCCACGACACTGGTTGGTGGCATGGTGACAGCTGGTGTGGTGGACATCACGGAACTTGCAACTGGTGTAGTTTGAGTCATTAGTTCAAGTGATTGTGAAGTTGTTGTCCCCATCCCCATGGTTCCTTGGGTTGGCTGACTGACAGGTCGGTTGATACCATACAGATTTTGTGAAGGAAGCCTTGATGTGCTACCAAAACTCAACAATGTGGGAACTGAATGTAGTGGGGTCGCACCATGAGACACACTTGACATTGTTGTTGATACAACAGGTAAGTTAACCAATAACTCACTCACCCTGGGAAGTAACATGTAAAAACTGACCTTCCTCATCTTGTAATGACAGATTCTCTGTCCCTTCCTCTTGCAAGTCCACAACCACTTGGGTGTTAAGAGGATTTCTATCCATAGCTCTCAGCTTCTCTTCAACCATTACCCTTAAATCATTATTAGAGGCGCTGGTGGGGAGTTCTAATGCTTGTGCTAGCTGTTGCAACTGGCAGTCTTTTAGAGTTTAAAGGAAACACTGCCTTCCTTGGCTGTTCTCTTATTCGCCTGCTCATCTAAGACTGAAGCTACTGAATAAGTCTTACCTGTTATACAGTATCCTTAATTTCACTAGCAGTATCCTTAACCTCACTAGTATCCTTAATTTCAGTATCTTCAATCTCAGTATCCTTAATCTCAGTATCCTTAATCTCGGTAGGACCTCCAATGTAATACCAGCACCCAACAACAACTACTATTCACTTTAATTCAAGTCTGAACTCCACTACACATTACAATTTCAGGTTATATATAGCTAGTACAGTATGATGTGATCTATATATACAGTGACCTACAAGTTTATTGTTGATTGTCCAAACAAATCATTTCATGAGTTACCTCATTACACGTATATTATAATTATATATTCAGCAATACACTGTATATGCAATATTGCATAGGTGTATAGGAATCACATATTCAAAGTGGGGGGAGGGTAAATTTAGTAGTAGATCTCTAAAGCAAAAGGCAGTTATAACTGATTACTGTAACAGATTATTTTATATAGCTATAAGCTATACTGTTAACATTATTGTTGCTACTTAACATTCAAAGCATTCAGCAGGCACTTTTTACCAAAGCATGTAAGGCTAAAACTGCATGCTGCATATAATTGAAGCCATTTGCAGGTTGAATTTGTCATGCAGAAAAGCCGGCACGCAGTATAGCCTTATACAGTACACAGTTTCACTATTTCAATCACTTAGTATTGGTATCACTTTTGAAACTTCCGATATTACCGCCTGACCATATACGTATTGCCAGACATCTTCAGGCCTCGAGTACCAGGTCAGTTTTGTGAATATGTGACTGGCTCTGTGAAAACCCTCCATGTTCATGTATTTTACATACGTATACGCATATAGCTACACAAAATTAGAAAAATACTGATAGCTACGTATAGTTGCATCAATTCAGTATTAGCTACATGCTTAATTTGACAACAAAATAGCTATGCAGCCCGAGGGCTGAGGGCATACATATCAGGCAAATCCCTCGTGCCCATGTTACAACTATTACATGTATAGTTATACAATAATTCAGGTAGACTTGACATAGCTGTGCAAATTTCTACATTAATTAGCTAATTACAATAAACAGTTAAAGAGTTAGCTAGCCGCGCAGCTATGACATTTTCCCTGCATTTTTGAAGTTCTAAAAAATGGGTCAAAATTTGCATGAGAACATGCATGCGGCCAGGGAGGTTTTGCAGACTAGTCTCATATTCTATCGACTCTACTCTAGCTAGCTACTGAAGACACAAGTGACAAGATGCTGGCTTGGTTAGAATGTATATTATTATTATTGTTATTATTAATTATTGATTTGGAAAGGATAGCTGCATCTACAAAAATGTAGGTTTACATGCAGTTCCATATAGCTATCCGAAATGATCTCATTAATGTAGCTGCTAGCTATATATGATACAAAAACGATGAACTGGCATGCATATGGCGGGGGTAGACTATCCTACTGCCTATTTTCTCAGCTTGAATTATTATGAGTCTCGTTATGCGCAGAGATCCTACGACCTTTGACCTCTAACACGTGACATCACGTGATCATGTAACTTCGTCTATTTACTCTTTTATGGTGCGTAAGGTGCTTTATTCTAACCTTTTGGAAGGATAGCGGCTAGCTAGAATTATATGCTTGTAAGTATATTTACAGTATCGTTTCTATTATATTCATTCATTATACATGTGTGATATTAATAGTAGCATAGGTTATAACTTATCAGTGGTAGTGGATAGCTGCAATACAAAAGCACTTATAGATTGTGAGTGCTATGTTTTTTGTTATAAAGGGGTAACCAAGAGCTTTTCATTACGATACTGTACATCAACCCATGCTGCAAGTATGAAGATATTATTGGCAGTGGTGAACAACATAGAACGGAACATCCAATTCATAATGACTCCACTCCTTATATGGAAACACAATTAATATTGTTTTTGCTGATAACTAAGTGATCAGCTGGTGTAAAATTCAGTGTATTGTCTAATATATGGATTTCATATAATTACATGGGAAACCAAAACATAATTATACAGCAAGTAATTAGAGAATTCAGTGAGTATGTATATAATCATTGTATAACTTGCATAATGACACTGGTCAAGAAGTGCTATGTTGACTTGTGTTTCCATACAAACTTATGGTTACCCTGTATGCCCACTTATTTAGCTATACACTGTATCTAGGGCTCAAAAAAGAAAATAGTGGTTTTCGTATTCGAATATTCTGTAATGACAACTAACCGAATATTCTTTATGGAAAAACTTATGTAGTTATGTATGATCAAGCATTGTAAAAGCTATTTCTTACATGCTGTACACACCGGTGAGACAATAGTATCATTACACTTACTTTTCAATGAATATTCAAATACCTAAAATTGTATTCGAATATTACCGAATACGAATATTTGCCGAACAGTCAAATATTTGTTTGAGCCTTAATTGTATCTTATTTTTTGGAGGGTTAAGTGAAAGTAAAATGGGTCTAGAAGCTGTCCCAGATGTTGATGAATCATGCACATTCAAAAAATGAATGCTTTAATAGAGTGTTTGACTGCTACATTACATAAAAGAACATAAATATAATTAGCAGACATAATCGGAATGAAAACTATCAGGATTGAGGTGCACTCGAGAACTGTCAGCTGTGAATGTACAACATAAACACTATCAATGCTGAAAGTACGTAGTTTATGTGGCAAATGTTTCAAAGTTTGATTCTTGAACCAGTTTTCATCTGTACAAGTAATATCATACAGAAAACCATCTACATGTGATTTCCAGCCATCGCAGTCCCATATGTAGTATGTAGTTGTAGTAGGATTGTACATACCAATGTAGTGTATGATTACGTATGCATAATTAGATTTTATCATGTGATCCTGTATGTACCACTGTCCACACCATACTCTTGCATGTGTCTTTGACAAAATTTACTGACAAATGTTCACACGTGGATGACAACACTTTAAAGTGGCAGATGCTCAGACAGGCCTGATCCTGAGGAGACCCCGGGAGCGCCATTCACATTCAGAAACCCCCTCCCTATATATACACCTATGCATCATGTATTAACAAATGGACAATAGTTACCAGTACATTTTGATTCATGTAATCAATTCATTAAAGAAAGTACAAACATAAATTAAGGTCATAGTGATTTCATTCACTGCTTCATGTCAATGCCTGTGTGGCGGTGTCCATACATTAGAATGTTCCGATTGTAGTCCACTGCAAGTGCCTCAGCATTATAGGAGTACAACTAATGGAACAATAATGATTCAATGCTCCTACAGCTGGTACATTTGTCATACTTGTGTATATGGATTTGATGTATCCTGATAAAAAGCTCAGTCCATTTGATTAACCCTTCAGTTCAGTTATAACAAACAATAATTATTGCAATGTAGCTTAGCACTCACAGTCTTATCTACGTACGTAAATAACACAATGCAATACTAGCTTTCAGGTGGGCAGGTGCTTGTGCACTGCAGCTATCCACTACCACCATGATAAGTTATAACCTATGCTACTATTAATACCACACACCTGATGAATGAATATAATATTAGAACTAACGATACGTATATTTACAAGCATAATAATGATAAGTAGCTATAGCTAGCCGTTATCATTCTAATAATACAGGATAGCAGGATCATAAAAAACCACCTTGCGCACCAATTCTGAGCATAAGAGAGTAAATAGACAAAGTAACATGATCACGTGATGTCACGTGTTAGAGGTCAAAGGTCGTAGGATTTCTGCGCATAACGAGACATTATTATATAGCTACCGTATAGCCGAGGGTGAAATCTTCGTGGATTTCGTGGATTTTGGAGTACCCACAAAAATTTTAGCCTTGAAAATCAGTTTGTCCTACGTACAGTACATTAAAATCCAAATTCACTCAGTATTCCACGAAAATTTTAGCCTTCGAAATTTTTAGGCTATACGGTTATGTAGCTACGTCGAGAGCTACGTAGTTATATAGTAAATAGCTGTGGCCATGGAAAATAAATGCTAAGTGCATTGATGGCATTATTTTAGCAAAAATATGGCTAGCTAGCCTACGTATATACGTACTTACGACATACAACATACAACATCACGTGCATGCAAAATCACGTGCCGTGACCACTTGATCTTAAACGGGATCTTCACTGATTTGGTAATTTTCAGAGCCGGCCATTATCGTCGTTTGAACCTTACGATATTTAAGGTATGGTATGTAAAATAATAAATGTGTGTAATGCTACGATAGCTCAGTACTTGCAATTGTGCGCTATCGGTCTTGTCTCAGTGTACCGGCCATTATTCAGGAATACGTATACGTAGATGGAGTTACCCGGCACCACCAATATATTACACTAAGTCCATATATATTATCCCCGATATTATCCTAAGTCATCGGGTAAATATCTCAGTGGTAGCTACGTAGGAACGTCAGTATGTTTCTGCCAAGACGAAGTTTGTAGTGAGGTTTGTGGTACTTTAACGAGTAAGTGGCATGACACGCCCGAGTACACGCCCCATCTCGCGCCCAATCTACGTAGCGTAAGCGATCAATGAGCCTTATCCGCAATTACGTCACAATATAGAAATGGCGGCCGGCGTTATGGGGGGGACAATTTACAGAGAGCCTATGGTAGTCTCGCCGCCCAGACTGCCTTTTTTTCTTTGACATTCGGACCGGAAAAAAAGGGTCTGGCCAAATGGTCAGTATGGATTGGTGATTCGCACGCCGAGAAAATTTTCTCGGCGTGCGAACCACTGGCTTTTAACACTTCCCTTTGTACTGCACCTAGGAGAGCGCTTTGAAAAGTATGCGTACTTGAACGGTTCCGTATATTATCCCGGCCAAAGGATAGGTACGTAAAAATTTCAGTACAATTTCTACATGAAAAGTAGTGATGGAAGGATCGACAGAGCAGTCCAAACGGCAAATAAATTGTCTTGAAGAAGTAATTAGAGAAAGTGGTTTGCGTTTAGGGTACAGGGAGTTGAAACACGAGCAAACGAAAGCAATCTTATTATTTGTACAAGGAAACGACACCTTTGTTGCATTGCCAACAGGCTACGGGAAACCTTTCCTCGTAACAGCTCTAGCTTTTTTCTGTTGCCATATTATCTCTTAACAGTTTATCACAAGCACACGTGATATTTCCTCCACACGTGATATTTGATGACGTTAATAGCAGACGTCAGTAACTTAACACCTAACTTGTTAATGTGAATCCTTATAACATAGCATCACCAATCCATACTGACCATTTGGCCAGACCCTTTTTTCCGGTCCAAATGTCAAAGAAAAAAAGGCAGTCTGGGCGGCGAGACTAAGCCTATGGAGAGGTTAACGTTTTGCTATGTTCACTGTGAACAATACAGGAGAAAACTCTGGTGAGACATATAAACTATCTTCCGATGTAGGGCATACATTTTCGTGCTTTTAAAAAAGTCCTAGGGCTGGTTTTGCTCAGTTTAATGAGGCATTTTGCAGAGTCGTCAAATGTAGCAAAACCAACTTTTTGTCGTTTCCACTCTATCCTACGATGTTTTCTAGTGCGAAAGTGTAGAGTAGTGGGTGTATGGGCTGTCAAGGCAATGTTTTCTGACAAGCCGTCATGGCGTCTTGTCCAGTCGTATGGCCTTCAGAGCCCATACACCCACTACTTTGCACTTTCTCGCACTAGAAAACATCGTAGGGTAGAGTGTGTTGAGGATTTATGTTCAACTGATAAAATGTTACAAAGGACAACTATACATACACACAAGAACAATAGAACACCTGTTATAACTATTGTGCCTAGATAACCTAATTAGCTAATGCATGATGTAAGTGTGTGGTGAGTCATGTTGTAGATCACGTGTTCCACTACAAGTGGAAACGACAAAAGTTGGTTTTACTATGTTTGACGACTCTGCAAAATGCTTCATTAAAGAAAAACCAGCCCTAGGACTTTTTTAAAAGCATGAAAATGTATGTCCCTACATCAGAAGATAGTTTATATGTCTCATCAGAGTTTTCTCCTGTATTGTTCACGTCGAACATAGCAAAACGTTAACCTCTCCATAGGCTCTCTGTACATTGTCCCCCCCCATAACGCCACCATTTTTATATTGTGACGTAATTGCGGTATCGGAAAAGTATCAATTGGTCCTGAATTGGACAGGCTTCATGTACATAATTATCGTAAGCGGATAGTATTATGTACCTGTTATTACATACGTACGTACGTACCTGTTATTACGTACATTGGCCATGTAAGGCTAAATAGCAGCTTCTTGTTCAGATTTATGCAGATAGGAGGTTATTATTCATGTTTCATTATAACAACCTAAGCCTTAATGCAAATAATGAAGTTAATGCACATGCAGCTACGTATGCTGAAAGCATGTGGGTTGTGACTATACAGCTATGTACTGTGTATGTATGTCATTTGCATGCATTCTAACAATTGGCATTTACCTCTACTCCCTACGATGATTTATGTATATTAAGCATGTGCAGATATGTATGTATGTACGTATATTAGGGCATGAACAGTTGAACACATGTTGTAACATGTTGACGTTCGTTATGTTAACTTTCATAACATTTGTCAGATTTCTTACCAAATATTCACTAATCTTAATTGTATACAAATTAAAAGGTATTTTAAGCCATGACTAGCCATTAAAACCACACTCATTGTGTGCGTGCTAAACATTATAAAACATTCAAAATTACAGAATGGTGGGACATTAAAATTCACCCCATACTATAGATATGTACATACATACATACATACTGTATTTTACCAGTTAGAAACTGCGGCTTAGATACGTATGTAGTTGCTGCCCTTGGATAGTCACCGCACAGTAAAACATATAATATTTTGTGCGATTTTGGTATAAATACGTATCTTGGTTTAGTTGCTGCACCATTTTGGCATTTTCTACATGAAAGTTTTAGTAGCCATAGCTACTAACCAGTAAAATACGTACGGTATGTAGCATTTAGCGTTGAAAGTCTTTATACTGTACTTGTATGTTTGAGTGAGCTTGTACGTACGTATATACTTATAAATTAGTATTTTCTTATTTTATCTAGATCTATAATATCATGAGTGATTCAAACTACTTTCCTGGCAGTCGTTTCACTGATTTTAATAAGTGCAGTTTCTACTATGCATATGGAAATACCCCACCACAAGATCTGTTACAGAGTGTCACAGCAGATGTGAGTGAACCAGAAGTGCTTCTACTAGGATGTGGTGATATGCGGTCATGTCTTTACACTTTGTGGAACAACTTTGATCCTAGACATTCACGTCACTTTAAAGGTGTTCATTTTGTGTTGAATGATACCAGTGCAGCAGTGCTGGCTCGCAATATCATTTTTCTCTACTTGTGTACTAAAATACCAAGTGATAAGGATGATGTGATGAAATGGGTTGCCTCATTTTGGTCCATTTGGTTTTGTCATGAGTTACTACCACTACACAAACAAGCACTAATGGATGCTTTATCAAAACTTCTTGAATGGTCAAAGTGCCCTAAATCCTGGTCAGAAAGAACTGATAATCCACTACAAAAATTTATTCAGTTTACAACTTCTGAAAGCCTTGCCAAGGTCCGTAGGATATGGCAAATATGGTACAGTGACGACCGGCCTGTTAAAAATGTCAAAACTCTCAGGAGTAGGTTCCTAAAAGTGAGCGGAGCAGATGATCACCAGAATGCCAAAACTCACTTGATCCGTCTTTTTGGTAACTATTTAGAGAGTAAGCTTAGTGATAGTGACCGTAAACATATGAAGCATGAATTTGAAAGTTATTATCAAAATGGCTTTGCATTTGTTGAAGGGTTGTTAAACTTACCCTTGCCTGCATCTACATCAGCTAACTGTACATTCTTTGAAGCTGCTGATGGTACATACAATTTGCATGGAAATTCGTTTCCATACAGGTGTTTCTTTCACTCATTTAAGTATTCTTCTGAAAACTTAAAAAAGCTTGGGTATTCTGGCTTTTCTTTGATAATAAAAGATGAAGTGTTCCATCGGCAACCTTTACTTGCAAATTGTATTCAGCAATTTTCAGTGTGGATAAGATCTTGTGGGGAAATGCTTTCCAAGTTCAAGTCTCACAATGTATCGTTTACATTTCATTGCTCTGATGCTGTGGAATTCTGTCACTCACTGTGTAATTGCAAGCATCATGCCTACAGCAGTCACTTCCCTTGCTTGTTTGATGCAATATACACTTCCAACCTTATTGATTACATTGCCACTCCCAGCTTTGTGCTGGCTGCAATGTCAGTATTAAAGCAATCCGGCCTTTTGTTTACTGATACATTTCGATATGCAATGGTATCACATACTTTATCAGGCTTCACAAAAGCTTTGTTTGGCTTTGGGAGTAAGTATCTTCCATTGATCTGTGGAGTCAGATGCATTGGAAACGATGATGAGTACAGTAACGAGTTATCAATGAAGCCTGTTCCTTACACAGCTGAAGCTGATATTCTTTATAGCGTGATGACAAAATCACTTGTGTGGCAACATGTCACAAGCATACCATTAAAACAAGTTACAGCAGAACATTTTGCATCCATGATGGAGGTACTCTGTGGCTCCATTAATCATATACTGACGTGTTGCATGGGAAATCACAATGGTTCAGTGACAGAATCGTTGTTATGTACTGCTACAGTAATGCAGTTGCTTAAAAGTTTTGTTTCTCAGTTAGATGGTAGGGATTATGATCACACTAAATATCAGTTCTGGACACCTCTGTGTTCTATGCTTTTAAATCAAACAGGTTTACAACCATTTATGATGTCGCTTCAATCACAAGCATTGTTGCATGGCTTGCATCTTCATTTGATGGTGTCTGAAATAAACTGCCCTTTGTGTAATGAAATATCAGTCCATGACTTCATTTCTCTGCATTCCGTCACATTAGAAAATTCTGCAGTTGGTATAAGCAAGTACAATGAGCCTCGTTGGCAATTTTGATTCATAATGTCCCTCCAGTAAATCCAGTTGTGATGAAGGCTTGGAAAGAAGCAACAACAACCACCTGTGATGATAATGTTCATATGCATGTTGTTGACTCCATAGCTGGTAGAGAAACCAATGGAAAAATGCAGGTTGATTTCTACCTGCCTGTAAGTTTGCTGCAGGAAGATTACTGTGTATCTGTTATTTTATCAAACTATGCAGTACTTTCACCTGTGCCTGTTGTATTGATGCATAAAAAATTGAAGAACTGCAAAGTTTCTGAAAACCACTATTCATTCAATCACTGCGTTCATTCTCAGCCAAATTTAGTATGTTCAACATTTGGTGAAGTAACTCAACATTCCGGTAACGCTGATTGCTTTGAATCTGTTATGATTTTGAGCGATCAAAGCATGTCTGCATTACAACACCATCAAGTCACTACTAGACAGCTATCATCTATGAACATTGATTTTATAATTGGTGGTTTTCACATAGAAATTTCTTATCCTTACCCTGTAGACTATGATACCATGTCTGTTAAGCTATCACGAAAAAGTAAAAAAATCACAGTGGTGGCCAATCGTAAACACCATCAGTTTCATGAAGAGAAACCAATTTATATTGTTAACCCTGACAGCATCTTGTCTCTTCCTATCATGCTTTCATGTAAAGAAGATGACTTGGAATATTATTCACTAAACCAATTCAACACAAAGGAACATACCATAATGCAAAAAACTAATCGGAATCCTATGATCATGCCACCTGAAATAAATCTCAAAGAAACTTGGACAACCATTCTGCAGCTGCACAAAGAAAATTTCTTTCAGCTGGTTTTTGATGGGACACCTACCAACGTAGATCAGTGGTGCCAAAATGTTCAATGTTTTATAGTTATACAAAATCGACTCTTTGATTTACATAACAGAAGTCCTTGCGTTGATCTGCACTTCTGCTTTTTGACACCAGAGAAATGCAAAAGAATATATAGGCAGTGGATTTCTGCTTATGAAAATGAAACAACCATGTCAGAATTGAGGGACATCCTTGTTGATAAAAAGGAATGCTGGCTACTACAAAACATACTAAACTATTTTGCAAGTCGAACAGTTTCCACGCTTACGAAGCCGGTTAGTGCCAGATACAAGTTGCTTGTAAAATACAAAATAAGCCAATACTTCACTAGAGCTGTAATCTATCCACTATATCCCAACAGCAACATGACAGGCTTAGAATTACCTAAACCATTTGATCTAAGCACCTCATCATCTACTGGCAAACCAGTTCCAGAGCAGAAGAAATGCAGCTTCTGTGGTAAACATTCTGAAGATCTCAAGAAGTGTTCTCGCTGTCGATCGACACAATACTGTAACCGAGAGTGCCAGAAGAAACACTGGGAAGTCACAAAAGTGTTTGCTATCCTCAAAAGTCAGCATAACAATATAAATTACTGCAAACTTGCTACAAACCTCACGTATTTTACTTGTAATGCACGTAAAACAACCCTTAATATCAGATATACTACACTTAATTTTAAGCTTAATTAGCCATGCACATAATTAATTATTGTGATAATTTGTTCATTTGGATTCATATACGTATGTACGATAATATAATAAAGCCTTCTACATAATAAATTATATGTTCAAGTGAAGGTAGCTACGGTGTATGTACGTACGTACGTACATAGCTACCACATCAGAAGGCTACATTTTTCAAATGCAAATCCTTAATAATCACAGTTACTTTATGATCTTGGTGCTCTACAGTCATAGGTGGCGGAAGTAGGTGGGCCATTGCCCTTCTTAAATTTTTAGGCTCTCCATAGGAATTCAATTTTTGCAATAGAAAATCACTTGAGTGGCCCCCCTAACTTTCAGTAGCTTCCTCCGCCACTGGAGCTATACTGATACTGTTGTCTATATGGGAGAAATCTCCTACCACACTGTGTTGAAAAAGCTGATCATGACATGGCATGAATATACATACACTATTCACGACTGCCCTCAAATTTGCAAACGCTCTAGCTAAGCCACCATGAAAGCTATCACTTAGTTAATACAGACCCACAACATTCTTACTACGTACATAGAATCAACAAACTAAGAATGGAGGAACTTGGCACCACCATTCCTAAGTACCAGCCATTGAATCTACACACGACAAACCATCCTTACCTGCCCAATTTGCCAGTTAAATAGAGAATTAATACCTTCATTGTTTAAAGAATCAATGTAACACTTTCACACCTCAGATCAAAGGAATCTACAGGGATACATAAGCCATGTATCCCTATTCTCCTTCACATCTAGTGTACACCAGTGTACATGATCAAAAAGCAGATCAAAGAGTTCAAAGGAAAGATTTTCCCGGGATACAACTAGATGTACACCGGCGTACATCTAGTTGTATCCCGGGAAAATCTTTCCTTTGAACTCTTTGATCTACCCTTTGATCGATAAGTTGGTGCATCACTAGAGCTCTTTATATAGGCGCATAAATGTAATATCGATTGTGGCTTTTAGTTTTCTAAATTAATCTTTATTTGTAGTTGAAATATATACTTTGTTACTAGTCTTAAAATGTTTGTTTTCGTATCCATGGAAGTTTAGAAGCCGATATAAGCCAAAAAACGCCATTTGAGGTGAGTTTCTCACGTGATAAAAATAATCTATTTACTGTGTGACTTAATGTATCTACATTAATCTACTCTATTTGTAACACACTCACCATTAGTTTATCAGCGATTAAACGCGATTTTTGCCCATTTATAAGTCCTGCAGCTTAATAAAAAGTTGTGGTAAACCCACAATTACCAGCACTACCATGCAAGAACGTCATGACAACGATGAAATATAGTCCCACAATCACAACGAGTACCCGTTACTATATAAAGAGGCGGAAATATCGACATCAAGTTTGGGCAAATTTTTAGAGTGCCGGAAGTGTTACATATTACTTGTAACATGTGCACTCGTGATTTACCTGATAGGGGCATACATATCAGGCAAATCCCTCGTGCCCATGTTACAACTATTACATAACCCAAAGTTGATCGAAATTGGTTCAGCCATTCTTCTGATATGGCCTTATATAGTTCTTCCTGTCACCACAAAAATTTTTACACAACAGTCGTTTTTTCTTTCTTTCATTCATTTTCATCGCACACTTTTTTCTTGAGCTTGTGGGAGCTTGCGTGATTGAACCCTGGAAGTTTTTCAAACTCTCTTTTTGTACATTCAGTTGCTTGTCTAATCAGCACTTCTCCCATGTACGCTCTACCTGTCATACTATTTTCAGTCTGAAGTACACACTTGAATGTATTTGAGAAAGGCTATTACACTGTAGGTTGATATGTAGTTTGCATAAACTATCAGATACACAATCTATATTGATGTATCACTCTGTAGTGAAAGTTAAAAAATAATCTTGGGCCTGAGTTTTTCAAAATTAAGCTTCAAATACAATATTGTATGCTAAGCAAGTACAAGTTATGCCCATGCAGTACTTCTCTGATGCTTGCTAGCAATAACATCTGTTTATACTTCCAAAAAAGCTAAACAAAAACTCCCTGGGTGTAAAAATAGTGCGAGGCCAATCAGAAGCAGCATTGCAAATAGGTATGTGCAACCAAAAACTTTGGTATCAGTTGAGGCCAAGAAGTTACTCATAAAAATTCTTTTTAACTATTTGAATGACAATACAATAGTTTATAGCATATTTTCACAACTATGATTGGCTTTGTCACTTGGCCACCTTTTCACACCATCATTATTATAAAGGTGGCCAAGTGACAAAGCCAATCATAGTTGTGAAAATATACTATAAACTATTGCATGTCATTCAAGTAGTTAAAAAGATTTTTGATAAGTACTCAACTGATATCAAAGTTTTTGGTCGCACATACGTATCTATATGCAATGCTGCTTCTGATTGCCTTCACACTTTTTTACACCCAGGGTGTTTTTGTTTAGCATTAAGATAACAGCCAGTACTAGTCATCAGACATTTTAATTTACCATTACACTATCCCACTAGGGACCTGTGCGTATCCCACTAGGGACTTGTGAGAAATCATTTCCAACCAACTTTTGACCAATTGCAAATGTGATCAGACAAATACACTATATGTACATTATCAATGGAGAGTCAAAGACATAACAAACAATTGTGACCGGATTTTGGAAAACCTATCATCTACACACAAGAGACACAAAATAATTAATTGTAAGTCATTCACCTAGTATATAGCTAGAGCAGTCTGCTATATTGTGTTTGGTTATACAACTTGATGCGTACAGTATATATCTGTTAGCAATACATTGAATTACCAGAATGATTACATGTATACTTTTGGTTGGCATGTGCGTTACTACTTAGAGTTACAGGGCCCCAAAGTTAGATATTCTAATTATTTCACTTGTGTGTAGATGGTAGGTTTTCCAAAATTCGGTCACAATTCGGTTTCCATATTAATTCAAAGGTTGGGCCAGTTTATGCAAAGATGTTGAAGGCTTGGTCAACTTAACAAAGCAGTTGCATTGATAATGTCCATGTGATATCCTCCATAGCAAAGTAGAATATTGATGGTAAAATACGCTATGAATTTTTGTTCCCATGCATCTTATAAAGAAAGATCGTCACCTAACAATTATTGCTTCTAATTTTGAAGGTACAGTAAAATGGTGCATAACAAGTTATGTAATTGTAAGATCATGGATATTTCTTATCAACATGTCAAATGCCGCTGCAATCCAGGACCAGAGGTGATCTAGACCTTGGAACTACTGTATATACTGCAACATTCTGGCAACACCAGCTGTTTTGAGTCTGTCATTAGTTTAAGTGAACAGTCCATGCATGCATTGGAACATCATCAAATGACTACCTCACTGTCGGCTACCTCAAAGGTTATGGTTATATCATCGGTAATCTTTTCATAGAAATTTCTTACCCCTATACAATAGATTACCATAAGATGTCCATGAAACTATCTAGAAAGAATAAGAGGATCATAGTAGTGGCCAATCACAAGTGCCTTCAGTTGTATGAAGAAGAGCAGCCAGTTTATATTGTCAATCCTGACAATGCTTTAGTTCTCCCAGCCATGCCTACCGATGAACTACAACATTATGCCATCTTATTCAGTCACTCAGTACAGCTTAAAGGAAACTGCTTTAATGCGAAGCAGTGCTCCATGGCCTCCAGAGCTAAATGCTAAAGTCACCATGGCTACAATTCTACAACAATGTGACAAACACTTCTTTCAGTTAGCGTATTATGGCCAACCTGTCAAATTTATACAAAATGCCAATGCCTTGTGGTGATTGAAAATCGGAAGTATGACCTTTTGAACAAGACTCCTGCAGTTGATATGTGGTTCTGTTGCTTAACACCTGAAAAGTGTGAAAACATTTATCAACAGTGGTGTGCTGTAACTGAAACAGAGGGTGATGCTATGATACGAAATGTTCTCCTTGTCGATGCAAAGGAAAGTGAAATTATTCGACTATTTTGCAACCCATACAGTTTCTACATCAAAGGAACACACCAGCAAGAGATACCAGAGCATAAAATTGACCATTACTTTACAAGAGCTGTAGTGTATCCACTGTATCCAAGTCACAGTATGATGGGGTTGGGAAAAATGGGATTACCTGCATCATTTGATGAGCTCGCAGATACTGTTTGGCAATGTTTATATGCTGCTAAATGTAAGGGGTTGCTTGTAACTCTTGATCAGCTGGAAGATACTATTTTGTGTTGTTTACATGGTGCTAAGAAGCCTGATCAGAACAAATGCAGCTCATGTGGAAGTAGTTCTGAAAACCTGATGAAGTGTTTTCACTGCCAGTCAGCACATGCAATATTGTAATAGAGCGGGTCAAAAGAAACACTGCTGGAGCACTCACAAGACTGTTTGCCATCCTCAAGGCCAGAATTAATACTGCACTATCAATAAATTAAAGCTCTTAGCTGAGTTACACTAACAGTATGCATACACAATCTTTTGTTGAGCATGTAACTAGCTATTTTGAGATTGCAAGTCAACCATATGAATTACTAACTAGTTAGCTAGCTACATAAAAATATTTCAGGGTCAGGCCGGGCGGAATTTTTTTTGGACGAGGTTTCACAACTTAGAATTTTTTCTTGAATTTAATTTCCTTTGGATAATTAAAAACTATTGATCACTATGGAAGTGTCATTGCTGCCATGTGATGTTCAACTTCTTTCCTACTGAGGTTCCGTTCGTGGAGAGCATATCTACTTATAATTGGACTTGCTTATAGTCGCTTTCATCAGTAGATATTGCATAATGGAGATGATTGAAGTTGATGTGCTTTATCCAGATGTGCATGGCTCACATGAGTTCATTGCATTATCTGTTAAATATAGTTATTAGCCTTCTGTGTATAACTGCACGTTAATCTGTTGTGGAGGGTTATCAAGATCTTGGCTATAAACATAACCATCAATAAGTATTTTTGTCAGTTTGTACAAATTTAATATTTATGATTAAAACAAAGGAATGTGTAGCAGTTGCAGGTGCACAAGTAATGTTATATGCTAAACAAAAACACCCTGGGTATAAAAAAAGTGCGAGGCCAATTAGAAGCAGCATTGCAAACAGGCGCAACCAAAACTTTGATATCAGTTGAGGTCAAAATTGCTCAAAAAGTTACTTATCAAACTATGTACTTGAATGACATACAATAGTTTATAGCATATTTTTCACAACTATGATTGGCTTTGTCACTTGGCCACCTTTATTAATAATGATGGTGTGAAAAAGGTGGCCAAGTGGCAAAGCCAATCATAGTTGTGAAAAATATGCTATAAACTATTGTATGTCATTCAAGTAGTTAAAAAGATTTTTGATAAGTAACTTCTTGGCCTCAACTGATATCAAAGTTTTTGGTTGCACCTGTTTGCAATGCTGCTTCTAATTGGCCTTGGACTTTTTTACACCCAAGGTGTTTTTGTTTAGCATATCACTACTTTTTTGGAAACAGATGTTATTACTAGCAAGCAGCAGAGAAGTACTGCATGGGCATAACTTGTACTTGCTTAGCATACAATATTGTAAATTAAACTTTGAAGCTGAATTTTGAAAAACTAAGGCCTACAATTTTTTTTAAACTTTCACTACAGAGTGATACATCAATATAGATTGTGTATCTGAAAGTTTATGCAAATCATTTCAAGGGGGTCCAAGTTATGGCAACTATCAACCTGCAGTGTAATAGCCTTTCTCAATACATTCAAGTGTTTACTTCAGGCTGAAAGTAGTATGACAGGTAGAGCATACATGGGAGAAGTGCTGATACAAATTTGGCTGAAATCCATGAAAAAATGAGTGAGTTATTAGACAAACAAGTGAATGTACTAACCCTCAACAACAAAAATGTGGAAGATATACACAAAGAAAATCAAATAAATTTAATGTAGTAAACTCATGTGAGCTATGCACGTCTGGATAAAACGCATCAACTTCAATCATCTCCATCGCGCAATATCTACTGATGAAAGCAACTATAAGCAGGTCCAATTTACAGTAAGTAGACATGCTCTCCATGAACGGAACCTCGGTAGGAAAGAAATTGAACATCACATGCAGCAAAGACCTCCCATAGTGATCAATAGTTTTTAATTATCCAAAGGAAATTAAATTCAAGAAAAAATTCCCCAAAAAATTCTAAGTTGTGAAACCTTGTCCAAAAAAATCCGCTTGGACCGGGCCCTGCGAGACTTATCAATAGTCGCCACAAAACTTGATATAGTTCAGTATGATGTTTTTCTCTGCTTTGTTTTTGTAATTGTAATTTATTTAATCAGGGAATCCACTCAGTAAGTAACACTGATTTTCAGTGGAGCCCTGAGCACAACATACAAAACACATAGATACAGTAAAAATCAAGACTCACGATAGTGAGTCGCGAGGCCAAGAAGCGCAGCAACGCGACCACTGAGTGAGTTATTTACACGTAGCACCACCCTCAAACTTGCAAACGCTCTAGCTAAGCCGCCATTAAAGCTATCGCTTAGTTATTACTGACCCACAACGTTCTTACTATATAGAATCAACAAACCGACAATGGAGGAAATAGGCATCACCAATCCTAAGTATCAGCCATTGCGAGATTTATGGGGCCCATTGTGCAACTACGCACGACGAACCATCCTTTCCTGCCCGATTCGCCCGTTTACTAGACAATTAGTACCTTCATTGTTTGAAGAATCAATATCCCGAAGTTCATAGAAATCTATTCAGCCATTCTTCTGATACAGCCTTAACGCCTTCCTGTCACCACAAAAAATTTTTACGCGGCAGTTGTTTTTTTCTTTCTTTCATTTTCATCGCACACTTTTTTCATGGGCTTGCGGGAGCTTTCGTGAATTCTGGAAGCTTTTTTCAGACTCTCTTTTTATACATTCACTTGTTTGTCTAATAACTCACTCATTTCTTCATGGATTTCAGCCAAATTTGTATCAGCACTTCTCCTATGTATGCTCTACTTGTTATACTATTATCAGTCTTAAGTAAACACTTGAATGTATTTGAGGACTATTACACTGCAGATTGCTAGTTGCCATAACTTGGACCCTCTTCGAATGATTTGCATAAACTTTCAGATACACAATCTATATTGATGTATCACTCTGTAGTGAAAGTTTTAAAAAAAATCTCGGACCTGAGTTTTTCAAAATTAAGCTTCAAAGTTTAATTTACAATATTGTGTGCTAGGCAAGTACAAGTTATGCCCATGCAGTACTTCTCTGCTGCTTGCTAGTAATAACATCTGTTTATACTTCCAAAAAGTAGTGTTATGCTAAACAAAAACACCCTGGGTATAAAAAAGTGCGAGGCCAATCAGAAGCAGCATTGCAAACAGGTGCGACCAAAAACTTTGATATCAGTTGAGGCCAAGAAGTTACTTATCAAAAATCTTTTTAACTCATACAATAGTTTATAGCATATTTTCACAAATATGATTGGCTTTGTCACTTGGCCACCTTTATTAATAATGATTCTTGGCCTGAACTGATATCAAAGTTTTTGGTCGCACCTGTTTGCAATGCTGCTTCTGATTGTCCTCGCACTTTTTTTACACCCAGGGTGTTTTTGTTTAGCTACAACATTACAACAACAACAACAACATTACAATATTAACAATACATGTACAACAAAAACATTTACAACAATATTAGCTATATAGCTAATAACAATTAAAATACAATTTTCTGAATGAAGACAGTGTAACAGCCTCTGCAACACTGGATGGTAAACTGTTCCATAAAACTGTCCCACGGTAAAAAAGACACCTCTTTCCAAAATTAGTAGAAACTCTTGGGACAAAAAGGCGATTAATGTTACGACTAAGATGACCTGTCACATCTTTCGAATACTGAAACATATTGCGGAGATAAGAAGGACACTGTCTGTGTAATGACCTGAAAACTTGAACAGGTGGTAATGACCCATAGCGAATAATGGAAGAAAGCCTAGATCTAACTCTAGAAACCACATTAAAAATGTGTGATGACCATGATAATGTAGGGTCAATTATGACACCCAGATACCAAACAGAGGTAGCCCGATTCAAAACTGTACCTCCAACTGAAATATTCAGTGTTTTATCTGCAATTCTCTGATGGCTTCCAATAAGCATAGAATTAGATTTTACAACATTTAAACACAATCAAGAACTATGAAGCCATAAAGCTACAGCATCCAAATCAGACTGCAAATGTGCCTCCACTACACTCAGGTCTGAGTGACTGCAATGTAACTCTGCATTGTCAGCATACAAATCCAAAATAGAGTATTTGACAACTGAAGGTGTACAAAGCAAAGAGCAAAGGACCCAAAATAGATCCCTGAGGCACAATAATAATAACAGTGCCCCAATCAGAAATATTAAACAAACCCCTTTGCTGTCGGTCTGAGAGATAGTCACATAACAAGTCATAAGATGCCCTCGAAATCCATAATACCTCAATTTAGAACATAGAATGGCATGATCTACAGTGTCAAATGCCTCAGCCAATCCAAGAACACAGCTCCAGTATATTTACCCTCATCAATAGCTCTCAACCATTTGTCTGTTACATGTATCAACACATCCTACGTGGAGTAGCCAGAACGAAATCCTGATTGATGAGGTGTACGTAAGTAAATCATACTTACTAAGATGTGAAACAATTTGCTGACTCTTCCTACACATTTTTGGTTGATACCGGGGTTGATATATACATAGCTATATCATATAGTGAAGTTTTACACCAGGCATTATTTAGAATAATCATTCCTTTCGTTTAATTAGAAAAAGAAAGTCAGTTTGACGATAGTTGCTAAGTTGCTTCACAGGGGACTGCTGCTACTCTAGTAAGTGTAATCATCTCATGTAACTAATTATAGGCCTACTGTATGTTATCGAGCTACATTATATAGGTTTAGTTGAAATATACGTAAGTGTATGGTTGAACGATCGTCACCCCTTGCCGGCCACGCACCGTGTGCTATCGAGCGATTGTTTAGTAACAAATCTTCTAGTTTGGCTGCAACTTTTCGCAAACATGAAGGTGTGAAACGTCGTGCCTATGAGGAGCGAGTGCGTGAGGTGGAAAGGGGCAGTTTCACACCTCTTGTGTTCTCATCCTCGGGAGGTATGGGGAAAGCTGCTACCGTGATGTATTGCCGCCTTGCCAACCTTCTTAGTGACAGATGGAATTCCCCATATTCCTTGATCATGGGTTGGCTCCGTTGTTCACTTGGCTTCTCCTTGCTCCGCTCCTCACTGATGTGTCTCCGTGGCTCCCGCTCCAGTTCTGGTAGTCCTGGTGTCCCTGCAGCTGTTGATCTTGTTGTAGCAGAGGGCCACTTGGCTACAAGCAGTGACTAATTTCCCTAACTTTCTTCTGTGGGTCTTCGTAGGAATCTTTTCTGTAGGAATGAACTTCATAATGAACTACCCCATTCCGAACATCAATTTGGTTTACTTCTTTAGAGACGTGTGGGTGGAAGGGAGTGCCTTTAGGGCCGGATCAAAAAAAAGATTTTTAAAAAATTGTTTGTCTAAGCGCGTACATTTACTTGTATTGTTTTTTTTTGTGAAGGAGGCTAAAATGTAGTACTACAGAATTTGGATCTGTAACAAATGTGCGTCACCGACATGGGCATGTCCCACATTTACTCTTGTAGTAGCTACGAAGTAAGATCGAGATATCCTAAGCAAAGTTAACTTAAACGCAGCCTAGCCGATTCAAGTTTACTTGCCGGTTATGATGGTACAAGTGGGGGTACAAGTGGGGGTACAAGGCGTGGCATCGCGAAATATTAAGCGCGTTAATTAAAGTATAAACGCGTATTGTAAAGAGGAGATAAGTGCGGGTAACTCTGGACACTTTCCTGGATCAAAATGCGACTGAATACTGAGAAATCTAGCGTTATGTGATTTAGACCTCGCTTTATGTTGGATACTGCACTTCCTGATGTTGTTACTGATGGTGCTTCCTTATGTTCAGTTATCACCCAAATTTGATAATTGTCTTGAGTGGTCAGCTCATGTTGCTGCTGTTTGCAAGAAGATGTCATTGTTGGGGCGAGCCTGAGCGAGCCCCACTCTAACGTGGAAAACGGTACGGTGGTCCATGTGCGAAGAATCGCGGCGAAAAACAGCATTGCAACACACTACTGTAGTTTGGTACGGTGGTTCATGTACAAACAAACACGATAAACTTACGGATACTTCCATACAAGTGCTTTGTATTGCAAAAATATCCGTCTTCATGTCCTGACGTTCCATATTAGGCTGGTAGGGTCAACCATGCACGAACAATGAAACGGCAAAGATTATTAGGCCACTCCATATTAGGCTGGTACGGTCAACCATGCACGAACAATGAAACGGCAAAGATTACGGCCACTCCATATTAGGCTGGTACGGTCAACCATGCCACGAAGAATGAAACAGTAGAGATTACAGTCGCTCCATATTTGGCTGGTACAGTCAACCATGCCACGATGGATGAAACAGCGAAGATTACTGACTATATTAATTAGGCACATGGACTTGATTACTGACTGTACTCATTTTGGGACGTGGACGATGATGGACGGATTGGAGAGGCTGAGAAGGAGAAGAGAACAATATCGTGTTAGACTGAGCAGAGAAACTGCAGAAGAGAGAGAGAGAGAGCAGAGACTGGAAGCAAGGAGAGCACATGAGAGACGTCGGCGTGCCATGATGTCTACAGAGCAGTGACAAATGTTGTTGCAGTGGAGAAGGGAAGCTAGACATCGCACCAACCAATGACGAAATCCCAATGTTTCCGTATATTACTGCATTCTACTCGTTGTCCACAGTTTTATTCTCCACACTATTACAATTGAAAGTGAAGCGCACTCTACTCTACTATGATGCTTGTGTTAATTATGCTATGCTAGTGTTTCTCTCATGCCAATAGCTCATTGGTTGTGGTAAATCCTTCACTGCTGGATTCAGCAAAGGAACTCGTAATAACATACACTACTAACTTCATGCATGCATCCTCAGGCTCGCCCCTTGATGTTGAAACATCTGTCTAGTACTTACGTATTTTGGACTAACTCTCATAGAGCCAGTCTACCATCTGAAGTCATCAAGATGTTAATAGACTCCTTAGTGTTATCTAGATTGGCTTATGCATTGCCAGCGTGGGGTCCTATGCTGTCTGGGGCTCAGCTTCATTGTTTACAGCAGTTGGACAATTGGGGTGTATGTATCACAGCTTTTTTATGAAAGTTTGATCATGTGTCTCATGATCATCACCGTAATAGACTTAAACGGTTGTCAGTGTCCTCCTTGATTAAATATCATTCTTTGTGTGCCATGCACAAGGTTTACTATCGTCACAATAATTTACTGGATCCCCAATTAGTTTTGGCTCTACTCATATATGACACTTGGTGGTCTAAGAGACTTATTCAGCCAGTGTTTTGTAGGTTGGCCTCTACACAGAAACTATTTAGACACATGACATCACACTCATGGAATGAGCTGCCAAGTGGTATCTTTGCATCCTCCACGTTTCCGTATGCTGTGTATAACTATGTTTTATATAATGATTTAAGGGACCATCCATAATTTTCAGCATTTTCACAAGCGTACAGAGAGTACTCTTTTTACATACCCCCTCCCCCCTACCCAAAAGCGTACTATGAAAATGTTGATTGGCTAAACTTGTTTCACCAACATTTTTTAAGCGTACAACTGGATTTACCCCCCTAGCGTGCTCTCTGTACTCTTGCGAATGCTGAAAATAATGGATGATCCCTAACTTTATTTGGTTTGTTGTATTTGTTTTGTTAAACCAGGCGTGCACCGGCCGAACGGCGCGCGCCTGGTTTCTTGAAATCGTTTTTGTGAAAACGTTGGTATGTGTGTGTGTCCGCCCCCCAGGCTATTAATAACCATTCACGTGAAATGAAGCCTGAAATAAGTCCTACTGCTTTTCTATGACACTTGCTATCGATATTACCGATGGGTGGGGCCTTAGTAACGAAGTGTGTCGTGAGTTACTGCCGAATAAGAACAAGGTAATGCAGTGTTAGCCATTCATTAAGTAAAAGCCGTTTGAACTGCTGTACATTACTAACAAGATGGAGCCTTTCAGTTTTGAAAGTGGGCGTGCCTTGCAGGTTGCAGAGCTTATAATACAAGACTAGCCTATAGTGTTAGTATATGTAATAGGATGGGGTGCTGTAGTATTTGGAATTAATTACGCGAGTAATGCAGGCAAAAAATTGTAATAGTGCGAGGCGAAGCCGAGCACTATTACAGTTTTCTGCCTGCATTACGAGTGCAATTAATCCAAATACTACAGCAACCCATACTGTTACAAATTAATCTAACATGTTTTAGTATAACTTGGTGTGCTAGTGAAGAGGTGTGGTGATTTAACACATGCCACTGAAACAAAATATTACAAGCGTTGGCAACAGTGTACTGGTGTAGTATCCATGTGTAGTGGCTGTGTCTTTGAAATGCCGTTGCCTGATAGTATCGCTAATAACTGATATCCCAGAACTTGCTGGCGAGCTTGTTGGGATGTTTTTGTCGGCTGCCCATTAATTAGTGAAACAAAAAGAAAAGCGGTTAGTACAGGCCTGTTGAGCAGTTGAGAAATTAAAAGGAAGCTGAAAGTGAATTTAGTAATTGTAATTATTGTATACCAGTGACAACAATTTGTAATTGTAATGTCAACAAATTAGCCAATTAGAGGCGTATTACAGTTTTTGTTTGAGCAAGGTATCAAAAAAGTAGCGTTTTTATTGGCTATTTACTGTAGTATTACAAAATAATACATAAGAGCTGTATCGGGTGTTTTCTATGTAAACTGTAATACATGTTGGATTACAGTAAGAATTTTGGCTTAAAACAACTTTGTACTACTTTTAAAAACTAAAGTACTGGAGTTTAAAGCCAGTTTAAACAAAAGAATTAAATTTGTATGCGTTGCTATGTGCCCCTTAGTGATGAGTCTTTGCTCACATGACTTACTCGTGACGTCATTAATTACTATTACAATACACTGAATAGCAGTTGATTAACAGTGGTTTAGCTTACACATTGCCTGGTTTTTAGATGGTAGAACATCAACTTGTACTTGATTTGTGATTTGAGAACTGCGGGCCAGTGTGGGGTGGGTATTTGTGATTTGAAAATTGTATTTGTGATTTGAAAACTGATTTGTCAATATTAATAAATCTTTAAATACTAATTAAATATGCACAATGATAGATCAATGAGTAGAATCATCTAGAAAAGATTCACGTACAAATTTAAAGTTATGCTTAGCCCTGAAGTCACTGAAACACTGCACAATTATTCACTAGCTACATTGCAGAGAAATATGGAATAGTTGTAACATGAGCACGAGAGATTTGCCTGATATGTATGCCCGAGGGCTGAGGGCATACATATCAGGTAAATCACGAGTGCACATGTTACAAGTAATATGTAACACTTCTGGCACTCAAAACATTTGCCCAAACTTGACGTCAATATTTTGGACTCTTTATATAGTAATGGGTATTCATTGTGATTGTGAGGCTCTATTTCATCGTTGTCATGACGTTCTTGCATGGTAGTGCTAGTGATTGTGGGTTTACCACAACTTTTTTTTAAAGCTGCAGGACTTATAATGGGTAAAAAATCGTGTTTAATCACTGATAAACTAATGGTGAGTGTTACAAATAGAGTAGATTAATGTAGATACATTAAACAAACATCTTAAGACTACGTAAGTAACAAAGCATATAATTATTTCAACTACAAATAAAGATTAATTTAGAAAACTAAAAGCCACAATCGATATCGCATTTGTGTGCCTATATAAAGAGTGCTAGTGATGCACTAAGTTATTGATCAAAGGGTAGATTAAGGAAGGATTTTCCTAGGCTAGATGTACATCTAGATGTAGCCTGTTCCTTTGAACTCTTTGATCTGCCCTTTGATCATGTACACTGGTGTACACTAGATGTGAAGTAGAATAGGGATACGTGGCTTATGTATCCCTGTAGATTCCTTTGATCTGAGGTGTGAAAGTGTTACATACGTATATGTACTTGTGATGGCTGTAGCGCAGCTAGTCTAATCATTATGCAGCTGATGTTTTACCATCTAAAAACCTGCTGCTATTCAATGTATCATACTACTAATTTAATGATGTCACGTGAGCAAAGACTCATCACTAAGGAACACATAGCAATGCATACAGATTTAATTCTTTTGTTATATTCCATACACTACGTCGGGTGATTAATGACCAGAATAGTTTACCGATTGAAGTGGTGCAGGTACCAGATGTTAAGCTAGATCCTTTTAATGGAATCAATAATTATAGAGTTAACTTTAGTTATTATTTGGTTTTATAAGACATTGTCTTATAATTAATCACTTTATCATATTAGTACATCAGTGATGAAACTTTTAAAAAAGAGTATAAAGTTGAAAATCTTACTGAAACAGTATAGGCCAGTCTTTTATACACTTTTTGCTACCTGCATGGCATACCCACTTTTAAAACCAATGTACGTACGTAACTGTACTCCATCTTGTTAGTAATGTACAGCTGCATGGTTAAATCCCCTTTACTGTGAAATGGAATGGCTAGCCTAACACAGTATTACCTTGCTCTTCTTTGGGTAACTCACATTGATGGGTATGACCTTAACAATACGTGTTGTGGGTTACTACCAAATGAGGGCAAGGTAATGCTATAGCCTAGTTGTTTTAGCATTCAATTATATTAAATATTGTAATACGTACGTATATTGATGCTAAAACACTATAAAAACGATAGTTTTTATAAGTATGTAGCTACGTATCTGTAAAAAATTACATAAAATTTGAAATTCCTTACACAGTATTGCCAAAGGTAATAGTTTAGTGAGCAGCTATAGTATGTTTATTATACGTAGTTGCTGCCATTTGCCTGCCACATCATTTATGTACCTATAAAATGGGATAAATCGTATCATTAGTGTAGCTACATTATCAGTTTATTTTATTTACGATACTGCTCAAAGGTAACGTCGCACTCGCTCGCCATTTCTATGCTCGAGCCTCGAATGCTCGCTGCTCTTGTCTCGCCATATTGGCATACGTTACTTGTATAAAACCTGCGAGTGTCAAGTAATATATCACTCGCTCGATTGATTTACTAGTTCGAGTGAAGTTGGCTCGCCACTGTTATGCTCGAGCCCTCGCTCGAGTCTCAAATGCTCGCCATACTGGCATGCGTTAGCTACTTGTATAAAATCTGCGAGTGCCGAGTAATATATCACTCGCTCGATTGATTTACTTGTTCCAGTGAAGTTGGCTTGCTGGAGTGATTTCATTCTTTCGAGTCTAGTTGGCGGATCAACGATAAAATACGATCACAATCCATTTGTGATTGCTTACTACCTCGCGTTGAAGGCTTCGTAAAGACACTTCAGCACCTTCCTCTTCTACTAGTCTACACTGAATATCCCTAACAGAAAATCCCTGGCGTTGAAGAATAATAACTCTTTTTCGAGTTGCAACTAACAGACATGGCATTGTACCTCCAAATAATGCACCACACCACACAAACAATTTATGCACGTGATGCAAATAATTTCATCACCATCCGGCCCAAAGTTAACAGCACGCGAGCCATACGGACGTATTGTCTTCTTTGCTCAGTAAATTGATGGCTTAATTGTACACCGTATGTTAGTCTATGGCTAACCAGGTAATGATTGATATGGATCTTAGACACCTCGAACTCAATCGAGCATTTCAACAGTGTGGAGTATCAAGTTCTTTCGAGTCCTCGCAGCGAGCAGAGTTAAAACTCGCCAATTCTAGAGTATCGAGTCGAGTGTTAGCTTGGCTCGCTACTCGCCCCACTCTTTGCTCTATTGAGTGATTCCGTCTACTCGAAAGAAAATTGCGAGTGAGTGCGACGTTACCTTTAAGCAGTACCATACCTACAGTCATACTCTAGTATAAAATCAGTATAAAGTTCTTGTCAGGACCTAGCTAATAGTCTGTTTATGTATGTACGTACGTAGCTATAGCTATGTACTTACGTACAAAAACCAGTGATATGCTAAACAAAAACAGTCTGGCTATAAAAAGTGCAAGGCCATTAAGAAGCAGTATTGCAGATGGTCACAAGTAACCAAAAACTTTGATATCATATCATGATCAGGTAAGCCCAGTTTTAACTTTTATTAAGAAGTAATCTTTTTTAGAATGATAAAAATACAATAGTTTATAGGGCATCTTCACAATTATGATTGGCTTTGTCACTTGACCATCTTTTTTATACCATCATTATTTATAGAGGTGCATGGCCAAGTGACAAAGCCAATCATAGTTGTGAAGATACGTACCCTGTAAACTATTGTATGTCATTCAAGTAAAAAGGTTCTTAATAAAAGGTTATAACTTCTTGACCTTACCTGATATGCAAATGCAAATGCAAGGTTAGTTTTACCCAGTATGGCCGCATCTACAATGCTGTAGGTTTTCATGTGGGTACTGCAATTCGCATCCCCAGCCATACAGCCAGGTCCCCATAATACAGCTGGGTGGACTGGAGCAATATCAAAGTTTTTGGTTGCTTGTGACCATTTGCAATGCTGTTTCTTATTGACCTCACACTTTTTTACAGCCAGGCTGTTTTTGTTTAGCATACGTACATAGCCATATGTACATGTAACAGTTGCAAGTATAGCCATGTAGCTAAAAACCTACATGCATTGTTCGTACTTTTCCAGAAAATATGAATGACACAAAGCATTTTCCTGCCACTCGTTTCATTGATTATGATAAGGACAACAACTACTATTATGCTTTTGGAAATACCCCACCACAAGATCTGTTACAGAGTGTCACAGCAGATGTGAGTGAACCAGAAGTACTTCTACTAGGATGTGGTGATATTCGGTCATGTCTGTACACTTTATGGAACAACTTTGATCCTAGACATTCACGTCACTTTAAAGGTGTTCATTTTGTGTTGAATGACATCAGTGCAGCAGTGCTGGCTCGTAATATCATTTTTCTCTACTTGTGTACTAAAATGCCAAGTGATAAGGATGATGTGATGAAATGGGTTGCCTCATTTTGGTCCATTTGGTTTTGTCATGAGTTACTACCACACCACAAACAAGTACTAATGGATGCTTTATCACAACTTCTTGAATGGTCAAAGAGCTCGGAGTCATGGTCAAAAAGAAGTGATAATCCATTGCAAACATTATTTCAGTTTACAAATTCTGAAAGCCTTGCTAAGGTCCGTTGGATGTGGCAGATGTGGTACAGTGACGATAGGTCAGTGGAATACATCAGAACTGTAAGAGGTAAATTTTTGAAACTGACTGGGTCGAGTGATTATAAACATTCAGAAACTCATTTATTTCTGCTTTTTGGTAAGTATTTGCATAGCAAGTTTACCAAAGGTGACCGTGAAATTATGAAAAGTGAATTTAGAAGTTATTATTTTAATGGCTTTGTTTTTGCTGAAGAATTGTTAGACTTACCGGTTTGCACATCTACTTCAGCAAATAGCACATTCTTTGAAATTGCTGATGGCACATACATTGTGCATGACAATTTATTCCCATATAGATGCTTCTATCATTTATTTCAATTCTCTCCTGAGAATGTAAAAAAGCTTGGATATTCTGGTTTTTCCTTGATGATAAAAGACAAAAGGTTTTCCCAGAAACCATTACTTGCTAACAGTCTTCAGCAGTTTTCAATATGGGTAAGATCTTGTGCTGAAATATTTTCCAAACCTCATTACATAAAATTTACACTTCATTGCTCGGATGCCCTAGATTTCTGCTGTTTGCTTAGTGATGGAAAAAATCAAAATTTCTGTAATAATCTTCCACATTTATTTGATGCCATTTATACTTCTAACCTGTTTGATGTCATTGCCCCACCAAGTCTTGTACTGGTTGTAATGTCGGTATTGAAGCGGTCTGGCCTTTTGTTTACTGATACATTTCGACATACAATGGTATCAAAATCTTTAGGATTTATAGAAGCCCTTTTTGGCCTTGAAAGTAAAAGTCTTCCACTGATCTGTGGTATCAGGTGCATTGGAAATGATGATGATGATGGAACCTCAGTAAGGCCTATTGCTTGTACTGCTGGAGGGCACCTTAAGATACTAAAATCATTTACTTGGGAACATGTTGAAGATGCATCATTAAAGAAAACTACCAAAGAAGATTTTGGAAGTATAGTACAAGTACTAAGTAATTCCATCAATCATATGCTGACATGCTGTATAGATAGGAAAGGTTCAGTAATGCAATCAATGCTGTGCACAGAAACAGTAATGCTTTTACTTAAATCTTTTGTTTTGCAATTTCATAGTGAGGGGAATGTTCCTGCTGAATATCAATTCTGGGTACCACTATGTGGTGAGCTCTTAAATCAAAGGAGTTTGCGACCTTTTGTCACATCAATTCAAACACATGCATTGTTACATGGTCTGCATCTTCACCTGACAGTGTCCGAGTTAAACTGTCCTTTGTGCAATAAAACATCAGTAGAAAGCTTTGTTAGCCAGTACTCCATCATGTTAGAAAACTATGCAGATGATGCTGGTAAGTATTGTGAGCCAAGATTGTCAATTCTGATCCATAATTTTCCACCAATTGATGACATTGTGAAAAAGCTTTGGAATGAAGTAACAACCACTTGTGATAATGATGTCCATGTGGTGGACTCCATAGCAGGAACCGAATTTCAAGGAAGTTTGCAGCTTGATTTCTTTTTACCTACAAGCTTTCTGCAAAAAGAAGATTATTATGCATCAATTGTTTTATTGAACTATAGAGAAAGTATTGCCTCGTCTTCTTGTGTATTCACTGTATTGATGCACAAAGAATTGAAAAACTGTGTGGGTATGGAAAATTGTTTTTTATTTAGTCAATCAAAGTACATCACGTCTTACCCAAATGTGGTTTCAAATTTTGGTGAGGTTATTAAGCATTCTGGGAATGCTCATATGCATCATTTTGAGTCTACTATAGCTTTGAGTGATGATAGCATGACTGCTTTAGAGAGTAAACATCAAATCACCACTTACCAGGCTTCCATTACAAAAATTGGTTTTACAATTAGTAATCTACATATAGAAATTTCTTATCCATATCCTGTAGATTACATGAAGATGTCTATAAAGCTGTCACGAAAAAACAAACATATTGCAGTGGTGGCCAATCAGAAATGTCATCAGTTGTATGAAGAGAAGCCGATTTATATTGTAAACCCTGACAACACTTTATCACTTCCCATCATGCTCACATGTGATGTAGAGAGCATGCAAGAATATTCAATAGATCAGTTTACAGTAAAGGAAAATGATGCCATCAAGAACCATGGTCTAAAGAGTCAAGGTAATTGGAATCCTATGCATATACCACCTAACGCTAATGTCAAAAAAACATTAACAGGAATGTTTCTACAATACAAAGAAAATTTTTTTCAGTTGCTCTATAGTGGCTCATCTAATGTGGATCAGTACTGTCAAAATGTTCAATGCTTTATAGTCATACAAAACCGAATCATTGATTTGCATAACAGGACTCCTGCAATAGATTTACAGTTTTGCTTTGTGACACCTGAGAAGTGCAGAAGGATGTATAAACAATGGGCTTCTGTTTTTGAAAGTGAAGTATCTGCAACAGAGCTGCAAAATATCTACATTGTTGATAAAAAGGAATGTCAGTTGTTGCAAAAGATATTCAGCTACTTTGCTAGTCGCACAGTTTCCACATTTACAAACCCAGTAAATGACAGACATAAGTTGCTTATTGCAAACAAAATTAATCACCACTTTACCAGAGCTGTGATCTATCCACTTTATCCAAATAGCAATAACACTGGATTAGAAATGCTAGAAATGTTTGATTTCCATAGTTTGTCAATCCCAGATCGAAAAATGCCAATCCCTAAGCCAATCCCAGATCGAAAAATGTGCAGCTACTGTGGTAAGCATTCTCAAGCTCTTAGAAGATGCTCTCGCTGTCAATTGGTCCAATATTGTAATCAAAAATGCCAGAAGAAACACTGGGGTACTCACAAAAGTGTTTGCCATCCTTTAAAACCAATGTAGCTGTGACTTGCTATCACGCACAAGAAAGCTTAAATGTAAACATTTATTATTTACACAAACAGCATGCACATTTTTATTATACCTAACTATGTATTTCAGATGGTTGATCGTTGTAGACTTGTTATTTATTTTAGTAGCATTCCTTAGAGACTAGACAAAATTATTCTTTTGAAAACTGCATAATATAGCTACATAATTGTACCTTTACTTTATATATATTATTATTACACAATTACATTTCATACTGTACTGCACTGAGGTAGCTGCGTATATAGCTAGTACCCATAAAGTTAGATTAAAACTGCACACACTAGCTGCTATCAACGATGAATGAGACATATATTGATGCAATTGTTAGTTCATTACTCCATCCAAGGTATAGCCATTGATTCAGAAACATTGCCAGTCCCAATACGCTTCATCCCTATAATGCAGGTTCTTCCACCTGAGTTCCCTTCTTTTCCAGATTATTATTATTACATAATGGACAGGCTATAATTCAGACACTACCAAGTGAAGGTGTAGTCCATGCAACAAGGATTGTATCTGAAGAGACATGATAAACGGTCGGAGACACCTATGACTTAGTAGCAGAGAGCATAGCGGTGACCACAACTTGTAGTTTGAGGCTTACGCCTATTATGCTTTTAAAATATATGGAGCAATGCTGCAATATTCTTCCTATATAATTTATAATAATTATAAACCACTACTAATATGTAGGTGAATATAACAAATATACGACCCAAGTCCAAGGTCAGAGGAAGTTTGCCATGATAAACCCCAAACTCGAAGGGCAAGGGGTTTGTCATGGTAAACTTCCAATTGCCAACGACAAAGGTTGTGTGTTTGTTATGATGAAGCCATACATCAAAGGAATTCCAAGGTGTATATACAAGCATATACACTTACTAGCATGCATCATAGCTAGTATATATCATATGAACCACAGCTAATACGGTGAATATAACAAACATATGACCCTTGTCCTCGGTCTTCGGAAGTTTATCATGGTAAACTTCCTCTGACCTCGGACTCGGGTTGTATATTTGTTATATTCACCTATTAGCCATGGTTTATATTATAAATATTATATGTAGCTATTATGCTCAAATTATGCTCAACATTACAATATGTTCCAAGAAATAATCTGATTTCAACACTCCCTATCCTTTTATCTTACTTCTTACTTCAATCACAACTCTTACTTGTTAATGAGTATTAGGTATCAGTAGTCTTTCTGGTACATACATAGCTACCTCCGATCTACAGCATGAAATCTCTTGTACAGGGATTGCTGGGAACTATTCACAAAATATTATAATTTTAGGAGTTGCAATATAGTTGCTGAATTCAGCCTAGCAATTGTATGATAGTCTCACATGCAGTACATGATCATTTGGCGTAATTTGCTTTAAGGGCAATGAAATGACATGTTGCCAAACAAGTGATTTTTCTATATGTTACATAGCTAGTTCAACACATCACTGAGCTTCAACAATCATAGCAAATTAAAGGTTTAACTGACAACTCGTGATCAGAACTGCATTCATATCATAACCAATACACCTGATAATACCACACAACAGAGGCATGTAGATGCAGGTCTAGATATATGTATTATAACATTTTTTATTAGCTATCTAAACCAAACATGCACAGTGAGTACGTATATATATGTAGCTAGATCAGCTAGGAAACATTTGCAAGAAATTAGGTCACTACATATACATGCATGTATATATTATAGCTATAACTGTTTATAAAAGTTTAATCGGTCTAGACTAATGATTTGTAGTACGTATGTAATAATTTTATATGCACCAGAAGCAATAATTGTTAGGTGATGATCTTCCTTTGTAAGACTCATGGGAACAAAAAATTCATAGTGTATTTTCCCATCAATCTTCTGCTTTGTTATGGAGGATATCACATGGACATTATCAATGCAACTGCTTTGTATACTTGACCAAACCTTCAACACCTTTGCATCAATTGTATGCCAATATTGAAAGAATGGTGCATAACAAGTTACGTAATTGTAAGATCATGGATATTTCTTACTCTATTAATCAACATGTCAAATGCTGCTGCACTCCAGGTGATCTAGACTTTGGAACTATACTGCAACGTTCTGGTAACGCCAACTGTTTTAAGTCTGTCATTAGTTTAAGTGAACACGGTCCATGCATGCATTGGAACATCATCAAATGACTACCTCACTGTCGACCACCTCAAAGGTTATAATTAAGGTTATCATCGGTAATCTTTTCATAGAAATTTAATTCTTACCCCTATACATTAGATTACCATAAGATGTCCATTAAACTATCTAGAAAGAATAGTAGTGGCCTATCGCAAGTGCCATCAGTTGTATAATGAAGAGCAGTTGCAATGCTTGAGCAGAAAAGCATTGTCAATTCTAACAATGCTTTAGCTCTCCCAGCCATGCCCATCGATGAACGCCAACATACCGTATATTGCAAATCGTTCGAGGTGGAAAAGTTTCGCGGTTTTCGCGGATTAATTAGTGACCGCGAAACTTTTCCAGCTAAACTTTTTCGTTCTAGGGAATATCACGGTTGATCGTGAGCACATTTTGACCAGGGCGAACGAACCGCGAAAGTTTTCCAGCGAATTTGAAGTACCTTGTCCATCCGCGAAATTTTTCCACATCGAACGATTCGCAATGAATCTCGTTATGTGCAGACTTCAACATGCACGTGCGCTGGTTACGTCATAATAACTTGTACTCATTTTCGTTCCTTTTTCGTTTCTTCTCGCTTCTGTGGCTGAGTCTGTGATGAAGCACCTATAGGGTAAGTTTTCTTACATGTCATTACTATTAAAGTGTTTGGTTGGTGGTGCATATAAAACGGTGGGTGGCTGTCCTGTGTCACAAACTTGCTCGCGAACTTGTGATTGTGCATGGGTGTCATGTGGAAAATCGTGTATTGTTTATCCACCAAGAGTAATAAAGTAAATTAAGATGTTGGACTACTTATATTGGTGTGATGTTTGTGCATGGTACAAAGCAGCACAATCCTTATGGGCTAGTGGCTGTGAAGTGTATTGTGCATGCTCTCAGGTGGTAAGTGAACAATCTAGCAAGCTTATAAGGGTCAATTAGTTTATTGCCATAAAATTTTATGTTATGTGCATGCGAGTACGCATGAGAGAAAGTGAAACAGTCTATGCATGTTTGTGCATGTGTGTATACGTATGACGTGTGTACAAGCAAGTGTACATAAATACCAAATATAGCCGACTAATTATTAGTTTTTCATCCTTCTATCCTCAAAAATTTGATGCGGGCGGGCAGATATGACAGGGGTGAAAATAACTTTTCAAAAGTAGCCAGCCAAATGTCAGACCAGCTTTATGGTTGATCTGACATGCCAACAGTTGGCCAGCCAATGCTCAAACTAATCAATGTTATTGAAGCTAACATAAAAATTTTTGTTGCTAGGAGATAAACAAGGTAGGAAGGAGTAGCATATACCATAGTGTAAACAACCCTCCTAGCTTGTTTATCTCCTAGCAACCAAAAAATTGTTTTGTGTTGGCTACAATAACAGTTAAACATACATTACCTTCTAGCCTTGTTTGATCTGAAATTTGTCAGACAAACAAGGAAATGGGCGGCCACATTGCTAATTTGACCGGCAAATGGCCGACCGTTATTTTCACCCCTGTATGCTGTCCAGTGGAATGACAGGCATACAAACCAGCAAGCTTATAGAAGACGACGGAAATGAGCAACCATACCAATTAAGCTGTTAGTACATTTCCTTGACATTTAATTTGTACTACTACGAATGCCATCTTTATTGCATACACATACTGATACTGATTGATGTTCTCTAAACAATCAGTTACTTTTGAAAATTTGTGTTTGACAACAGAAAGCTAAGGATTTATAATTTTACAGGGCAAGATCCAGGAATGAAGAAATGATAGCCAAGCTAGCCACCCATGTAATTTTACCAGAAGGATAGTGATCAAGTTATCATACAACATCCTTGAGGTAGTCTTCAGAAATAATGAAAAATCTCCATGGACCATTGAACGATGATTTTAAATTGTAGCCATTCATCTATACGAGAAAGTCATCTATTATAAGATTATTATTTTTAAAAGTGTTGTTAATTTCACATGTTGTATTAATGATGTATATACAAGTGATATTGATCATAACACGTATCGTATGTATGAAGCAACACATTTAAAACCAGTGGCGTATCTACAGCAGGGCATAAGCCCTGCCAAATAATTGCTGTGCCCTGCCACTAAGAGAGCTGAGCCTATACAAATAAATGGGTCCATTATAAGTAGGCCCAGGTTGTGCCCTGCCAGCTGCTTGTTAGATTCTGTTGAGTCTAGCTACGCCTTCAAAATATTAAATAATACATGCCACAGTAGCCGTGCATGTGCTACTGACTCTTGCATTACTAGAGTGTTTACGTACAGTCTATATCTGAGATGATGTCATTATGCACAACACAGTGCACTGAAATGTGTTGCATTTTACCTTTGGAGCTATCCCATTAAACATGATAAACCGCCTCAATTCAAGGTTTGTTCAGTTCTACTTTGTGCTGTAGATAAGCTACTATTATAATGACACACTATTCAGTAAGTTTGTAACACTTTGTGGCTCTAACACTATACATCAGTGTGTTGTAACTAGTTTGAACGTGGAACTAATATATGCTGAAAATGGCACCCACAATCACAAGTTCATCATGATAAAAGGGTCTGCTAGGACAGCCACTCGTCATTTTAACATTTATATACGTACGCATGCATCACTAACCTTCGCACTAACCATAGACAAGTTACGAATCGAAGCTGCCCTAAGTGCTTCATTTGCTAACCTTCTAGCGTAACCAGTGGCCAGAAGCTGACGAAAACGGAAACAAGCTTATGACGTATCCGGCGCACGTGCATGTTGAAGTCTGCACATAACGAGATTCGTCACATATATGCACGCACATTAATCTTCACATTCATCACAAGTAACTGTATTGTGTACATAAGTTGCACCGCTGGGACAGCCATCATAGCAAACGTGCACTTTTATAATGTGTATGTAGCAATTACGTAACTGATATGGCGGAGTGGAAAATACATAGCTAACCTTCATGCATTCAAAAAACCAACACCAGTAACACAAACACAAAACATTGATTTCTTACAATCAATTGTAGTCTTCGTGTACTGATACATATGTAAAATAAAAGTACCTGCCATGAAGTGGTAGTTGCATATTATAATTGTGTGTGCACGTGAGGTGATTAGTGAATTTCAATACTGTTCTTACAAAGAAAGTGCACAGTGCAGGCAGCATTCCCATATAGTTCCAAGGTATGAATGTAAGTAGCTACGTGCCTGCATATGTACAGATGGAGAGTGCACGTGGACACCACGTGTCGAGTACGCTGTAGCCTACTGGCACGCGTGTATGCAGTGCACTCACGTTACAAGTTCATCTCAACTCGTAATGAGTATTTTTACTCTCCACGAACAGCTAAGACGTCATCATTAAATTTTATCATGCGCTCGTTGCAGTCTTTGGTGTTTGTTTGGTGCATGTATCATTACACATGTGATTTTTCTTTATTATAAGTTTAAATCAAGATGTGTCGTACTATCTTGTATACACATACGTACCAATAATTTGATGTGAATTTGTGCTTGCTGATAATTCAGCTGTATGGTAGAGCAAAGGGTGTGCCAGGGTATTGCCCAAAAATGAAATATGGATTTACCAAATATGAAAGTTACAAATGAAAACATCAAAGCATAATTTTCACACCCGACTGGTTACCATGGATATATATCATGAACTATACCTGTTCCCAGGGCATGTTTGAAAAGATTATATCCTTTGATCTGAGGTGTCTAAGTGGTATGTACGTACGTATGTACATACGAGTTAAAAGATTGACGTACTGAACTTTTCAGGGCCAAATAAAAAAACGTTTGTAAATTTGTTTCCTGAAGCAATCTAACATGTGTTCAGATGGGTGATCAATCCATCAAACGTGTTTTTAAATTACTAGAACCTTATAATTATTAGCTATTTACGTACGTAGCTGCATAACCTCTTTTATAATTACACGTACGTATCTTTCTATACAGTGGGATCAGAAAGAAATCTTATTGAAACTAATGCACTTGGTAGGGGTGCTCAAGGTGAAATATTTAATAAAGTAAGTATAATATATATACCAATTAAGAAGTTGCATTACAAATCTCACCTATAGAGCCAGTAATTTTTAATTTGAATAAAATTGTGATTCTAAAGGTCATGAATGAATGGGAGTACATAGCTGAAGCTTTACGTTATGATCTTTCCACCATATATGCCATAAGAATGTATAACCGTGCATATCCAAAACAGTGTTGTCGAGAACTCTTTAAGGACTGGCTGACAACTAATAATGGTGCTAAGGCCGGTCCAAAGGTATGGTCAACACTGCTTGATACACTCAAACAAGTTGATGAAATTTCAGCTGACACTATAGAAGACATCATTGAGAAAGTAAAACAGCTTTAGTAAACCAACAGGTGCATACAATCTCTTTAAGTAAAAAACTTGTTTATGTTTATGGTTAGTTACACATGTACATTTACAAATACAATTAATGCATATGCACAGATATTTCAACTGTGTACATGTACTATGTTTATGTTTATGATTTACTTCATTAGTTATTACATCATGAATATGGTTGATTAGGAAATTAGAAAAATTTTAAAAAGTCTTTTATACAATGCACATCCACAAAGTATACATTATGTTTATCTGTCAAAAGTAAGCTGGCACTACGTAATCCTCCACACAACGGTCGACACTGACACCCCTATCACCACAATTTATACAGCTATATAGCTACGTACTTTGACTTGTGCCTAGTATTGATGGTTTGACAGTAGCTCGACATAATTATAATCTGCTGCTCTGGACCTTAGGTGGCTGAATCCAACAAGAAATACTATATAACAGTTAAAGCACCACCTTATGTAATTAGCTCGTTATGTACAGAAAATACAGTACTCAGGGGTGTCTCGAGATGAATACAGCACTCGGCTTTGCCTCATGCTGTATTTATCTGTTGACACGCCCCTTCATGGTGTATTTTCCATACATATCTTGCAGCAGTGCTTTAACTATACGTACATTAACTTGGAGGTGTGAACTAGCCTAGTTTTCACTCGGACATCACATTTATTCTTTCAAATACATATATGTGATTACCTAAATTAATGAGCCATGGCTGTGCGTGGCTGCTACGTATATGTAGCTGCCACGCATAACCTATATGCCTGCATATGAACCTATATGTGACTGGCTGAGCAAAAACCAAACTAGTTCATACTTTCAAATTTCCCACTTCAATGTTTTATAAGTTTTGTTGGGAAGACATAAATTTCATATTTACAGGGTTAGTAGAATATGCATCACTTTATCATTGCTGAAAATTTGAGCTTTGTGTAACATCCCAAATAGATTTTATGGTTAATTAACAAGACAAAATTGGAGGTGTGAACTAGGCTGGTTTTTGATCAGATAGTCACGTATAGGGCATGATAAGGCATACTTACGTAGCTAATAGTTATGTATAGAAATTCATTCTAAAAGGTTAGCATCAAGAAACTTTTCTAGAACTCAGCTGCACCTATTTTCCACTCAACCCCACCCCTGATGCTGTGTTTTCTGTACATCACTCGTGGCGGTGCTTAACAAAGGTATGAGCTGTTTTACAGACTGGACCATGACTCATGCATGGATCGGATTGGATTATACGGACCAATAGAAAATTGGTAATACAAATCTCCTGCAGATTTATCAATCATTGATTGGGCCACTGATTCATCTAGAAAAACGAAACATGAGATTAAATGTGCAATGCATGATATGTATATAGCTACATATGTATATAACTACGTATATACATACATAGCTACGTACTACGTATATACATACATAGCTACGTACTACGTACACAAAGTGCCAACCTACAGCTTCCGCCCGTAGCCACATAGCGTAGCCATTAATATCTTGCACCAGGAATACTTTTGCTGCAGTTCTATCTCCATTAATTTACAACCTTCTACAGATTAAATTGTATTTATAATGTACAAGATCAACATATTTTCCTTAAATGTATTATAGTCTACATCAAATGCTGCAGCTAATCTGACTCAAAAACATCAGACATGATCTATAGTTTGTGATTATTTGATAAATTCATCACCTCAGGAAATCTTTTCAATCAACAATAACTCTCCAGGAGCTCATTTCGTCACATTGGTTCATTATTCATGCATGGTCCGGTCCATAAAATAGACCCTACCTTTAATGTACTTTATACATATACATGATATTCTTTGTTACAAAAATACTTGTATTGCATGCACATGCATTAAAACTTATAGTATGTACTCTTCAGCTACTCAGTAGCTTCAAGTCTCCAACAGTTTGTATCTTTCTCAACACACAATTACACTTCATACTCCACTGTACTTCAGTGATACTGTCATCTGTGGTAGCACCCTTAACATCATACTGAAACTGTGCGCACACTGCACTGTCAGTGATGGTCATATTGATACATTCAATTACTTCACTATTCCCATCCAAGAGGGCAGCCATTGAGACACTGCCAGTCCCAATACAAGTGTTTACTCTCTCTGTACAACTCCACTCTTCACCGGGTTCTTCCAACTGAGAGAGTTTTCCCTTTTTGCCAGATTTCTGCAGATATAATATACACACTTGTATAGGCACGTATACAGGGGTGATTATAACAGGATATTATTCACACAACTAGGGATGGCTGATAAAATCCAGGCCATCTAACTGACCAAAGAAATTGGGAAATTATAATAAACGAAAATGAAACGATAATCACTCCTGGGTATGCATGGCTAATCTGAATTAATCCATTTAGTATGGTTATAACTAAACAATTCGCATCAAACTGACTTTTTCTGGTCGCTTTTCCTTCTTTGAGCTGGATGGCCTTGTTGTACTGGGCGGTCTTGATGATGTAGTAGTTGTGCTTTGATCTTCCTTAGCAAATGTTGCTTTCTGAAGATAAACTTTAACAGTTAGCCCTTCTCTTAGCCAACTCTGAAATGTTGTTAGATCACTAATACTGTGTGTTTTTATGAAGTTACATTCATTTCTTGTATGATAAGGAGCTGCAGGAAACTGGATTTCACTGCAAGTACTACTGCTCTGTAAGTTGTTTACAATTGCTCTATCATTAGTACTGTTGTCTGTTGATGTAACGGCAGTTGAATGTGTTTCAGACACTGGCATGAAGTTATAACTTGCTGTTAAGTAGTAGCGTGTTAATTGTGGAGAATCTGTTGTTTCCTATTACATAGTACACGTATGTGTGTATTTACAGGATAATAATTATACTCAATCAGGGCTTCATTTAAGGGGGGCAGGGGTGCTTGCCCCTTGACAAACTTCCAACCCCCTTAAATTTTTAAGCAAAAGTTTAAATTAAAGTCTCACTCATGATGTCAGCACTTAACACCAGTCAAGTGATTGATCAGCATAATCTATAGAGTGATTATTATTGCTTATGGTGCATTTTGGCAGATACAATAGCTGATAACTGTACCTGAGAATGCATCAGAAACAGTAATAACCTGAGATTACTTCTGGTCATTCTCAGGTACTTGAGAATGATCAGAAGCAATCTGAGAGTCTAAAATACAAAAATTTCCTAGGGAGCATGCCCCCAGACCCCCTAAATGCTGTGTACTTACACATACGGATCTTTACACCATGCCCCCTTACTCTCATAAAACCTTATTTTGCCCCCCCTCAAATCATTTCCTAGATGAAGGTTAACGGGCCAGCATGCCCATATATGAAAATAGCTACTTAGATTTTAAGAAATGTGTAAAAACTACGTACACCTTGAAAGTACACAATTACATTGACAGCATATACCGTATAGTCTGAGATTTTCATAGGACAAAATTTCCATGAAAGCCTTAAAATAGGATATTGCATTTAAATGTTCATGAACCCAGGCTGGCTATAGTATCAGGAGTATATATATATATATATTTGCTTGTGAAATTCGCGGAAATGTTATTCCACAAAAATTTCAGACTACGTATATGGTACACATAGTTACATACATATATGTATAATCTACAGTCTACGTACATGTCACTCACTTCAACAAGCTGTATTTGAGGTAGGCCGGTGAATTCGTTGATTTGTATTTTCAATTCGGCAGTAGAAATGAATGCTATGTACGTATGTACAAGATGGTACAAACTGTTGCATACAATATCACATTATATTCCACATATAGTTTACAAAATATGTATATAAACAATTTAAAATAAGCTGTTTTAAGCAAAATCACTGTATCTCAGGTATGCCTCAAGGTATTCCCATGCAATTTTTTGCTCAACAGTGGTGAAAGTCATGTTGTTGTGACCAGTTTTACACATATTCACAGTGGAGCTATACATATAATACATGATTGTACAGTTCGGAGGGTTTTCTCATATGAATACAAACATTTGTATGCATGGACACATATTGTATATCATGTAATTACATGTAATTACGTATGTGTTATGAAAATCGGAAGGTGGCCTGTCACCTTCAGAGGCTCCCTTGCCTTTGGTGGACTCATTCCCCATGTGTGTGGAGAGATCATAGAAAATACATGTGCGAATTACGTAGCTACGTAATTCATATGTGTCCTACGTAGGAAACACGATGATTGCAAAATAATGGTAATGAGATTATTTTGCAGGTAACTTTAGTGCATGTGTTATCACTAATAGTGAATATCTATAAGCAAGAAACTTGAAGTTTGTGTTTGCATAATATAGTACATGTAAAGAAGTAATTGGGCTAGGCACAAACATTTTAACCATGTACGTATGTACGTATATGACTGACACATAGTTTAGTAATTTCTCGTGTAAGTGTATTTCTCATGTAAGTGTATGCATAAAAATTGTCTAAATTAAAATAGCGTGGCATACAGGCCAAGATTAATTACCCATGTTCCTGACTTTCCCTCAGGCGCTTAGGTACCATACTTACACACCATAATCATGATATGCATTATTCGTAGTCTGGTATACGTAGGTATGGATAAAAAGATGAGCTTGATGACACAACACCAAACATGAATGATTTAATTTCAAGTTATGTACACATTAGTACAGTAATGATCATGTAGGCAACAGGTAAAACTATAGACATCACAATTATATAATTGTTATCATTAATTATGTGTTTTTGTGGCTCTAAACCGTATAGCCCTACATGGCTGAAAACGGTGTGTCACTTATGCCAGACCAACTCAGGGGCGGCTTAACTCCTCCAAGTTGTGGGGGCACGATAAGCTTGCAAGACACATTTCTAATGTGAAAAACTAAATTCCTATGAGCAACTCATTATTTTGTGAGGGCAAGTGCTCCCCTATTCCACTGCCCATGAAAGAGTTGCATCATAAAAATCCGGTCCATAGAGCCAAAATACTTAATGAATATGAAATAAAATAAGTCATTGTATCAGTTTACATACATGTATGTACGTACATAGTATGTAAGTTATGTAGTAATATTATAAAGTGATGCATACAGAATGCACATACGTATGTAGTAGTAATGTAGTTATGTATGTACCTGTGTCTCGTGTCTTTCTGGCTATGCCGTGAACATTTTTCCTCTCATCTGACGTGATCACTGTGTCATCCAGTATAGAAAGGTCTCGCAATTTATCAATGATGTATGCTCTATACGCAGTAGCCAGCTAGAGAATATACAGTAATCAAAAATTATACCCTCCTACAAATGTATATATATAATTATATATTACAAGAGGTCGCCATAGTTACCGGTAATGTAATTTACCAAAATGAAGGAAGCCCAATTATGTATAAATCAAATGAACTTATTACAAAATTCAATACAAAATCAAATACGTACTTCAATAAAAATTTAAATATACAACATTCAACTCAACTGCTAGTGGGTTTCCCATCAGTAACAAGTTTCTCAGGTGGACCAATGAAACAAGAGTCCTCATGACGAGGCTGAGGTCGAACAGTAGGTTGTTGCTAAGGTCCAGTGATACAAGGCCTGACCTGACAACACAGTGTACACAGCAGTAAAGTTAGTAATTTACCATACGGCACAAAGATTTGTTGCTAGTTATGTATGCAATAATTTAATTTAGTGATACTACAAAATCAAATTTGCTAATGCACATTATGCTGTAATTATAAACATTTCATCAATACTCTCTAATAGTGCAGTCACCAACAATAAGCATGTACTCAATGTTTGCTAAATCTCCAATACAATATTATATGGCTTAAGGTGGAGACACCTATCAGGCGACTCATTATAATGTAAAATCTTTTGTACACGTAGGGCAAAGTAATGTACATAATTTTTACTCCTAAATTAGGCATGATTTTTCACTGCTAAAAATATAATTTTCCACAGGGGTTTTATTTGCACATTTTTATGGTGCTTCCCATAGAAAATTTGTATTGTAGAAGAAATGTTACCACTACCAGAATTAATTTTAGCTTCATAGTGAAAATAAAACCTAGCAAAAATAACTCTGTATACAGTATTAGTTCAAGGTGTAAAAGTCTGTTCTACTAGAGTATTTAGCAGATAATGAATGTTCTATCAGAGCATATCGATAAGGTTGTAATTCAGTCAAAGTGGGGGACTTAACCCCTCAGCTCCCTCCATATCTCAACCCCTGATCTCATAGGTGTTACTGACTAGCTTCCACACTAATATATTCTAATAGTACAGTCAGTGAAATATGTGCAGTGCCTTTTACCATATATATACGTATATGTATTACACACCTACGTATACTGTTAGTAGGTATTTTGATGGATTGTCAGCTAATCCATCAATTACTTCCCTGTGAAACAATTGCACAATATTAGGGCTGTGCGATAATGGGTAGCTACGTACGTATATCCTGCAAAATTACCTTGAATGATACTGTAGTTATCTCGATAAATAGTAATAGAGTATTATGTGCATATGTTACACACCCCCATGATTAATAAAAACAAATATCTTTGTCACGATAATACCTCAATAGATCTATTTATCTACATACGTAGAATAATGCACAGCTCTACATTATATGGTTAATTTACAGTTACCATTTATCTTGAGGGAACTTCACGTTACATAAAGTGTTGTGGCTGAGCCCCAGATGAACCAGTGATGTCGGCGGTGACATCATCAGATCATTGACATCACTCAACTCATTATAGCAACACTCTAACACCTGTTGAGGTAGTAGGCATTATGAGATATGTACGTACGTATGTTAGTGCATAAACAAAATATACTGGATTCGAACAAAACTTCTAACAAATGTCAAATGCAACATTCTAAATATTTATACTTCACTACATAATGGAGTATGTATGTTGGTAATTTGTGCATCCCTTGTCCCTTACACCTGAGCAGCCAAGAAGGCAAATTTATACTTGTTGGAGAAGAAAGAATTTTGCAGGTGACTTTAGTGCATGTGTTGTCACTAATAGTGAATATCTATGACAACAATAAGTACGTACATAAACTTGTGTTGTAAGAAATATTCATTTGAAGCTTCGAAGGTTGTAGACAAACCTTTGAATAACATTCCTTTATGCACTAATGTAAGTACTGCAAGATACAGTATGCAATACTGAAAGGGCCTTGTTAGTGATTTGTTCAAAAAGTCATATAAATTTTCATATTCTATTTATTCTCGATATTCTACTGTAAATACAAGAGGTGTAAATTTTGCCACTACCTGACTGACCAAAAATTTAGTCCATAGTGGCTTATGGTTAATTACTTAACTCAAATGATCAGTAAAAAATAAATGGTATAAATCCTTTCAGGCAAAATGTAACACCTCAAAAATTACTGCATATACAAACTATTGTCTCTATTAACATGACAACGTACCTCCAGTTGTTTGGGAAGATGATGAGGTTGAATGTAGCTGATTAAGTTTCCTGTCAACGTCAATTCTCTTAAATTACTGCACTTCAACAGGCCATCGTCAATTTCTTTTATCTGTGGCATAGACATCAGTTATAGCACACCGATACGGGATTTTTCTAGAAAATAAACTTAGGGGGGTGGCAAATCGAAATTTTCAAAAAAGAGGGGGCAGGACTTCAACTCTAAGCATATACATATCTACCATCAGTAGAGTAGCATATTTATAAAGTGGTTAGTGCAGTAATACATACTAACATACAGATACACTTATGTGTATAAAATGTGACCAGGTCTGCAAAGATCGACCATGTACGTACTTAGGCACAAAAATGTATTGCACAAGATTATAGCTACACTCAAGTACTATTCATACATGGTGTCTCCATTGGCCAATGTGAAGAGGTCTGCTTTTCTGGAGGGCATTTTGCCGACCCTGTGAAGTCACGAATGCGATAATGACGCCAATGGAAAACACCAATTGGGTGGATGGGACAAGGAACTGCTCTCACTGCTAGCTAGATGTCTCCTATGGCCTTGTGGTGTGGCATGGGCTTCTTCTGGCTACTTTTTATGGTCTTCTAACTCTAAACAGTGCTGTATGGTTGGCTGAGCCTCCTACCACCCACCCACCCACCCTCTTGCTACGCTGTCCTAAAATTAATGCACACCTTTAACAACCTGAAATTCAGCCATCAGCCATTTACAAGGTTAGCTATATGAAAGCTAATAGATTACTAAATTTATTGCTGATACGTACGTAATAAAGCCAACAAGTTACAGGCGAATTAGCTAAATGTTTTAAATGGTGATTTCTCAAAATAATACAATGCATGTACATGGTCGTTTTCCCAGACCTGGTCACATATGATAATGATGATTCATATATCTTGAATGTACTATTAGAGTGTTTTATAAACAGCAAAGATGCATGTACATAGTGTTTTCCATGGAAGAAAACTACGTACGTACATGTAAAGTTCTTGCCCCTATGCATAAATGCACATACCAGTATGTCACTGTTGGAGTTGTGTATAAACAAATGCCTAATTATGTTGTTAAAACCATAAATACCACCTACGTATCCTATATATTCCTTACTATATGTTTACAATCTTTGTGACATGCATCTGCAGATTAATGTACTGACTAAACAAGGGTCGCACCTGTAGCACTTTTATGGTGCTTACGATAAGGGTTGAAAATTATCTGGAGAGTTATTTTCTTATGCCCCATCAACAATGTACAGTAAATTTGTCTGGTGAAAATTTGGAAAATGCCAGAAAACATTTGATGACTGGCCATTATCATAAGCTCTGCTTTTTTACAAGAAAAGGCAATACAACTTAATAGAGCAGTATGAGTGATGCATGCATGATCTGCCCCTAAGGTCTGTAAAATACAAACTATGGACATTATCTATAGTAAAGTTGTGTTCCACAAAAACTATATGGACTATGGATCACCTGATTCTTAATCACTATGCATAAAGTATCACTATAGTATGATCACCAGATTATGGTCCAAATGCGTATCCATATGCATACACACACATACACATATGTGCACTCATACATCTACATACAGTACATGCACACAAAACGAATACATGGATATTGATACACACACACGCATGCATGCACGCGCACACACACACACACACACATACCTTTTTATCAACTAACTTCAGTGTCTTCAACCTCAAGCATATTTCAGAATGAGACAACCATTTACCATGTACCAGCTCACTCCTGATCTCCTGTACTTCATTGCTCCATTCACTGTTATGTTTCCATAGTTCTGATTGGCTCAAATCCTCCAGCTCACTGGTGGATAACCTGACCTCGCATGGCTCTAACACAACAACATTGCATAACACAGTTGAACTTTATTAACAATTCTCACACCTCCATTCCTTGCTGGTTGCTATAGAAACATAAAAAAATAACAATGTAATTACATTACACCAGATTTCTGCACAGTAGACCTCATGTAACAATGCATTGATCTCCATAAACTATGCAATATACAGTATTGATGATGCTGGAATGCTTTAACCATTAATAATATTACTGATTAATGTGCTACGCGCCAATGCTGCAATGCGAATCAAAACTTCAAGGAAATTACCTGCACTGTCTTCGGCGTCAGCAGATACAGAGAAGTGATAAGCTTATTGATTGTATGGCTGATCCTACCATCAACCTTTTGCTCCATTTCTAGTCACACCTTGCACGCCATTGTTTACATCTTTAATTAACGCGCACCATATAGACGTAACTTTGAACCGGCCATTGATGTCAGATGGTGCATTGGAGAACTGCAAGGAGACGAAAAGGGCAAAAATGGACACCCGGGGTGACTCTAAGCACGATTATTTTGACTGGCTACCCACTGAGCTGATAGAGTACATTATAAAAGAATGCTTGTCTGATTTTCGTGACTACTGCGCGCTTTCACGGGTCAACAAGAAATTCAAACTCATATTGGATAGACTGTGGAAGGGATTTGCTCAGAAAAGGTAAATAATACAAGCCACTATAATAAATACATTGTGCACCTTTGTGTATACGTATATTGTTTATTTGTGAATTGTGAAGGTAACACGAGATGAATATACTTAATTCTCTAGAGAAATACTTACAGTTCCCTCACAGTAAAGCGAGGGGTATGACAGGATTCCAAATCTCGTTGATGGTTGCCAAGATTCTGGAATCTGGAATCTTAACTTTCATTAATATTCTTGTAAAACTTTGTATTTATCCATATATTGTTAATCACGTGATATGGATAGCCTTATTTGGTATACAGGAATCTTTAGAATCAAGTCAGGAATCTTGGAATCAAGCCAGGAATCTAGGAATCCTGCCAAGATTCCAAAAGATTCTGAATCACGTCGAAGAAAATTCATAGTGTCGGGCCCCTCGCAGTAAAGACACTGTTATCACAAAGATAATAGAGGATATGCACACCTAAAAACCGAAACAATATTTTTCTAAAAGTTGCTCAATGGTGAACGGGCTACTACTAGCTTAACAAACAACAAGGAAGTCGAGATATTCCACGACGCCAGTGTTGCATTAGGTATTACAGCTTATCTCACAGGCCCTGGTGTATTATCGATGCTGTACAAAGTAAACAACTCGTGGGCCACTTCAGGCTCTGTGCCTCCACTTAGGACAGCTCGCTGCAGCAACAAGATCATTATTTGCAGTATCTTCAGTAATATACCCCTCCTGTTGTTGCAGTCCCTTGTGTCACCACATCTTAAACATCTCCCTATTCCTTTAGGTAGTTTTGTGTGTGAGCTGGGTAAGCCAATCACCTTTGAGCAAACTTTTGGTGTTTAGAAAAATCTGGTTCAGTTTTTAGGTGTGCTTATCCCTCAATTTCTTAGCCTGTATATAGCCTGAAGTCATGACACTGGTATTTCTGTTGCAGGATTTATCCTGTTGTTCATTTGTTAGGCTTCCTTTTGGTTGGGAGAGTACTTTAGAACAGGCTTGGCCTTCTGTATAATCCTGTGGGACCCCATCCTATAAAATTGATAATAACAAAAGAAGATTGTGAATTTTATATGCCACAAATGATGATGATTAGGAGTGATGAAAAGTTTGGTGAATCAGTGTATAATAGTTAGTGAAGTTCAAGTATTGCAAATGTCATATCTAAAGGCCAAACAACTGTTAAATTCTTCATGGAACTTTACATAGTAAAATGCTAATCAGTTAACACTTACTGAAAATTTTCTGAATGGGTGTCAAGAGTCCCCTTTCTGAATCCTCCCCATGTCTATCCCTACTTCAGAGTAGTAATGAGATAGCACTCGTGCATTTAGTGATATGCAGTATTATTGGTATATCAATTATCATGCCATATCGTGATGATGATGATATAAAGTTTCTGATGATGATATATCGCCGCACGTGTGCACGCATGAAAGTAATGGTCAATTTGTTATACTCATAAGCTAATCTGGAGTATCAGTTAACCATGCATTATACCTATACGTATCTTATACTCTAGTATTAGTCCATAGTGGCTCCACTATCATACACACAAGTGATGAGTTATTGTATCGTGACAATTATTGTATCATGATAAAATTGGTGTGCAATAATCGTAATAAAATATTTTATATCATACATCGCTGCATATATTCAAAGCAAATTAAAATTTCCAATAATCAATCCACCAAAAGTTAATAAAGTGTAATCCTTCCTGGGCCCAGTTCAGAATAATACGTAGCCAACACTTTAAGAACTAATAAAAGATGTTTCACCGACGTTCATTGTAGCTCTAATCAGTACATGGAGCTGTAATGTTGCAGTACCCAACACACACCAGCATGTGAGAGCCATACTGTATTATCACTACATCATTCATTTACCCATTTTATAATATAGGCCCCTTGAGCTTAAGCCTTTCAAAACTTTCAATACCAACCTGCTAATAATGAAAAGTGATATGCCTGCAATAGGATTTATACATCCCATGTAAGAATCAATTGTGGGTTTTAGTATTTATTTTGTTATGCCATTTACTGATATCCAATACAGTGCTAAATCACTATAAAAATCATTTCAACAAAGATGATGATTGTGATAATGAAGCATATGACCTGAAGCTATACATACTTTAAACATTAACATACATTTCCATACAATTGGAAATTTTTGAGGGTTACATTTTTTGAATATACATACAAGGCTGCTTTGATGTTTTACTGTCTAAAAAGCAAGTTCTACGAGTAGTGATATGAAGATAAGAATATTGGCATCAGTGGCTATTGTGAACCGGTGATATTGTGATTATTGTCAATATTATCAAAATGACATACAGTGTCACCAATTAAATGTACAAATTTTTGATTGTTGCATTTATACAGCCTGTTAAAAGTATCAACATGTCAACCCCAATGTACTGGATATGCGACGTTGACAACATTTCTGATAGCGATTATTGCAAACCTAAATATTGCATATATAGTGACGATAATATTGCAATATTGTCCTAACACTATTCAAGTGTAAGTTATACTACTGTTAAACTATAGCCATTAATTGTCAGTTACACAAACGAAGACTCAGCCCGTAGGAAAGCATATACATTTAAATTTTAAATGGACTATAAAATCTACGTAGTACTTTGGTGATAAAAATTTTTAAATAGTAGAAAGTTATTTTAAGCTGAAACTATTGCTGTGGCACTGTAAGCCAGTCTTCTTTTAAATGCCTTGGTAATGCCTGGCATGCCCACTTTTATAACTAAAGCACTCCGTCTTTTTCAATGCCTCTTACTATGAAATGAATGGCTAATACAGCATTACCTTGCCTTCTTTGGTAAACATTTATGACCTGCTTCGTTACTAAGACCACACCTATTTTTGAATTGATAGCACGTGTCATATAAGAAAATTGAAAAGCTATAGAACTTGTTTACCATGTTATTTATGGCCTTGGGGCAGACAGACACACATGTACACACGCATATCGATTTCCTGGACAAAAGCAATCAGGCGCAGGCTGGCCAAGTGGTTGAATAAATTGAAAACCAGCAGGAATACCATACAACCATACAACTGCGGATTTCTGACATTTTAAAACATTAAATTTCCTTTTATTGTATGATAAGCAAAGTCTATTTTTAAATACATTTGCAATGGATAGCGATAGTGTTACCAACCAATTCCTAATCGTTAATTTAAACCAGTTTGTTATAATATAATGTACATACGACGTACGTACATTACAAATTTGTGTAATCATTGTTGTGTACGTAAGTATATAGTGTTCTCAATATATGTGCGTATGTAACTTACTTCTTTGCTGTTGTTAGAATTGTATTTGTATTTCTAGATGGGCGATATGGTGTGATATGCAGTCACCTGATGCTAACTGGTATCAAGTGTGTAAGGAATGCTACCAGTGTGAGTCCTCACTGCTCTCCGAGCTGTATCGCGTCTCAGTAGCCGGTCATACCGTCAACCTACTGGACGAGCAGCAGCTGCGACCGTTCGCTAAGCTATCCCACCGGGCTGAGTTGGTTCACTTAATGCTTACTGATATCTTGGATAAGTCACTGTGGTTAGTATCTTGTAGTAATTTCACTAATTTGTGCTCAATTTGTACACTCACAAAATATTTGTACTGGATATCTGTGATTGTACATATGTATATTTATTGTACGTGCAACCTCATGTTTTGTGACTATAAAGCTTTCATGGATATCATGGTTTTGAGCATCCACAAAAGTTTGCCCTTGAATTTGCACAATATTTAAAGGTAGTCTGCAATGGAAAAAAGACTTGGGCTTATACTTTACCTTAGTGTTAGTAATGAAGATTGGCATGTGTGATTTGATGATATTCCGCTTGGTTTAGCTACTACAGGAGTTTTAACACATTGTGGTTTCTTACATCACACGACGTCATATTGGGAATAAGAATATGCGCGTTTGTATGGAAATGTATGGAAGATTCTTGTGCTTCTTGGATTCTCGGCTAACAAAGAAGCTTGTTGGAGCACCTTTGTATTTCTGGCAGTAATATACACGTATGGACACCAATAGAGTTTGTTGTGACGGAAGTTTATTCTTAAAACGAGAATTGTGAAAGGCGGACATGCACTAGTGGGATCGATAACAAGCAACTCATGGCTAGTTTTGTCGAGTTCTGTTCACTGTGTGTCTGTTGTTCCAGTTGCTGGGTATTGTCGGATAGAATGATGCATTAGTCAGCCTCAATCGGCTTTAGCATTTGATTAGCACAACTACGTGCGCTAGTATTCATGTAGGCACAGTGATGACAGCGAATCTAGTCTTCCTTATCATCACAATATTGTTTATCACACATGGTAAGGACATATACTTGCAATTATTAAACAGTACATCTAAAAGTAGACTAGCTCTTCGTTTTGAAAATCCCATATTCACCACCTTTTGCACCACCACCTTTGTTCATCGTTGTTGTGTGGCTGGCAATGCATTGATACAGAGGACATGCTCTTTTGTCACTAACTTGCGAGGAGAGAAGTGTAGCAATAAAAAAATCGGGCTTTCTTGTATCTCCCTGTCCAAAACAAGGCAAGTTTTAGTGCCTTCTTCCAATACAATGCGTACAATAAAACTTTTTCCGGAGCTCAATTTGACGTCACGTATACTTACGGAAGTGACGTTTTGTAACTTTGTAGCTTAATATCTCAATAATAAATAATGTGGTTTTGTGCATTGCATGATTAAATAAACACATCTAACTAATAAAGAGCACATGTGATTTGCCATTGCAGTCTACCTTTAAGGCAATAACTTCAGGCACAGTTGCTATAAGCTTTCACAATAAGATTTAGTACTTTTAACATTTGATGAACAAAACACAGTACAGTACATTCGTGTGACATATGCATGTACAATCAACTACAGTATGTACTGTATGTGGCTCTCTACACACTGCAGCATTACTTAAAAGTTTACATAATAATTGGCAAGTGACTGGTTACAGTCTGGCTATGAATAGTTACGTAAACTGCACCATCATCCTTTCAGTCATTTACAGTACGTAGCTTCATCGTCGTCTTCATGTTTATTTTCTTGGGGTGCCTTAAAGTTTTTTAAAGAAGTCCACATAGTGTATTTCAATATTCCCTCTACAGTTTTCAGTACTCGTTAGCTTATGATTTGTAACACTTTCTACATTCAGCCTGGCATACAGCCACATATGATAGATGCATGGATGTTGTCAAAGTGCAAAGCATATGTACGTATGTACGTACATATGTTATGGCAACGATAAGTGGCTAATGTTATTAAACGCCCTGCTTATAATCTCCATTTGTTAAGAGCCAGGCGATAGTCTAGCTGGTAGAGCTTAATGTGTTCATATCTTGAGTACATCTTGTATAGTTACATACGTACTGTATTCTCATGAGTATTAAGTTTAGCATTGTCTGAATATTATATTTTTTGCAGTCAAATGGTTTAAAATAGCCACAGAAAAGTAGCATAACAAATATAAATACTGAAACCCACAATTAAATCTTACATGTGGATGTATAAAAGAGGTACCTAATCTTACCAAACTAATATATTCTAAATAGATCACTGTAATTGAATTTTTGGAAGGCCTCAACTCAAGGGAAGGGGCCTATAATGTAAAGTTAGGGTAATGGATGTGATGATGAATTTCTTTAATGTAAAGTTAGGGTAATGGATGTGATGATGAATTTTTTTAATGTGAACGTAACATGTATATGGATAACAGAGCCTACCTGGAGTTCATGAGCTGCCGAAGGCGATGATAAAGCATGAAACCCATACCGCCTGCCGGGTGCCATCACAATCCAAATATAATAAGGAAGTAAAATCTTATTTGAAGCTGTATATGGACTGCCCATGACGACAAAATAACTATGGCGGAGGATTATTTAAAGATTTCCAGGAGTTGTGCACAACTAAACTACGTACGTGTAGCTCCAGAGTTAATACTAGAGTCATCATCAAAGCACGCTCATCCAAAAGATTGTGTAGAAGCACTGGATGGACCAATCTCCATGAGTAATTTTGCCACCGTTTACATAGACATCCGTGAATAATGTCTGTCAAATTTCAAACGTCATGATGTAATTTGGATTGTCATGAAACAGAGTTTCATGCTCCTTCGCTGCCTTCTACAGGTCATAAGCTCTTGAGATACATACATACGTATAATGGATTGGAAACGGAAATGGATATGACATCATGTATCACCCGCGTTACAGACAAATGTCCACCTACATGTACAGTGTGTTATACGTGTGAGCAGTGTTACCTTAAGGTCATTAGTCGGTTGCGTTTTGGAAGAATCCTCACATAACTCAGAAAACATGGCAAAAATATGGTTAATACAAATAATTCTCTTGCATGATGCCAGCTGTGACTTTAACCATAGAAAATAAACACTTCAAAATACCACTTCACTGTAGCTAGCAAACACTTCAAAATACCCCTAACTACATTCAATCTCAGAGCATCTATTTTAAGGGACATGCCTCCAGACCCCCCTAGCATTAGTATGCTTCGCACAATAGCTCATAATCAAAGAGCCCCACTTCACTTGTGTGACCATGCCAGATTTTGAATGCCTCTTTAGAAAAGTCTGGTTACAGGCCTGATTAATACTATTATATATAGTCTATTATCTTTAACATAGAATTTCAATTTTGTATTCCAACAGCTTTATGGTTGATCTGACATGCCAACAGTTGACTGGCCACTGTTCAAAAAGACTAATGTTATTGAAGCTAACACAAAGAAATTTTTGTTGCTAGGAGATAAACAAGGTAGGAGGGAGTAGCATGCACCCCTCCTTGCTTGTTTATCTCCTAGCAACGAAAATTTTGTTTTGTGTTAGCTACAATAACATTGCTAAGTGTCAAACATGCATTACCATTTAGACTTGTTTGATCTGAAATGTGTCAGACAAACAAGGAAATTGGTGGCCACATTGCTAATTTGACCAGAAATTGACCGATGGCCGACCGTTATTTTCAACCCTGTGAATACTACAGTACTCTCTTGGTATTCAATACATACGTATGTAACCAAGCAAATACCGTATAGCTCCAAATTTTCGTGGTTGAAAATTTTTGTGATCTTAGCTGATTTTCGTGATTCATCATTATTTCGTGATTTTGAAGTGTGAAGCCCTGTACTTAAGGGTTGTGTAAGGAAATTTTCATGATTTCTGTGTAATTCACGAAAATCACGAAAATATTCGACCACGAAAATTTGGAGCTATACGGTAACCAAACGAATCGAGTATGCAATTGTGTTGGCTCTACTTATGTACTGTAATGTCTACAAATTTTAGTGTCTGCATAATTAGCAATATTATTGCATTCTAAAATGACCACCAATATTTGTTGTAACCCCAACCAATAGACAGAACTGCAATGGTGTGGTTCTTCCTTAACCCAGAGCTTAGAGTGATATCTGATCATACATACGTGGATACGTAATAAGACTATACATGCATGTATATAGACTGAAACCACAAGAACTCGTGCGAGACACTCCGTATTACGGTGACATCATAATGGAGTCTGAAGATAGGGTAATACGTATGTAAAATATACATAGGTTAAAATTACTATCAACATATTCATACAAATATACGTATTGCAAGTTGCCATACCAAATATACATATTTTGTTTCCAACGACGACAAGGCGACAGTGTTTGGCACCTTGAAACAATGGTCTCCATCATTTCAGTGCAGTCATTTCTACCATTTCCACCAATAAGATGTTACTATAACTCATAACCTTATGAATGTACTCTTGCAGGGTTGCATTTATGGGGGGTGAGAAGAGGGTATTCGCCCCTCCTAGGTTAATTCTTGCCCCCCAAGGTTGGTTGGCTACTTTTGAAAAGTTATTTTCAGATGTATAGTGAATGATTTTCTGCATTAACTCTTGTATATTTGTAATTACGTACATATGTACCTAACTACATATTTCAGTAATTAAATGTATTTTAGCATAAATTCATAGTACTTTGGATATTTGCTCGCTGTACCATTCAAACTACGTATGTATTCGAACCCTAAATTTCAGCCCTAACGTTAAGAGCTATATTGACTTTCTATTAGAGTGTATATTATTTCCATGTTGCCACTTTCTAAGGTATCTTGTGCTTAATTTGTTGGAATCTAACCATTTTTGTTATTTATTTTTGCTCAATACAATAATACAGTATGTACATAGCACATACGAATGGCTGTGTGTACTGCTAGTGTTTGGTTTTTACACATTTTAGTGAAGCAGATTTGATCCATCAACATTACGCTCACTATGCCCACGAGTACCTGATACAGCAGCAGCTGATCGGAGAGTGGAAGAGATTCTTTGCTCAGCCAGAAGAAGACCAGGATTGGGAAACAGGTATTGCGGCTAACATGAGCTTGTGTTTTAATCAACATGCATGAAGCAGGAGATTATAAATAACAGTCTGACATCTGACATTTTCAGTTCTGTTCGGCTAAATGTCCAACTACTGTATTTTACCATGCACTACTATAACTTTCACATAGAAATGGTGCGGCGACTACCCAAGACTTGTACCAAAATATTGGACAAAGTATTAATTTGTGTTATTACCAGTAAAATACAGTATTTTAATATCAACTCTCTAATCAAATGTATGGAATGTCCAATCAGAGTTATAACGTCCACTACTAAAATATTAGTACGTACGTATCTTTTGTGTTAACTGTTGGTGAAGGAGATATAGCGTGTGAGTATTAACAGGTCATGGACATCAAGCATAAACCGAGGACTGAAAAGTGCTTGAACACGTGTCAGTATGAGATAAAATTTGTTTGATACGTACGTAAATAATCAGACGTAGAATGTAGAAATAACTATAGTATTGTATTTAGCTCAGACACTTGCCAGACTTGTCGGATCAAATTGGGATTTGTACATATATGTAACTAATGATGCCAAAAGTGTTGGGAAAATGTCGTATGTCCCCGATGATTGTTAAATGTACTAAACAAAAACACCCTGGGTGTAAAAAAAGTGCGAGGCCAATCAGAAGCAGCATTGCAAATAGGTATGTACGACCCAAAAACTTTGATATCAGTTGAGGCCAAGAAATTACTTATATCAAAAGTCTTTTTAACTACTTGAATGACATACAATAGTTTATAGCATATTGTCACAACTATGATTGGCTTTGTCACTTGGCCACCTTTATTAATAATGATGGTGTGAAAAAGGTGGCCAAGTGACAAAGCCAATCATAGTTGTGACAATATGCTATAAACTATTGTATGTCATTCAAGTAGTTAAAAAGACTTTTGATATAAGTAATTTCTTGGCCTCAACTGATATCAAAGTTTTTGGGTCGTACATACCTATTTGCAATGCTGCTTCTGATTGGCCTCGCACTTTTTTTACACCCAGGGTGTTTTTGTTTAGCATATCACTACTTTTTTGGAAGTATAAACAGATATTATTACTAGCAAGCAGCAGAGAAGTACTGCATGGGCATAACTTGTACTTGCCTAGCACACAATATTGCAAATTAAACTTTGAAGCTTAATTTTGAAAAACTCAAGCCCGAGATTTTTTTAAACTTTCACTACAGAGTGATACATCAATATAGATTGTATATCTGAAAGTTTATGCAAATCATTCGAAGGGGGTCCAAGTTATGACAACTATCAACCTGCAGTGTAATAGCCCTCCTCAAATACATTCAAGTGTTTATTTCAGACTAATAATTGTATGACAGGTAGAGCATACATAGGAGAAGTGCTGATACAAATTTGGCTGAAATCCATGAAGAAATGAGTGAGTTATTAGATAAACAAGTGAATGTATAAAAGGAGAGTTTGAAAATAACTTCCGGGGTTCACGAAAGCTCCCGCAAGCCCCCGAAAAAAGTGTGCGATGAAAATAAAAGAAACAAGAAAAAAAACGACTGCCACGTAAAAATTTTTGTGGTGATAGGAAGGCATTTATAAGGCTGTATCAGAAGAATGGCTGAATCGATGTCTATGAACTTCGGGATATTGATTCTTCAAACAATGAAGGTACTAATTGTCTAGTAAACGGGCGAATTGGGCGGGAAAGGATGGTTCGTCGTGCGTAGTCGCACAACGGGCGCCATAAAACTTGCAATGGCTGGTACTTAGGAATGGTGGCGCCTATTTCCTCCATTCTCGGTTTGTTGATTCTATATAGTAAGAATGTTGTGGGTCGGTAATAACTAAGCGATAGCTTTAATGGCGGCTTAGCTAGAGCGTTTGCGAGTTTGAGGGCGGTGCTACGTGTAAATAACTCACTCAGTGGTCGCGTTGCTGCGCTTCTTCTTGGCCTCGCGACTCACTATCGTGAGTCTTGATTCATGCTCTGCAGACAACTTCAGTTATGTGCCATGTTTCATAATAGGCATACTTGTGGCACAGAATTTTATGTGGCGAAATATTGACAATTAAAATTTTAAATTTTTTTTCCTGTATACATGTGTGACCAATCCAGTTTGTCAGTAAAAGTTTTCACACTGTAAATTTTAAACTGATAGTATGAATTTGTTGGTATAAATTTACACTACACACATTGTAATCATTGAGTTCATATTCTCTTGTAATATATTACAGGTGCCATATTGCTATCACAGTGGATGCAGGCAACTCAAAGAGTAGATGGCGCCTTAGTAACCCGTCAATTGGATGAAATAGCGATGGCAGTCGGGACACACCTGCTTCAGGCAAGAGGCATAACAGGATCACATGATGTCTTATCTGCCGTTAAGGAGTTGTCATTACCCAGTTCAGTTATACTGGAGGATATAAACAATGTGTTATATGATGAGATGAAGTTTACAGGAAATGGTGATGATTATTATAATCCTAACAACTCGTATATCAACAAGGTACGCAAGTATATTGTATGAACATGTATGCATGCACACATGCAGAGCATGAAATAACAGTCGGACATCAGACATTTTTTGAGCACTTTCAGGGTTGACTGAGCCAAAATACATACGTATTTCTACTCATGTCTGATCATTTTTCAGAATTATTATGTGCTGACATACGTACGTATGTCCAAACACTTTTCAGTCCTTATTTCATGCTTTGCATGTGCAGTGTGTGTATATATGTACGTGTGTATGTATGTACGTACGTACGTATGTACGTACGTATGTATGTATGTATGTATGTATGTATGTATGTATGTATGTATGTATGTATGTATGTATGCATGTATGTATGTATGTATGTATGTATGTATTATGTATGTATGTATGTATGTATGCATGTGTGTATGTATGTATGTATGTATGTATGTATGTATGTATGTATGTATGTATGTATGTATGTATGTATGTATGTATGTATGTATGTATGTATGTATGTATGTATGTATGTATGTATGTATGTATGTATGTATGTATGTATGTATGTACGTATTACGTATAAGCCAACAAACAACAACACTTGGGCCATAAGGTTTCCCAAGTTTAGTGGACAACAATATGAAGCCTGCAGTGTTTGTACACAACATTGGTACGTACTTCAGTGCCAAAAACTGCACAGAAAATTAACAAGAATGATATTGATACGTACGTATATGTGACTGCTCCTAATTTGTCATTTTGAGAAATACCCCCATATTCAATTTAAAAATATACAAACATGGCTGAAGGGATGTGCGCAGAGTCATGGTTACATACAGGGGTTTTAAATCTCCGAAACTTAGTTATCTTTAATATCTACATATGCTCAAATTGTGTCTAGGATTCCTTGTTTTGTGTTTGGAGTAATCAAAATGGCTATAGTAAGACTAAGCATTTTCATTCATGCAGATATGTATTTTTACTGGTCAGTGAATTTGTAGTTGGTCATTTTATCTGAGTAGTGGTTGCTGCCGACCACTGTGGGCACATCCCTGGATAACCACATATTACAATAATAATGCTATGTACATACCTGTATTTACGTATGTTATGCAAGTCACAGGTTTATTAGAAAAAGAAACAAATAATGAATCAATTGCATTAGAAATTGGCTCACTGTAGAAATCATCCAACTGATAGCCACTCTCATGACTTCCCCCATGGCTCAATACAATAAAAACAAACAATTTAATATTCAAATAATAGTTTTAAGTTACGAATACATAGTAAGAAATGAACAATGATACCTAACTCCAAACACAAAAAAGTCTACAAGGAATCCTAGACACAATTTGAGCATACGTACGTAGATATTAAAGATCACAAAGTTTTGGAGATTTTTAAAACCCCTTTATGTAGCCGCCACTCTGGGCACATCCCAGGGTGGTGGAGCAGGTCAGGGAGACTAGGCAGCTACTTGACCAAGAACAAAGGGTTGTTTAAAAGTCATAAGTCATTTTAAATTATTATTTGAAAGTTGTGCTTGCTTGCCTGACCAATGTAAAACTGCTTCCTCTACCCCTGTGACACTGTGATGGCTATGGTATGGTGGAACTATTTCGCAGTGTTTACGTATATACGTACGTATTTAGCAGGTTGGCAATTTGGGTGTTTCAGGTATTATAAGGCTGCGGTCTAAAGTATCGACCATCACATCAGTGGCATAGCCAGCCTACTGTGATTGGTTGGGCATCACTTTACGTATATGTATTACTCATCTGTCAGACATACACACTGCAGCTGTGGAGAGCAGATGGTAGACACAGGCTTAGCAAGCCCCCTGTATCACAATTAACACACAGTTGTAGGGCCCACTCATTATATCAGGTGGGATCTGCAACATAGCCCATCTTAATATGGACTACATACAGATTTTAAATTGGTACAACACATAGCTAGCTATACACAGTCCTTCCGTTCTTCATATACATAGCTTTAGCTTCTTTTAGACTGATATCACTGGTTTAGCAGCTTCATGCTAGATTCATGTGAGTGGTTACAAAAAGAAACTATACTAGTTACATAGGTATAAATCTTATATTTAGCTGGAACAAAAGGTTTAGTTGATAGAATATATTAAATTCAGATTGCACAATCAATGGATAAGTTGGTTGGGCACCAGACAAGATTGGTTGGGCCTGTGCCCTACCATAACCCACCTTGGCTACGCCACTGCATCACATGCACAGGTGCCAGTGATTGGCAGAATCGAATTTGGTGATTTCATCAAAATCCACCAAACCGCCAAATTAAAAACTCCATGCAAAATTTTCCCTACTAGAATATAAAAATTTACTTTTGATTTCAAATGGGAGGTGCAACAGTAGTACGTACATACATGTATAATTTTACGTATTAGTGTAATTACTCACACATTGGTTCACTGGCAGGTACTGGAGAGCAGGAAAGGTATTCCCATTACATTGTGTTGTGTGTATGCTGCAGTTGGCAAGCGCCTTGGACTAAAGCTGGAACCAGTGAGTAAACTTTATGTATGATAGTTGATACGTATATATATAAAATGGTGTGCACTACTGTAGGATGAGCATTTTCAAGCATACAGATTTTGTTGATTTCACAAATTTTTACCCAGTGATCTTTGAGAACTTGTATTGAATAATACCCTCCATTCCTTGTTTTCCTTATTTACGTAGCTACATACGTATGTATGTACGTACGTACGTACGTACGTATGGGCCTGAACCTTAAAGATTTGTTCCACAAAATCTTTAAAAGTATGACCTTGAATTTAGTCCTTGTCACTCGACAGTGTATAATTTGTTATTTTGTAAGTTACATAAACAGGTTCAAAGTGTTTGTAGAGCTTTGAATTTCAAACCTTTTGTATTAGTTCCCATACTTTGATTTGTGAACGCATTAATTGTGTAATTTTATGATCATATACACCTATGTATGTATACACACATGATTCCATGTACGTACATTTGTACGTATGTATATGTTCTCTCTTCTCTCTCGTGCACACACACACACACACACACACACACACACACACACACACACACACACACACACACACACACACACACACACACGCATGAGAACACACAAACACATTCACAAGCATATACATGTTTTTTGATATTCTTCTTTTAAAGTTTGTACTAACCAGGCAGATTTGTGTCATGCTATCTTGCAATTGTGTAGGTAAATAACCCAGGACATTTTCTACTTAAGCTTTCAAATGACAATATGTAAGTATGTGTATGTAGTTTACGTATGTGCTGTGTGTGTCTGTTTGTGTGTGTGTGTCTGTGTGCATGTGTGTGTGTGTGTGTGTGTGTGTGTGTGTGTGTGTGTGTGTGTGTGTGTGTGTGTGTGTCATGTACATGTGCATGTTTGTGTCTGTACATACATGCAATATCACACATACGTGTGTACATACATCCAACACAGTTTATGGAAATCTGTAGCAGTTTAAATATTGAGTAATTTCCTTACAGAGATGAAGCAGAGACTACATATATTGATGCACATAATAGAGGACGACAGATTCGTCAAACTGCTTCAAATTCCGGACATCGATTAAGTTTATCAAAAGTTAGTTACCGTAATCTACAGAAGCTCGAGGGGAAACAGTTTACTAGATATGTATAATCAGAATGTCACACATATACGTACCTATGTACACATCTTGTTACATGCATATACTAAACATGCGTAGGTGTACATATACAGTGTATGTATACGTATGTGTGCATTCAGTTATGGTATCACAACTTAATAGTCTTAAAGTTACAATGACGTATGTACACACCGTTATTTTATGGAATATTTATCTCAACCAAAAACACCCTGGCTATAAAAAAAGGAGCGGCCAAGAACTAAAAAAAGGCCTGGATAAAAAAGATGTGAAATCAAAATGGGCAGCCAAGGCCTGTGTAGTGTTATTGCTGATGGAAATAAAATTTTAATAATCCCAAGTCAGGCCGCAAAACATTAAGTTATCAATTTGTTAATGATTTGTGGCCTGACTTGTGATCATTAAAATTTTATTTCCATCAGCAGTAACACTACACAGGCCTTGGCCGCCCATTTTGATTTCACATCTTTTTTATCCAGGCCTTTTTTTAGTTCTTGGCCGCTCCTTTTTTTACAGCCAGGGTGTTTTTGGTTGAGATTTCACTTCTTTTTTAGAAATAACAGGTCATTTATTAGTTACATATACGTATGCAGAACATTAGTGACTGTTCTATTAGAGAGTATCGATGTTTTGTTGCTACAATTACGGATCACCAGGCTTTGTCACCAGGTCTCTAAACCAAAGCTCAGCGTATCATCCCACCATATATACTTATAAAGACGGCTTATTTCAACTATGTTTATATAAGCGCCTCTTTTAAAAATTTTTTGTTTCTTGGCCGCTGACACACTACCGTGTGTCTTGATGTGTTTGTACTTTACCATACTTATGTAGGTATACTTCAGAATGTTGACCAACTTACTACAGATATTTGGTTATATGAATCCAGCTAGAACTTGGGATGGGCTTATTAACAGATGGTACGTTTCTACTGTAATATATGTACATATGTACATATGTATATATTCTTAGACTCTGTATGATCTTTGGCTCTATACGAAGTAGCAGCTTTTGTAATGCATGCATTCAAGGATTTTTCTAGGGGGCAAAGGAGGCACTTTGCCCCCCTGGAAATGATTTTGCCCCCCTGAGTTAGGCATCAATGATAAAATTGCACTTAGTCAGCAGCTGTGCTCAACAGTCAGTTGAAGTCCTGCCTAGTAAATTGTATTTATAAGCTATCTGTCTTTCTAACTCTCTATGATTTATGTACGTAATTTTCCTTTATCTCTCTGTTTTGATCTCTTGCTACGTAAGTACGTACGTATAATCAACTCTTGAACCAACTATCCTAGATTAGAGCTGTGCGATTATCTACGTAGATAAATAGATATTAAATCCATATCGAGATAAAGATACGTAATAGGCTTCATTATCGTGATAATAGTAAATTTCTGGATATTACTGTACACTATACCAAACGTACAGCTGTCATGAGCTGTGTTAGCAAATTTGGAATAAAAACCAGAAAGTAAGCATAATACTTTATCATGATAATCATCATCATTATTGCACAGCTTAATACTGATGCTTTTATCACAGTAAACTGTGTTTTTACTGCATTTATACATGAGACAAATAAGACAATTACATTTTGTAAAATTAACTAGATATCGAGATATTTTAGATAATCGAGATAACTGTGTAGTAAATATCGAGATATAATTTGTAGTCTTATCGCACACCTCTATCCTAGATACAACACACCTTCCATTGTAAGAGCCTCAGTACTAGCCTATACATACGTACATTGTCAAGATTGTTATAAAAAAGTGTTGATGATTAAGTATGTATAATTCTGGTGGGCTGGGCTGTAGCTGACACGCCGCCACACTCAGCTCCATATTTTGTAATTTCAACTATGCTTTTTGCTGAAAGCTTGGAATACACTCCTCTCGTCACACATGACTTAGTTTAGCTGCTGTATCACCTCCACCAAAACTACTTGCGTACGTAGCTAATATCCTGGCTGACCCCCCACCTTACAAGAATTCTCAGTAAAGTATCATGGTATTGTGATACTTTTGACATGATGCATCAACTACTCAGCTATACTCATAACTTACTACTGTATGGTGAATAGTATTTGGCTGGTAATCCCATTTAGTATCCATTGATTATATAGTAGGGCTGAGTGACAATAGTTAAATATCACAATTTATAGTTTCAAACTATTCACAATACATACTGTACACGATATATAGTCATAAAGATGTGTTATCATCCTAAACACTATTTATACAGTAATAACAGTAGTTTTAGTCACTAAGAGCAAATGAATGCTCATGTATGTAGCAATGTTATGATGCACCATTAGTAACCATTAAAATGACCATTTCCTTGAATGGTTTATGCAACTGATTATGAATATTATCTCAGTCTTGTCAACAATCAGGCTTTTGTTTCCAGTCCAGTGCCCTTGTGGTTTATAGGTATTACATCGTTTACTTAATAGTGTAAACATGATGCCAATGACACTTGCAGTGATTCTGTTTAAGGCAAACATGTAGCTACTGATGATTAAAAATGCACTATAATCAGGGGTGTTAGGACAGTGGTGGTTACATGAAGGGGTTTTAATTCCCCAAAACTTAGTGATCTTTAATATCTATCAAATTGAGTCTAGGATTCCTTGTAAAGTGGCTAGCAAGACTAAGCATTTCGACATGCAGATATTTTAGTACTTTGTAGTGGTGGTCATTTTATCATTGTTTTATCTGAGTAGTGGTTGCTGCCAATCACTGGGAATATCCCTGTGTAATGCATCATTATATTCTTTGTAAATACGTATGTACGTACACTGTATGTATGCCCTGTATTATGTAGGTCCACAATTCCTCTTTGTGCTGTTATCAGTTTGCAATGGGAACTGGTGTTTGCTGCCAAATTGTCCAGGCTGCCCAATTCGCTGGAGATGTCTATGCACTTCAGTATTCATCATCGCTACTATGTCTTTAGAGTGAGTATCATAGCCAGAGTAAAGTGTAAAGCTAATTGACTAATTTACTGTTACAAAGTTTTGGTGAGAAAAGGGTGATTGGACATATTACCTAAACGATGATTTTTGGTTTGGCAAATTATGAGTTTGCCAAGCTTTTCCCTACCAAACTTTCTTACTATAAGATAATATGTAAATCTGATAATGTTATGTACTTATACTTATTGTACTTTGCGTGGGCGGATCAAAGGGTACTACCGTTCTATAACTATAGAACTGTGGTTGGGTAGTTATAGAACGCTAGAGTAGTTATAGAACTGTGGCTGATTGACGCAATTATATCAAAGAAACACCATTCATTTATATGACCAATGTGTTAAAAAATATAATTCCTTATCAAAGTTGTGATTTATTTTAAGTTTAAGAAGTGCAAAGTACAATAAACCACTTAAAGCACTGCCACTTCTTTTGTATGAAAAATACAGCACTTAGTGAGTGTCTCGTGACAAATATAGCACTCAGGCTTCGCCTCGTGCTATATTTCCCACTCGACACTCACTTTGTGCTGTATATTCCATACAAACTTGTGGCAGTGCTTTAAGTAATATGTACAGCCCTTGATTATGTCATAGTGAAAGTACGTATGTACATACAATTAATGATAGTGGCTACAATTATGATGATGCACGATTATGAATACTACGTATAATATTAATACCATGATTTAAAGATGCATTTGATGTGGCTGAACATTATTTTTCCTTACACCTATAGATTGTGGAAATTGCTGAATCTTTAAATTTAGGACAACGTGAAAACATTGAGGCTATCTTAGAAGCTACTGAAGATTGGAATACAAACAATGAGGAGATAAAGGTACACTGTAGCAACGTATGTAATGTATCATAAACTGAATATGTATTCATTAAGAGAGCTGCCACATAGTAATGTACATACGTACGTATGTATATGTGACTTATAAGTCTTTGCTAATCTCCATTATTAGTAATGCACTGATTACATGACAACCATGCACTTCACCTCCAGTTATACATACATATAGCTACGTACGTATTTAACAATCACTCAGTTTTACAGTGAATGTTATCATTAGCTAGTGGATCAAGAGCATATACAGGTGTACGTAGTATAGCTATGTACATACAGCCCTAGGGTGTATTTCTGTAAATTATGAAATATTTGGTATATTTAGCTACTTGCATTATAAACATAATTATTGTATTTGCATCCAGGTCAAACCCAGAGTTCCTGAGATGTTATGGTATGTTGGCATGGTGATGAAGCACGTCAAGTGAGCAAACATGTAGACACCCACAAATCATACGTACATTATAATCTTTTCCATACAGGTATCATTATCATTGTGTCATTTGTGGAAGAGATGAGGTATGTAAGCTGAGTAAAGATTGGCAGAGACAGATGGGCGTGAGCAGCGAAGCCGCAAAAAAGCCGTTTTACAATGTGTTGGTGGAGGACAGTTCAAACAGATATGCAGCTCAAGGTACTCCAATAAATTAGTGCACACCTAGAACCTTCATGTATGTACGTACGTATCAAGTAGTATAACAAAAGTGGATTGCCTAAGTAAATGTCAAACATCTGCATAATAATTATGTAAGCTATATACAGTATACTAAACAATAGTTTTCTATCTCAACAGAAAACCTACAGCCTTGTCCACAGAATGAACTGGTCCCCATACAGCACTGGCAAGTTAGCAAATACTTCCAAAAGTGGACTGGAAAAATGTACCTACCAGGAGAGACCCTATGCAAGTGTTATCCTGAGGATGATGCATATTTACAGAGCCAAATGTAATTATACTACAGAATGTGCTGAATGTGTCTTATTTATTTATTGTATTAATAACATGTCTAGACATGTGTATGACGTATTTGTAAGCATACTGTAAAGCTGTACATATGTATAATGTATTTGTGTTGTCAATGCACAAAATAATCATCTTGTTAGTTAAGCCAGTATTGATATACATATGTAGTGGTACCTTATAAATTAATGAATAAGTCTATGAAATGTATATAGCATCGTTTGATGTATACAGCTGGTAGCTATTAGATGATAATTATAAAAATAATCGGTCCACTATCTTGCAAATGGTGCTGTTTTAGATACAGTTTCGTGGATACAAGTGCAGTAAAAAATTGTCTTGGTCATAATAAAAACCCATGATTCACAAAAAATTTATCCTCAAATTTTGCCTTTTTGCCTCTTTTTATCCTCAAATTTTTGTATATATATGGCATGCATATGCAAGAATTACCTTCACCCAGCATGGATGTACGTATAATTGTAATAGCTTAGTTTTGCCTTCCTGTGACATGAGAACCTGCAATTATGATGTGAATCAAATTTACGAATGTGATTTCTAATTTTGAGAACTACAAAGCTATGTTAGTATGTAGTTGAACAGTCTATGATTGTATAATTACAGCCACTTTAACAGTATAATGGACTATTAATGGTACACATGCATAAATAGTTGCCTTCTTTGCTATAGTACTTTTGAAGCCTACAAGGACAGATCCAGTGGAGAGACACTGGGATCTGGAGATCCCCTATAGACTTACTCAACCATATAATACAAAAGACTTGCAGAAATAACGTCATTTTATTACTTTACAAATAAAACAACTTGTATATCTACTGAGGGGTTGCCGTGACCTACTGGCTATATATATACATATGTACGTATACATAAGTGTTTACAAAATTAGTCACTATTTGGCAGTCAGAATGAAGGGTCTGAGTAGTGGGGTCACAATCACACAGGTAGCATTATGAAAACCATATGCATATATCACAGGCTGGGCAGGCCCAGAAGCCCCTACATAGAACATACACAGTTTTGGTGGTGGAGAAATTAAAGTTCCACGGTTCGAGTTTTTGCCAACATCGATTCCTTTCTCATACAATGGCAATGTATTGTTGTTTGGCTTCTGTGTCATGGTCACTGTTAACACTCCGAAGAAGTCATGATATTTGCCGCTATTTTGGTACCCCACCATTACAGATTTGTCAGTACTTACAGTCATTGCCTGTTTAACCTGCACCGCTTCTGATTCAGTATCCTGCTCAAACCAGGTCACCTTCTTACAGTTGTCATTAGTCAGTACAGCAGTCCCATCCTCTGAGGCGTAATGTACGTAACTTTCCCACTCACCATCTAATGACGCAAGCTCAAACCTGAAGTGAACTTTACACCACTCAATCTTTGCCTTTTTTTGCAATTCTTCATTGACAGAAAATGCCCGATTATTCACCGTAAAAAGAGTGAAAATAAACAGCAACAAGGCAAGGTTCTTCATGTCGTTTACACACTTCCGAGCTTCCGATATAATTATGACAATGAGAGCACTACCGTCTCGTGTATTAAGCCATAGATAGGAAACCCCAGGTTTTCACACGTTCACTCCGTACCCCGGCTGGCTATAGGGTTTTTAAAAGAATACAGAAATTCGGAATATAGATAAAGTTAGACATTCTACAGTGTCTAAGGTATACAATAACGTAAGAAACTAGTGGATATGATGTATAGTCTTGCAGTAAGAGGTACAAGAAGAAACGGCATAAATTTTTGATTTCTTACTCTGTCGAATTTATATAACTTTCGAAACACCAATTACCTGCACATTTCCATACACTAACATTCACTCCAGCATGGAAACGTACAATCGTTTCATTATAAAGAATCATTATGGAGATATGGGGAAAAAAGTGATTGAAGTACTCAAAAAGTAGCAATTTTTCGTCCATAAACTAAGCTAACTGCTATTATTTACCCTATACGTTTTACTTTAGGTATTATAGAAGCGGTTTAGTAACTCACTGTAATATAATGCTTCAAAACGAGACGAATGTTTCATGAAACACGCAGCTTCCCCAACAATACACCGTCGCACTAACAGTAAACTTCCGTTTTATTGTATATCAACACCTTCGTAGGTGTTGATAACCGGGGTGCGGAGTGTTCAAAATCAAAGTACAGTGTTCTATTGGCGCTTCCTATCTCACTATCTATGATTAAGCGCGTAAAAACAGTAGAGTAAACCGATTCTCGCGAATCCGGTCCGTCAAAATAGTTATTTCATGAAAGAATAGCGGTGTGTTGGGTTGGAGTTGGGGTGGTCGATAAGGTTAGCTCGCGTAGCCAGCCGACCGCTTTTTAGCCCAAGGCGTAGCTTATAAGCGCCCGCACTAAAAATTAACGGTGAGTGGGCAAAGTTATGTACTTATAATACATTATTTATAACTTAATTAAAGAGCTGTAAGTTAAATTCCATATTTATATAAAGATGTATGAAGAATTTAACAGCATTTATCTATTGGCTATTGCATGTTGGTATAGCTATAAAAAGGCACCCATGCAGTGCCTGCATGTATAGTAGCTACCCACCAAAGTTTAAACTGGAATATAGTTAATTTCCATCATGATGATGGTAGCTAATCATATAGTGATGCTAGCTATATAGCCTATCATTGGGGCCAGTCAGATAAAGAAGAGCATGACTAATAAAGTTCGGTACAGTATAATTATATAGCTCTATATTGGATTGCTTCTTCATGATCTGATAAATCATAAGGTCCCCAAATAATGCAAGTAGCTAGCTATGGATTGTAGCCACCAAATTTTAAGGCAAATGAACACATACGATATCAGATCTTGTAAATCCACAATTTGCTTGTATAACGGTTTAAAACCATTTTCATATAGCTACTACATATATACAAAAGCTCGCACTGTTGACCTCTAAGATGGCTGACTTCTGATTGTTGACATGCATGCATGGGTCACATACAAAACCTCTTCCTACAATTTTAAACTTTCTATATCTAGCTGGATTTTGCTCAGAGCTATGTATAAGGTCACACATGCATGCATGATGGATGTACGTAACTCGATTATGGACAATTCCAAAGACCTCTTCAAACTTCACAGTACCTTTCATTTCAAATCCTTACTTGTCAGCTGACAAGTAACTGGCTGCATAGCTATGCACTTGTACATAACTATGAACATGTAATTAAGTAATAACTACATACATGGCTACATGTAAATTAATAAATATGTGACCTGGCATGAGAAAATGGGTCTTAAATATATGTACACATAAAATTTGACCACATTTTGGATTTCAAACTTCAGTATAAACGATATAGTATTTTCACCATTTAGCTAAGCAGTTTTAGTAATACAGGAAATCACATGCAGCTTAAAGATTTTGTATATCATATACAATATAAGAGATACACGCTATACGTAATGTGAGTAGGTATATCTTGTGTACATACATAAGCCCGGTTTCTCATGCTGGGTCACATATAGTTACGTATTGATGACACTACTGATTTTTCGAAGGGAATTAAGTGAGCAAATTTACCAAAACATTTAAATGCATTATTGTTACACATGAATAGTCAATCCACTACTAATAGTCATTGGCTACTTGGAAATCAAAGTGAAGGGACCAGGTCCTGAACTATCTAGCACACAGCTGGCATTATGAAAGCCATACTTATAAAACACAGGCTGGCCAGGCCCGGTGGCTCCTATATAGAACACACACATCTTTGGCGGGGGTGAGCTTGGAGTGCCATGTATCAGGAGATCCTCACCGACACCATCCTCTTTCTCATATGGTGTTTTGTTTGGCTTCTGTGTCATGGTGACTGTGAGCACTGAAAAAAAGTCCTTGTATATACCATTTTGATGGCCCAGTATTATGGGATTATCAGTGCCTACAGTCATTGCCTGTTGAACCTGCACTGTGTCTGATTCAGTATCCTGCTGAAACCAGGTCACTTTTCTACAGTTGTCGTTAGGCATTACAGCAGTCCCATCCTCTGAGGCATAATGTACGTAACTTTCCCACTCGCCGTCTAATGACTCCAACTGGAAATGGAAGTGCACTTCGCACTCCTCTTTTTGCGATTCCGTGTCTACAACAAGTGCCCAGTTGTTCTGATTCATCGTAAACAAAGTGAGAGTCAGTAGAGACAAAACAAAGCTCTTCATGTTCAGTCCGTGTATAGACCAGTTTCTGTTGTCTCGATAGTCTTTACCCGATAATTCAAGGCTATTCACCAGTGTAAACCAGCGTAAACGACTGGTCAGTTAATCGGTCACCGGAACTGAAGAACACTGGAATTCACACTTATCACGTGAGTGAGATTAGAGATTATAAGCGCCAGCTCTAATATATTAGCGCCGGAGAGAAAAGTCTGTCACGTGAGACATGCCGTTAGCGCAGAATTTTGAACATATATCTCCCGTTGTTAAAAGCTGCAGATATGATCAAAACTTGTATCATTTGATTGCTAGTATCAATGCTATTAAAAACCTGCACATGTATTATAATTATACTCTAATTGAACAGTCTATATACACTCTAATGACTCACAAAAGTGATCGTAATATTCTGTATGAGAATGATTCATGACCATAATGTGGAGAACTGAACATTTGAAAATAACTTAAGCGAGCATAGCTATAATCACCTCGGCCCTAGGTCTGTATAATTATGTAGCTCTTCTAGCATCTTTCTTTGCCGCTGGTATTGCTGAGCATTTTCCTGTACCCTCATTTAGCCTGTTAAGCTAAGGTCTTGCATCACTCAAAAGATTTTGTACTATTATTTACCTACTGTCAGAAGGTGATATAGTAGACTCTTTACCGTAATGCTTCTCTGTCAAGATTCAATCTGAATCATGAACCTGAAGATCAGAATTTTGATCCTGATGGTTATAAGAGCAAAGAGTACAAACTAATGAGGAAGGGGGAAACAGAAATCATTAGCCAAAGGCAAAGAGATATGCAAGCTGCTATTGCCTGTGGATGCCAATCACACTGGTGTTGCTTCCAGAAGCTTGATATCCTACTCCTGGCACTTTTTCTATTTTCATTGTTACTGGAGACTTGTCAACGTCATCTTTGGTTCCTGTCAACAATGGTGTCTATGACCCTTACAACTGGATATTGTATTTTTCCTACTCACCATGGTGGCACGCTCTCTAGTAAATTACCCTCGCCTCAGTGCTGCATGGAGGTATGCATGGTTTGAGGAACAATGTATTAGTTTTTTTATTTTGCCTTAGGTCTGCTTTAATTTAGTCTCTTGTAGATCTGAATTGCATGGATGATCATGAGTGTGCATTGTGCACTTTTTGTATAATATTACCTGTTCATGTACTACATTGCTAGCTAGTATACATAGTAGTAATGTGTCATCTTGATACGTAATTTTATGATATCAAATTATTTTAATATACTGAGTAGCTATAGTGTAGACTGCATTTGGTAATAATATTTGGCACATAATACAAAGAATTGTAAGTAAATTCCAAATTAATGTAAAAAAACAGTCAAGCGTCCTATTGGAAGCAGTCAGGTTAATTTGCTGTATTATTCTAATAGAGCAGTAAGAAAATGATGGCATAGTATTATTTTTAGACAATGGCATGTCGAAAAGGCTTTGATATTTGAGAGGTACGTATTTAAGGTGTTTGATACCAGTAAGACACCCGTAAACAGGTGTCTTACTTGTAAGACACCCAAGCCATTGTCTAAATAACTAAGACAATGTCACATGTATTGCTTGGATACTTCAGTGGATAAACAACCTTCAGGAATGACACAGTAATCACCTCAGCTCCGCCTCGGTGATTAGTATTGTGTCATTCCTTCAGGTTGTTTATCCGCTGCATGAAGACTGAATCCTATAGCACTTCATGTCTTACCTATAGCTACTAAGATAATTTTATATAAACTTTAGAGCAGACTTAGAAATATGAGCATATAAATTATATATAATTGCATACCTCAGCCCTACCAAATCCAGAGATACCACATACAACTATGATGTTTCCATTGTGTCATTTATATATACGCAGCATCACAACTATAGTAAACTAACAGCTATCATATCTCAATGGTGCTTATGTAGCTAGCTAACTCTACTGGCCTGACTTGCACAATTGGCCACCCATATACATGCCGATTTCACATATAAGCCTTTTTCAGCATTTTGGATGAGATCATGATCACTTCCATCATGATCATAGCTTATGGCACTAGGCCTGCATCAATTATGGCAGCATATTAGCTAATTAGCATAATAGGCTGGATATTAGGTGAAACAATAACTTAGATAGATCGATTATCTCTAAGAGCCTCAAATGTTGTGAGTTAAGGTTATTTAAATACTCTAATTGAGCATTCAAAAAATGCTGAGTGATCGTCAAGAGCAATACTATGCAATTGGAGCATGATGCAATCATATTATGGGAGGTGAAGAGCATAATAGGTAAGAATTTAAGGAAAATCCTGGGAAAAATTTTTGAACATAAATGACTCCGGCCAAGCTACATGGCGCTTAACATCAATTCATAATATTACCCAATGCTGCACTGAACACTGTCCTAATGGATTTACAATCATAAACAAGTCCAGTTGCAATTGATTAAGTCTAACACTTTGCATATATAGCTACATACGTATCTGTTATCTGTGTAGCTACATGTGTGTGTGTGTGTGTGTGTGTGTGTGTGTGTGTGTGTGTGTGTGTGTGTGTGTGTGTGTGTGTGTGTGTGTGTGTGTGTGTGTGTGTGTGTGTGTGTGTGTGTGTGTGTGTGTGTGTGTGTGTGTGTGTGTGTGTGTGTGTGTGTGTGTGTGTGTGTGTGTGTGTGTGTGTGTGTGTGTGTGTGTGTGTGTGTGTGTGTGTGTGTGTGTGTGTGTGTGTGTGTGTGTGTGTGTGTGTGTGTGTGTGTGTGTGTGTGTGTGTGTGTGTGTGTGTGTGTGTGTGTGTGTGTGTGTGTGTGTGTGTGTGTGTGTGTGTGTGTGTGTGTGTGTGTGTGTGTGTGTGTGTGTGTGTGTGTGTGTCCGCATGTATAACCTGTTTTGATACATGAGCTGACAGACATGTACACTGCACCATGACCATGTAGCTACATAGTTAGGCACCCCTGGCCTTAAAATATAGTAGCTACAATTTCAATTTTGTTACATGTAGCTACATATAATTATGTTGTGTTCCATTGATAAAGCTAGCTAGCTACTTACTTGGCTTTGTGTATCAGTAACAATCAGCTATGTAAAAATGAAAAATATCTTGCTACAAAACATAGCTAGCTTTATACGTAGTTATCTACGTACTGCATGTTGTATTGCAATCATGTAAATTGAGAACTGCATGATTGTTGAAATATACGTATTTGTTTTTCTACCATTGTTAGATTATAGCTACGTAGCTATGTATGTATGTGCATATAGCTATTCAGCTCAGTGTGAATAATTAGCTACGTGTTACATCAAAAATATGAAATTATCACAAAAGCACCAACAGGGTCTATATACGGTAGTATAATTATGTGTGCATACTTACATTATGCATGTTAGCTACGTACCACTATCTGTTAGTTGTAACTACTAACTACAGTATGTACTAAGTAACTAATTTACGTACATCATTTAAACAGTTTTAACAACCACAGATAATTCTTCTATTACACTGCAAGGCATACCCTTCCCTTTAACGGACCATGTTGTCACGCATGAAATAAATAGAATTTCCATGTCTATGCTTATGTAATTTCAACAAGCACGTACTTCCAAAACATTTCCTATGCTTAAATAGTAATTCAGCTTGTCTGTGATTGATTTAACCATTTATTAAATCAGTAGTGCCATATGGAGTGTCTTAAATTAACAGAAATATAAATGATGACAAATGTGACAAAATGGTCTGTTTTCCAAAATCTGGTCACAATTTATAACTTAATTAAACAGCTGTTAAATTCTATTGGCTATTATAATTAGCTATATTGCTGGTAGCTACGTAGCTAAAAAGGCACCCATACAGTGCCTGCATGTATAGTACCACCAAAATTTAAACTGGAATATAGTAATGGTAGCTAATCATAGTGATGCTAGCTATAGTATAGCCTATCATCGGTGTCAGATAAAGAAGTGCATGACTAATCAAGTTTGGTACAGTATATAGCTCTACATTGGATTACTTCTTTCAGATTCTCCATGATCTGGATTAGCTACTTCTTTCTCCATGATCTGATAAATCATAAGGTTCACAAATAATGCGAGTAGCTAGCTATGGATTGTAGCCACCAAGTTTTAACACATGTGATATCAGATCTTGTAAATCCACAATTTGCATGGTTTAAAACCATTTTATATATGTAGCTACTACGTATATACAAAAGCTCGCACTGTTGACCTCTAAGATGGCTGACTTCTGATTGTTGACATTCATGCATGGGTCACATACAAAACCTCTTCCTACAATTTAAAACTTTCTATATCTAGCTGGATTTTGCTCAGAGCTATGTATAAGGTCACACATGCATGCATGATGGATATACGTAACTCAATTATGGACAATTCCAAAGACCTCTTCAAACTTCACAGTACCTTTCATTTCAAATCCTTACTTGTCAGCTGACAAGTAACTGGCTGCATAGCTATGCACTTGTACATAACTATGAACATGTAATTAAGTTATATGGCTACATGTAAATTAATAAATATGTGACCCAGCATGAGAAAATGGGTCTTAATATATGTACACATAAAATTTGACCACATTTTTGGATTTCAAACTTCAGTATAAATATAGTATTTTTCACCATTTAGCTAAGCAGTTTTAGTAATACAGGAAATCACATGCAGCTTAAAGATTTTGTATATCATATACAATATAAGAGATATATGCTATACGTAATGTGAGTAGGTATATTTTGTGTACATACATAAGCCTGGTTTCTCATGCTGGGTCACATATAGTTACGTATTGATGACACTACTGATTTTTCGAAGGGAATTAAGTGAGCAAATTTACCAAAACATTTAAATGCATTATTGTTACACATGGATAGTCAATCCACTACTAATAGTCATTGGCTACTTGGAAATCAAAGTGAAGGGACCAGGTCCTGAACTATCTAGCACACAGCTGGCATTATGAAAGCCATACTTATAAAACACAGGCTGGCCAGACCCAGTGGCTCCTAAATAGAACACACACATCTTTGGCGGGGGTGAGCTTGGAGTGCCATGTATCAGGAGATCTTCACCGACACCATCCTCTTTCTTATATAACAAAGATGGTGTCTTGTTTGGCTTCTGTGTCATGGTGACTGTGAGCACTGAAAAGAAGTCTTCGTATATACCATTTTGATGGCCCAGTATTATGGGATTATCAGTGCCTACAGTCATTGCCTGTTGAACCTGCACTGTGTCTGATTCAGTATCCTGCTGAAACCAGGTCACTTTTCTACAGTTATCGTTAGGCATTACAGTAGTCCCATCCTCTGAAGCATAATGTACGTAACTTTCCCACTCGCCGTCTAATGACTCCAACTGGAAATGGAAGTGCACTTCGCACTCCTCTTTTTGCGATTCCGTGTCTACAACAAGTGCCCAGTTGTTCTGATTCATTGTAAACAAAGTGAGAGTCAGTAGAGACAAAGCAAAGCTCTTCATGTTCAGTCCGTGTATAGGCCTGTTTCTGTTGTCTCGATAGTCTTTACCCGAGGTTATTCACCAGTGTAAACCAGCGTAAACGACTGGTCAGTTAATCGGTCACGGAACTGAACAACACTGGAATTCACACTTATCACGTGAGTGAGATTAGAGATTATAAGCGCCAGCTCTAATCTATTAGCGCCAGAGAGAAAAGATCTTTCACGTGAGACATGCCGTTAGCCCAGAATTTTGAACATATACCTCTCGTTGTTAAAGCTGCAGATATGATCAACGGGTGTTGGTAAAACCAGGAGGGGAGCGGGAGATAGCTTGGTAAAACAGGGAGGTCACGTGCAATAAGGGATATCATCACGTGTTGACTATCTATATATAGCTCTTAGTATGGCTCGTGACACCCGGCCGGCTTTTATTACTATCTATATGCGCAAGATGCAGAGGACCTGAGAGGCTATATATATACGTAGCTAGAGCAAGGCACTTATTATCGGACACATACTATTCTCGGACGCCTCTACAGCAGAAACTAAAAGACTTCAGAATAATCCAATGGCACCATCGTGTAGGCCAACACGAGAGGTACTTGCATACCAATTTTGAAGCTAATAGGACAAACCTTGTTGGAACTATGACCAACTAAAGAGTGGTGTCCATTAATCTAGATTAATGGACGAAACTATCAATCGACGAACAACGTCTGTCTGAAGGAAGACAACCAACAAATAAATCATTAAATACCATCCATTACAACAGCAAGAGGTACTCTTGGTAACAGCTAAATCTTGTAGTTCTGCAGCAACTACACATGCAGTTTGGTTTACATAAATATCTTTAAAAAATTCGGACGCATATTCGAGTTAGCTATTGCTATAACTATAGCTCTAGCTATAAAAATTACGAAATTAGCTAGCTATAGCTAGCTAGATAGCTACATTGGTTTACAATTAAGCAACAAGGAGCATTTAAACCATAAAAATAAAGTGTTTTTGCCATAAACACAAACTTTCTACATTTGATGCATTAATTAGCTGTATAATGGAGAAAGTATGCCTTTCATGTAAAAATTGGCAAAAATACTTCGTTTTTATGATTTAAATACACCTTTTCGCTTAATTGTAAACCAATGTAGCTATCTAGATAGCTATAGCTAGCTAATTTCGTAATTTTTATAGCTAGAGCTATAGTTATAGCAATAGCTAACTCGAATATGCGTCCGAATTTTTTAAAGGTATTTATGTAAACCAAACTGCATGTATAGTTGCTGCAGAACTACAAGATTTAGCTTACCAAGAGTACCTCTTGCTGTTGTAATGGATGGTATTTAATGATTTATTTGTTGGTTGTCTTCCTTCAGACTGACAGATGTTGTTCGTCGATTGATAGTTTCGTCCGTTAATCTAGATTAACGGACACCACTCTTTAGTTGGTCATAGTTCCAACATGGTTTGTTCTATCAGCTTCACAATTGGTATGCAAGTACCTCTCATGTTGGCCTACACGATGGTGCAATTGGATTATTCTGAAGTCTTTTAGTTTCTACTGTAGAGGTGTCCGAGAGTAGTATGTGTCCGATAATCGGTGCCTTGCTCTAGTTGTTGATTGAGGTGATGTTAACTGCCAATAACTGGATGTCGCCGTGATGGAGGACTGAGCAGCGCAAATAGTGCGTTCCGGCCTGTTACAGAAGATATCAGAGATACTGTAAAGCTTGCAGAAACGTGTCAGTGTTTCGTAATAGAAAGTTGCCGCTTATAGTTTGCATGGCACCATGCACTAGCCGGCACTAGCGCAATCAAAAGGCGTATCCAAAACGCTTTTTTCCGTTTTTATTCGAGGTGGCGGAATTTCCGCACCACGAATAAATAACGGGAAAAGGCTGTCTGGCTACGCGAGACTAGGCTGAGCCATGTACGTACGTAACTACTGTAAGTCTTGTGTACGTCCTCCACTGAGTGCCTGGTTCAGTAATAAATAATCGTATATGCATGATCTTGAACCAGATTCGGATAAATGGAAAAGCCAAAAATTGTTGTAATGCACGTATATAGACTAACAATATCCCTTATTGCACGTGATCTCCTGGTTTTACCAAGCAATCTCCCGTTCCCGCTCCCCTCCTGGTTTTACCAACACCCTGATCAACAACTTGTATCATTTGATTGCTAGCATCGATGCTATTAAAAACCTGCACATGTATTATAATTATACTCTAATAGAACAGTCTACATACACTCCAATAGAGCAGTCAGATTCACAAAAGTGATCGGATTTAAATTAATATTCTTTATGAGAATGATTCATGACCATAATTCGGAGAACTGAACTTTTGAAAATAACTAAGCAAGCATAGCTAATCACCTCAGCCCTAGGTATAATTACCTATGTAGCTCTTGCCAGCATTGCTGAGTATTTTCCTGTACCCTCATTTAGCCTGTTAAGCTAAGGTCTTGCATCACTCAAAGGATTTTGTACTATTATTTGCCTACTGTCAGAAGGTGATATAGTGGACTCTTTACTGTAATACTTCTCTGTCAAGATTCATTCTGAAATCATGAACCTGAAGATCAGAAGATTTTGATTCTGATGGTTATGAGAGCAAAGAGTGGGCAAGGGTGCAACTACTAGGTAGTCAATGAGGGTGTTGATACCATGCAGGAAGGGGGGGGGCAACAGAAATCATTAGCCAAAGGCAAAGAGATATGCAAGCTGCTATTGCCTGTGGATGCCAATCACACTGGTGCTGCTTCCAGAAGCTTGATATTCTACTCCTGGCACTTTTTCTATTTTCATTGTTACTGGAGACTTGTCAACGTCATCTTTGGTTCCTGTCAACAATGGTGTCTATGACCCTTACACCTGGATACTGTACTTTTTCTACTCACCATGGTGGCATGCTCTCTAGTATAATTACCCTCGCCTGCTGCATGGAGGTATCTGTGGTTTGAGGAACATATTTTATTTTGCCTTAGGTCTTAGTCTTGTAGATCTAAATTGCATGGATGATCATGAGTGTGCATTGTGCACTTTTTGTATAATATTACCTGTTCATGTACTACATTGCTAGCTAGTATACATAGTAGTAATGTGTCATCTTGATACGTAATTTTATGATATCAAATTATTTTAATATACTGAGTAGCTATAGTGTAGACTGCATTTGGTAATAATATTTGGCACATAATACAAAGAATTGTAAGTAAATTCCAAGTAAATGTAAACAAACAGTCAAACGCCCTATTGGAAGCAGTCAGGTTTGCTGTATTATTCTCATAGAGTAGTCATAAATGATGGCATGGTATTATTTCTCAGCCCCTACCAAATCCAGAGATACCACATACAACTATGATATTTCCATTGTGTCATTTGTATTATACGTAGCATCACAACTATAGTAAGCTAATGGTTATCATATCTCAATGGTGCCTATGTAGCTAGCTAATTCTACTGGCCTGACTTGCACAATTGGCCACTCATACGCATTCCGATTTCACATATAAGCCTTTTTCAGCATTTTGGATGAGATCATGATCACTTCCATCATGATCATAGCTTATGGCACTAGGCCTGCATCAATTACGGCAGCATATTAGCTAATTAGCATAATAGGCTGGATATTAGGTGAAACAATAACTTAGATAGATTGATATTCTCTAATAGAACCACAAATGGTGTGAGTTAAGGTTATTGAAATACTCTAATAGAGCATTCAAAAATGCTGAGTGATCGTCAAGAGCAATACTATGCAATTGGAGCATGATGCAATCACATTATGGGAGGTGAAGAGCATAATAGGTAAGAATTTAAGGAAAATCCTGAAAGCATTTTGGGAAAATTTTTGAACATAAATGACTCAGGCCAAGCTACATGGCGCTTAACATCAATTTGTAATATTGCCCAATGCTGCACTGAACACTATCCTAATGGATTTACAATCATAAACAAGTCCAGTTGCAATTGATTAAGTCTAACACTTTGCATATATAGCTACATACGTATCTGTTATCTGTGTAGCTACATGTGTGTGTGTGTGTGTGTGTCCCCGCATGTATAGCCTGTTTTGATACACGAGCTGACAGAGTTGTACAATGACATGTACATTGCACCATGACCAAGTACATAGTTAGGCACCCCTGGCCTTAAAATATAGTAGCTACAATTTCAATTTTGTTACATGTAGCTACATATACTGTAATTATGTTGTGTTCCATTGATAAAGCTAGATACTTGGCTTTGTGTATCAGTAACAATCAGCTATATAAAAATGAAAAAAATTTTGCTACGAAATATAGCTAGATATACGTACATAGCTATCTATCTACGTACTGTTGTATTGCAATCATGTAAATTGAGAACTGCACGCATGATTGTTGAAATATACATATTTGTTTTTCTACCATTGTTAGATTATACCTAGCCATGTATGTATGTGCATATAGCTATTCAGCTCAGTGTGAATAGTTAGTTATGTATGTGTTACATCAAAAATATGAAATTATCACAAAAGCACCAACAGGGTCTACATACGGTAGTATAATTATGTATGCGTACTTACATTATGCATGTTAGCTACGTACCACTATCTGTTAGTTGTAACTACTAACTACAGTATGTACTAAGTAACTAATTTATGTACATCATTTAAACAGTTTTAACAACCACAGATAATTCTTCTATTACACTGCAAGGCATACCCTTCCCTTTAAAGCCTCCAGCTATGAACACGGATTCTTTTTGATTTTTGTCAGTGAAGACAACTGCCGATACACCATAGCGAGACACTGTAGAAAACCCACATTCAATCCATCTTCTAGTGCTGTGATCGAATTGGTGTATGTCAGAAAAAGGCTCATCATAACCCTCGTCACAACCTCCCACTGCACACAGGGTATTCTGAACAACAAACAGAGTGCTATTGCCATGTGGTGCTTTGATATCAAACAATACTGATAACTCTGATGTGGACTGCTGAAGGACACCATTATCAGCAAGTGAAGCATTAAAATTTTCCAATTTAGCCATTTTATTCTTATTGACAATAAACATGTCATCACCAACTACTGCACAATGGACGTATTTGTTGAAGCCCACAGATTTGGCAGAAACTGTGCATGACTGTTGCTTTTGTTCATCAGTAATAACGATGGTGCTTTTTATGTTGCGCGTGTCTTCTGATGAGTAAAAGTGAACAACAAAAGATTTGTACTGTTGTACAGCAACTAACTTTAATGTATAATCGAGCTGAATCATTGGTGGAGAGTATTCAGTTTCTAACCAGTGTGAAGCACTTGATGGGTCCATTAAGGATGTAGTCCAGCACTTAGTTTTAGTATTAGTTTTAGTATTAGTTTGAAAATTAAATTGCTGGTACAGTTGCTTACCTTGTTTTGGTATCGGTGCTGATGTTATCACACCAACCATTTTTATTTTTTCTCCACAGGGAAATCCACCCAACAACTGTACACATTCTCTTGTAAAATCATCTTTATGTAATTGAAGATTCAGTTGAGGAATTTGAGACCAAATGTAGCCATCTTTTTGATCTGTTTCTTCAATAGTGGCAACACACCCATTCATTGTACATGTATAATTATATTCCTTAGGAACAGATGTGCCAGATGGGATGCCAAAGTATATGAAACATTGTTTGTACTGTGTGGCAAAAAAGTAATCAAACTTCATATTGGTATTCCATCGCTTTGACTTGCTTAACTCAAACTACACCAATTGTAACATACGTAAAGTAACTGTTCAAACACTTCATTTACTTATGGATGTATCATCTACAATGCATGCCCCCACTACTATGTACGTACGTAGGTAGATATACTTAGCTGGTCACCCAAATTTATGTATATATATACATAATTGTAATGTATAATAGCTATACAGAAATATTAGGAGTAATTTAGAATTTTGCAGTGAAGGCTCTCACTATGAAAAACAACGAAGTTGCAATTGCAATTGCCATGAGCAGGGATCAAACCCGGCATTGTCAAAGCCCTAACAACCCTATTAAATAATTAATAATTTAAATTCAAGTCCATTCCACTAGGTGCCATCAACACTGGACCACACTGGACTAATGATACGTATATATATTTAATCTTGTATCTGCCACAAAGCCTATACATCATTGATTAATTTAGTGCTTATTTAGGAGAGATGAGATAGCTAGGTACATAGCTACTCAGTTATATTATTTTAAACTTGCACTGTTTTTCCACAGAGTCTATGTAGGTGCTACTTCCACTTTTATTAACATCCAAATAACATTATTTGGTTCCCATAGCCAATGACATCCACTTTGAGTAAAAATTAGATGATATGATAGTAAACAAAAAACACCATGCACAGATGTAAAAGTGGTAGCTAGCTACACTAACATGAGCATATAACTGTGAAGTCCTCCCCGCTATTGTAGCTTAATTTACTAATGTGAAGAATACAGTGGGAGTGAACCTGATAATAGTGATAGTTACTGTGATGCTGTGTAAGAATCATCTGCATGTGTAACAGGAATTTCTGTTACATAGATTTTAGCTACGTATATACTTCTGAAATGCATGCATATAAATGCAGGTGACTTTTATAGATGAATAGGGTACACTCAGAGGCAGCACAGCCAACCAATGATTGATCAGGCCATTTCTATAGTGGTTTTTGAAATTGCAAGATATACTGTATAGCTATATGTAGCTATATTAAACTTATATTAGTGAAAAGTTAACACTATATAGATACAAGATCTAGAGTATTACTTACAGCAAACTGTTCTTACTTACAATTATCTTGCCATTCATTCTTTTTAAATAATAGGCTCTTATAATTCATAAATATTTTTATGCATGCTAGTTTCTAGGGTACTACTTTTTGTTTGATTTTATGTACCATATAGCAGGAAAGTTTGGCGGCAAGAAAGTTTGGCAAATTTCACAGTTATGAGCATTTGGCGAGGAAAAGTTTGGCGAATGGGTAGATTCAGCCATAAGGTAATAATTATAAGTAAAAATTTGGATGGTTTTAGTTTGGCGAATCATGGACGATTCGCCAAATTTTCCCCGGCGCTATACGGTATATAACTTGGCTACCTATAGTGAGAGCTTAAAGTGGAAGCTACAGAGAGAAATATGTATTATCAATGCTGTCTCATTTATTTATATGAAACCAGGTAAAAATGTAGTAGGCTAATTATACTCTAAATGGTGCTCACTTTCTATACGCGATATATAATAAATATAGATTCTACTACTTAATCCATAGATAGATGGCTACAAATTTGTCTGATAGCTAGAAAATCCATTAATATACAATCTATGGATTTTGCTAGTGATTATCACGTTCAAGCCACAAATTTATAGAAAATATTGGTCCAGCCAAAACTGGACTGGCCGGACCACTTGTGCCGCCCCTGCACTCCAATACAATCTAGTCAGAAGTGCAGAAGAGATCTGTCTACTATTATTAACAATCTACTGATTAACTATATTTCGAGGATGAAAGGTTTCACTGATTTCATAGATTTTTGAAAAACCATGAAAATTTTTACCTTGAATTTTTGTCTTCCATTGCAATTCAATACTTTACTCAAAGCATATTTTGAAGTTCATTAGACAGTTATCAACACACAGCTACGTATGTCATGTTTATGGACGTTAGTATATAAATGCATCTGACTAATCGAGGGAAAAAAATTTTGCTGATTTTTGCAGCTTGCTAGCTGAATAATATTTTTGCGGAGAACTGAATAGCTTATGCAATAGCTAACTAACTATTTTAAAACACAGAGTGCTAATAATGTGCATTAATATTTTTAACACCTGTACAAAAACAGAGTATTAATCATGTACATGAATAATCTGTTGCGACGTCTACATCAACAAGTCACAATATTGCTCAAACTGTATAGCCACACATCACACTTTCTAACAAACACACAACTGTTAAAAACACCAATTACACACAATTTTATGCTCATCATCACCTAATAGTGCTATAGTGCATTTCCAAGTAAACATCCCAAAAACTTGTCTACATTGTGCACCTTAAAGAGAATAAAACAGGATCTTCACTAGATCAAAATCCTTTTAGCTTCTTCATGAATAATATAAACAACATTGAACAGATACCACAATCACCAGAAAACTATGCAATCTCATTTTGTTTTAATTTACAAAACATGGAATAAGAGGCTGACCACAGATGCATGGGCCTCCTTCCATTATGTTCGACTGCCTCTCTCTCTTATATTATCCTTATAAACAAAAAATGTTACTGTGGATCTCGTGACTTCGTTATAGCTTTACGATAGCCCAGCACATCCTTCGAAAAAGGTAACCTCGAGTAAACTGCAGATCTCGGTTGTAGTCAGCTGGCTTTACCTGGCTGGCGAAGAATAGCCACCGACAGAAGCTTTGCTTCTCCTTTAGAAATAACAAATGTAGCTGCAAACCTACGTAGTAGTGAACAAAGACAACAGTCCTTGTGTGGAATTGCATCATCCCGTTAATATAGGAAACTTTCGTGAAATCTTCATATACTCAGTAGTGTCTACACCAAGCTATTACTTGAACTGCGAATTTGCAGTTTTCGACCTTCGCGACACATCCCTTTCCTGCAGAACAACTCAACCAGGTGCAATAGTTTAATGTATGTGTCCAGAAAACGCTTTTGAATGAAATTTTTAGAATACAAAAAGTTGTCAGTTTTTGCTGAATAACTCCGCACTGACTCTGCCCAATGCTACCGTAGCAATTTACTACGTATAGTATTATGTATAAGACACCCAGTGCAATGGATATCTAGGACAAAATGTGTCTCATCTGTGAGATATGAAAAACACCGCTCAAAACAGATAGCTAGATATAGAATACAAAAATTATCAGATTCTCACACATACACGAAAAATACAAAATCCGTCTCATTTTTTCTGCAGACTTCTCCGAGAATTACCTTCGCCAGTCGCTAGTTGAGCCTTACGACACGTCATTTCTGAGATTATGTTCCCAGAAATTTCTTACCAAACTGATCGCTATATCCTCCCACGCTCCGTGGGGAGGATAATTAGCTATGGGGCAAGAAGAGCAGCGACTAAAAGTCAACTGATAGCTATGAGAGCCGGAGTGCATGCATAGCCAAGATTCCTGAATTAAATTTATGCGAGCTAGCTAACTAATTCAGTCAACTGATCACTTTTTATCAGTCTTACCATCACGATCAATTGTCACTAATCAATAACTATGTACTAGGGATGCAATAATATTACAATATATTGATATAATGCAATATGTATTGCTGCAATACAATACAATACACCTGATAAAAATATCGATATATTGCTTATTGCAATATATATATTGTGATATATTGCAATATAATGCAAAATTTATTGCCTTCAAAGTTGTAAGTATCCGATTATTACACTACAAAAATGACTGGACCTCTTGTAACCATAAATATACAGTACAATTTCTTGTTATTTTACATGTTTCTACTTAGCCTTTACTGCTATAAACAAGTTTTAAAGACATGATGTGTTTTTTCAAATTTAATCATATATTACAATACGGCAATATATTGCAATACACTCAAAGGCAATACACAATATGGTAATGACCAATATTGTTGCATCCCTAGTAGCTACGTAGCTATGTATGTAGCTAGCTAGGAGGGGCAGATCCAAGATTTTGTGAGAGGTGCTAAATACAGTGATGGATCTCTGGAGCAGGGGGTCTGGGGACGCAGCCCCCCAGAAGCTATAGGGTCTTTTATTTTTTAAAGTAGCTACGTAGCTACAAAAATTTAGATAGCCACAATTAATGATGAAATCACTACACTCCTCCCTCTCTAAGTACAAAAATAACAAAAGTATAACTACACATAACCAACCAGTTCAATTATTATGTAACAGTACTAGTCTATCTGGTGGTCATGAAATTCTTGTTGAACGTTGTAGGGGTGTTGGTGGAACAATGTTGTTTGCAGGGGAATTTTGATCTGAGACAGTTATTGGAATGGTGTCGTCTAGAGCATTATCAGTCGATTCTTCAGGTAGGTCTGCTGAGCGAGGTCGAATGTGATCAGCATGGCGTCACACAATTCTGTCATCAGATAACTTAACATTGTAGGAATGGGGACCTGGAGCATTTACAATCTTTCCTGCAAGCCAAGTGTCTCCTTGGACAAAATTACGCACGAATACAGCCTCATCAGAAACAAACTGACGTGGTTTAGTATGTTGATCATACCTTTGCTTTTGCAACTCTTGCTTACGTTCCACATGGGAAGCCATATCGGGGTGAAGTTGATCAAGGTGTGAACACGGCTGTCGGCCCAGTAGGAGATGAGCTGAGGATTGGCCAGTAATAGTGTGAGGTGTGATTCGGTACTGAGATAGGAAGCGGAAGAGCCTGGTTTCCAAGCCTCCACATCAGAGTTTCTTTAGTCCTTCTTTAAGGGTCTGTACTGCCCTCTCTGCCAAACCATTGGAGGCTGGGTGATACGGTGCAGTCCTAATGTGACGGACGCCATTCTTTGTCATAAACTCCTGGAATTCGTTGCTGGTGAATACACTGCCATTGTCAGAAATAACAACTCTTGGCAAATCATGGGTAGTGAACATTGATCTCAGTTTCTGGATAGTAATAGCACTAGTAGCAGAGTTAACCACGCTGACCTCGATCCACTTGGAGTGGGCATCAACTGCAACCAAGAGCATTTTCCCTTGAATTGGTCCAGCATAGTCAATATGGATTCTTGACCAAGGCTGGGCTGGCCGTTCCCATGCCTGCATTGGTACAGTTGGTGGGGATTTCTGATTCTGTTGGCACAGTTGGCAATTCTTTACTTTGGATTCAATGTCTGCATCCATGCCAGGCCACCAAACATAACTTCTAGCCAGGCTCTTCATCCGTGAAATGCCTGGATGACCTGCATGTAATTCATCAATAACTTTTGGACGGCCAGGAGGTGGAATCACTACATGGCTTCCCCATAAGATACACGCATCCTGTACTTTCAACTCGTCTCTACGTTGCTGGAAAGGCTTCATGGGTGGATCATCTGTAGTTCGCCAGGCATGTAACAACATTTTACGAACTCTTGACAGTAGTGGATCACAGTCTGTCCATAATGTGATTTGAGCAGCAGTGGTTGGTGAATCCTGTAAGTATTCCATCAATAAAATTGTGTCAGCTGGAACAGGAACCTCTTTTGGAGCTTCAGGGAGTGGTAATCTGCTCAGAAGGTCAGCACCGACCTGCTCCTTGCCAGGTTTGTAGCAAATGTCATAGTTGTAGACACCTAGAGTAAGTGCCCATCGTTGAATCCTAGCTGAGGCCAAAGGGGGTACTGCACGTGATCTACCAAATAAATGTTCAAGTGGCTTATGGTCAGAGTAGATCGTAAACTTTCGCCCCAGTAGATATTGGTGAAATCGTTTCACGCCAAAAATTATGGCCAGGCCCTCCTTGTCAATTTGAGCATATTTGTGCTCAGCAGGTGAAAGAGATCTGGAAGCAAAAGCTACTGGATGTTCCGACCCATTCTCAAATTTGTGGGATAATACAGCACCAATGCCATATGGAGAGGCGTCACAAGAAAGCACAAGTGGTTTGGCTTGGTCAAAGTGCACTAATACTGATGAGGAAGCAAGTAACTTCTTAGCTCCACTAAATGCAGACTGCTGGGCTGTTCCCCACTGCCATGTTGCCTTTTTGTGTAACAAACAGTAAAGCGGAGCCATCATGGTGGACAAATTAGGTAAAAATTTGCTGTAGTAGTTCAACATCCCAAGGAAGGATTTGAGTTGAGTAACATTACAGGGAGCTGGTGCATCCACAATAGCACGAACTTTCTCCTTAGTAGGATGAAGCCCTTCCTGGGAAATTTGATGACCCAAGCATTCCACCTGTGGAAGCAAAAATGCACACTTGTCTTTCTTTAAGTGCATACCTGCTTGTTCTAAGCGACTCAGTACTTCCTGTAAATTATGCAAATGTTCTGCTTCAGTTGCCCCAGTGATCAAGATGTCATCTAAATATACACAGACTTTTGTAATGCCTTGCAGTAGGTTGTCCATGGTCCTCTGGAATATTGATGGTGCAGAGGTCACTCCAAATGGAAGTCTGGTATATTGGTATAGTCCTTTCTGTGTGTTGATAGTGACATACTTCCGGGAAACCTCATCCAGTGGCAGTTGTAGATAGGCTTGAGCCAAATCTAATTTAGAGAAGTATTTTCCCCCTGATAGAGATGAAAATAAATCTATTCGTGGGAGTGGGTAAGTGTCTAGTTTAGCTACCCCATTTACAGTTAGTTTGTAGTCCCCACAGATTCGGATACCACCATTTTGCTTCAGCACAGGAACAATTGGGGCTGCCCATTCTGAAAATTGGATAGGTTCAATGATACCTTGCTGGTGAAGGTGGTCTAACTCTAGCTCAACCTTTTCCTTCATAGCGTATGGCACAGACCGTGGTCTGTAGAATCTGGGTCGAGCCTGTGGGTCAACATGGAGTTTAGCAGCGACACCTCTCACCATTCCCAGTTCTTTACTGAACACCCTGCTGTGTTTGTCCAATACAGCTGCCAAGGTTAATTTAGGATGAACAATATGGTGTAGGTTCTCCCAATTTAGTCTGATCTTACTTAGCCAGTCATGACTCAACAAACTGGGACCATTTCCTCCAACTACAAGCAGTTGTAGCTGTTTGTGCTACTCCTGAAAAGATACATTGACATTAGCAGCACCTAGTACCTCAATGTTTTCTCCTGTGTACGTCCGCAGTTTGCTACCAGTAGGTTGAAGGCTTGGGGCTTTATGTGGACTCCGCAGTTTGTCAAAAGTGGTTTTACTGATTAGGGTGATGGAAGCCCCTGTATCAACTTCCATTGGTAGGTCAGCCCCATCAATCTGCACTATCACTACAAACGGTTTAGAGGGAGAACTGGTAACATTGAACAGAGTATATGCAGTAACATTGAACAGAGTATATGCAGAAGCATCTGCATCAGCTACTGTTGTGCTTGTAGTCTCTACAGAGTGAGTCGGCTGCGAGCTGCGGTGTCTGTTTCCTTTTGATGTAGCTCGATATGTTGGTCCCGCAGCTTTATGTGATGTTGAAGGCGACTTTTTAAGTTCTGCGGCTTTTTTGCTACGGCACATGCGAGCTATGTGCCCCTTCTTTTTGCACCATCAGCATTCACTATCTTTGAAATGGCAGTCTGTGGTGAGGTGAGCTCCTCCACAACGATAGCACTTGTCAGTTCGCGAGCTCCGGCCAGGAACTCTTGAGGGTGACTGATTCTTTAGGACATGTACAGCTAGGGGTTTCTGCAGGTCTTTTGCATTGCAATCTGCTGATTCCATGGCAAGCGCAATTTCGATTGCCTTGTCCAGAGTGAGAGAGGGTTCTGCAAGTAAACGACGCTGTATGGGCCCATTCTCTATGCCACACACCAGTCTGTCCCGTAACATATCCTTAAGGGAGTCACCAAAATTGCAATATCGAGTCAGGTGTCGTAGTTCAGCTATGAAGGTTGCCACTGACTCTCCTTGCTGACGAGTAAGCATGTTGAAGTGGAAGCGTTCCACAATCACTGAAGGTTTAGGATTATGGTGTTCACCAACTAGTTGAACTAGCTGAGCAAATGTTTTGTCTGTGGGCTTGTCAGGTGCTGTGAGGTTCTTTATGAGGCGGTAAGTTGCTACTCCACATCCACTGAGTAGAATTGCCTTCTGTTTACCCTCTGCCACATCATTTGCTGTAAAGTACTGTTGTAGCCTTTCAGTATAGGAGCCCCAGTCTTCAAGGGTAGGATCAAATGTGCTCATAGTTCCATGTATCGCTGCCATGATCCTCGTCGCCACTGTAATAACTGTAATATTTAGCTAAGACAATCAGTAGCCACTCGCGCACGCGCCTAGAATATCTCCTTACAGTTATTTCGTACTTAAGGCTTTTTAATGATAAGACTACAATCGTATAGGGTATTTATACAAGTTACAAGCACAAAGTCCATTGTTACATAGCTACAAAGAAACATTAATTAACTACAACAGTATAACAATGTAGAGACAGGAGGCTAACCCAAAACCTTAATTCTATACAAAAGTAACAATGCCTGAATAACTGAATTGATACAGTAAACAAATAAATACAATTAATGATGAAATCACTACATTATGTACATACATAATTAAGTACATAAGATTTATGGGAGGAACCCGGGGAGGAGCTACTCATGCAATGAAGCATAGATATCAGACTAGGGGTGTGGTGGGTGGAGCCTACAAGTTGTTTGATATTGTAAGTTTAGAAATGACACTTAATGAAAGAATTAATGTGTTATTATAGCGTATCCGGCTTCAAGGTTTCTGTATTCCTAAGATTTCCAAAGGTGGCATGGGAGGGGGGTATGTACTTTCAGTCCCCCCTAAATCTGCCACTGCATGTGTAGCTAGCTCAGCAGGCTAGTGGGATGCTGGAAAATCTCGACGAAAACCATAAAATTAGGATTTTAGCATTTTAAATGTGAATTTTTCACCTCACAAAAACTTTGGAGCGTGATCGTGACATGGTAGCGAGGGGTCAGTAATGCGGTGAAATATGGTCGACGACACTAGAAATTCAATTGTAAAAGTTGACATCAGTTTAAATTTAACCAAAAGTTAGGGTCAATTTGAAGTTTAATTAAACGCAGTTGAAAGACAACTTAATTCTTGAAAATCCTGAAAATATGTTGCATATAGCTACATGCAGAGGTGTAGCCAGCCTTGATGACTGATGGGTAGGCATAAATAAGCTAGCTATAGCCCAAATGTAGGCTATATTTATCTTATAGCCTGTCACTGAACGCGGCTAATTAAGTTTTCAGCCGGGATCAAGTGTTTGACTGACTTAAAAGTTAGGACCGGCATGGAAATTTGTAAGGAGGCTTTTGTCTTCACTAGCTATAATGTGTACTTGTAAAACGAACTGGCATTAGTGGGATTCGAATTTTCGAACCTGCACGCACACTGTAGTCTATACAGATCGGTGGAAGTCTGCCAGATGCATAAGTCGCTCTCTCGATAAGTCTGAGCATCATAACGTACTGGTCAACGCCCAACCCTGCACTGGATCGATCACGATCACACTGGATTTGGCGACTGATTTGTCACAGTAGTCGAGAGCCTGGTTTTAGCTATCTATTATAGTTTGCCACAAACAAGTATAGTCTCGCGTGGCCAGACCCTCTTCGCACAGGCGCTTATCGATTAGAGATTATAAGCGCTGCGCTATGAGGGTCTGGAATACTTCATTGACTTAAAAAATACAACTGCCACCTGCGGTTGGTGGGTGTTAATTAGATCACATGATTTTTGCTTCTTAAAGCAGGTGTTGATCGAGATGTCGAGTACGCAGAGTTATAAGAACTAGAAGAATCAGCCAATACTACTCACATAAGTTAGTCAGGTATATTAGTTTCGTTTCCATACCGCAATTTTCACACATAAAAGAAAATGAAAATGGCGCACACGAGTAGTTACTAGGCAACACATGAAGTGTCAAAATATTTGTATGCTGTGAAGTATTCCAGACCCTCGTAGCGCGGCACTTATAATCTCTAATCGATAAGCGCCTGTGCGAAGAGGGTCTGGCCACGCGAGACTAACAAACAAGCTCAATTCAGCCAGTAGATGACGATCATGGAACTAGTCTTGGATCTCGGATCATATATTGCATTAAAAAATAACCCTGAACAATCCAACCACAATCGATCAACCTTTTAGAGCTAGTTTATACTTGTTCACTTTATCTGAGACTTGATCCAAAGAGCCGGGCCGCTCGGTAAATATCACCGGCAATTTCAGGAATTTGAAAGTTAAGAGAAAGATCAGAAATATATTTGAAATTTAGAGAAATTTCACTTAACTTTGAAATATGGTCGAAGGTTTTACCTCGTTAACGACCCCCCGCACGGTAACCCACCCTACGTTGACTTTACTCTTATACATCAAAATAAAATTCAATTCATAAACCGGCTGATATTGACAATATACTATATAACTCTTACTGAGTCGCAGCTGTTCTCTTGCCATGGCATGGCCATACGTACACTGGCACCCTTTTCAGTTACGTATACCGGGTCGCACCCAAGTTACTGTTTACCTTAGTATATATACGTGCACAACAGCAAGTACACAAGTTAGCTACTTAATTACCTTTAAACCTTTTGTCGCTAACGCTAGCGCTGCCATAATTGGGCGAATATTTTTGGGTCCACTTCCAACTTAGAACTGATTTTTACTTGAATTAATTTCCTTTGGATAATTGAAAACAATAAATTACTATGAGCGGTGTTTCCCCACGTGATGTACACGTTTCTACCGTAAAGTTTATGGAGTGTTCGTCTACGACGTTTTGTCTTCCATGCAGTCACTTTCTATCAGTGTGTCTGACGCGTTTCTACCAGTGTGTCTGACGCGAGGGTTCCGACACACTTTCAAATCACGCGTAGCTACACCTTCGGCTCAAATCAGTTTTCAAAACTTACAAAATCAGGTTCTCAAATCATAAATACATAAATATGGATCAGTAAACCTTCGTTTTCTGTCGGTTATGACTAATCTCTTTACTGCGCCTCCTGTATTTTTATTTTTAGATGGCGCATAATGAGTAGATGGCGTTATATCACGAGTGTTTCTTTCTCTGATCACAAATACAGTTTTCAAATCACAAATCAAGTAGCTACAAAACACAGATTTTTCAAATCACGTATGCCAATTCTATCTCTATTAGCTATGTACGTAATTAGTGAAGTTGGTTGTAATGTTTTGCAGCAAGACCTAAACTCAGCTCCCTCGTACAATGGTCCCATTCCTGGTTAATGATGTCCAACCCTAAGAAATGTGAATTTATGAGAATAGCTAATCAATAAAAGAGAACTTTATCAGATACGTAGCTACAGTTAGTTATCACATTAAGAACACCCCAATTCCCAATTAATGAAGTCACTATAGTACCAAATGTTTAGGGGTAGCTATCAGTTGACCATAAAATGACATGGAATGACAAATCACAAGCAAAGCTGTCTAAGTTAATGCCTTCCTATACATTGCAACCTACGACATTGTCCCTTATCTGTAACTGCTACTATGACAAAGTAGCTAGCTAATATACTCTGTCCTATATTGTTGAATATGCTTCATGTGTGTGCGTGAGACCCATGTAGTTACTATCGCTAATATTTGAAGCTATTCAGAGAGCTGCAGCAAGACTTTAATTTGTTTTAATGACTTTTCTTAATTTTCCAGTGTTTGTAGCATGCATGTGGACCTGCCTACTGTGAAATCAGAATCAGAGCAAAGCTTATATAATGAATGATCTTACTATGTAGCCGTAATGTTCCCACAAATCATTTTGCTCCCTGCCACCCTCAATCAAGAAGATATTATAAACAATTATCAACTGGAATTGATTCGTATAAGTTTTCTTTTATTGAACTATTTTATTGTAATTAAACTACGTAGTATGGAACTCATTTTCCCCATTATAAATAATCTTTAACTTTAGATCAGTTTTGTAATTTGTATCAACTTACGTAAATATGCAAATTAATTATAATATCTGCATGTGTATGTATATAAGTACTTATAATCACCTTTGATTTCTGCACAGTATTCATAATAGCTAATAAATTATTATAGCATATCAGTATTGCTATACAGCTGCACTCGCAACTGAGTAGCTATAGAATAAAAATCACAATTCGGCATCTACAGGGTATATTCAGATGCAAATGCTCATAATTCATGAGGGATATTTATAATACCTGACATGTCCTTAGAGACTTATATAGGGGTGTGGAAACTTGTAGCTATATATAGCTATACACTAAAAATCAGATTTTTATGAATGAACCGATAAGCTATAGTTAACTAAAATGAACTTGTCTTACTAAAATTATTTGTAGTTTAGTTTTGATAAACTAAAACAACACTAAATAGTGTTAAAACAACTACGTGTAGGTTACATAAACAGATCAAGTAATCATCATATACATGCATACGTATATAGTTACATCACATGCATGACTACCGGTTTGCAAAACAGTTGCAATGCATGACTACCGGTTTGCAAAACAGTTGCAAATAAGTACATCAAATTCAGTTATGTAGCTACATGTATCCTTAGGTGTGCATATACGTATATAGCTATACACATGCAATAATCATATTAGGGCTCAAACAAATGGTGATTATTTGTATTTGAATATTCTGTAATGGCAGTTGACTGAATATTTGATTATCCTTTTTGCACTCTCAAATTATCATGATGTGTACAACATGTTACTTCAACACAAAAGCTATCCTAACTAAATTAAACTAGGTTTTCTTTATAGCAGTGTAGCTAGTTAGCTACCCATCATGAAACGAAAATGATATTAGCTAATAATAGATTCTCCAAATATAGAGGTTCATTAATTCTTATCACCAAAAGATCTTTTCTATAGTTGTACCCCACACAGTGTACATACTGGAATGAATTAAAAAGTATAAAGCTGGAATGAATTAGGGCTGAGCCTAATATGCTCAAAATTTTACCTATAATTCCAATCCTAAAAAGCAGACTTTATGGATTTAGTTTAAGTATAAGTTAACTAAAATAAATTGTCTTACTAAAATTCCTTGTAGTTTTAGTTTTGATAAACATAAAGCAACACTATAATGTGTTAAAATAACTATAGCTATAGCTACATGCATGTACATGTATATAAGTTACACAGATAGATCAAGTAGCTAACCATGCATCATATACATATATGTGCATATATAGTTACATCACATGGATGATTTTATACAAAACATATTAATTTTATAATTGGGTGCATCAAATGTAGCTATATATATATATGTAACACTTTCACACCTCAGATCAAAGGAATCTACAGGGATACATAAGCCATGTATCCCTATTCTCCTTCACATCTAGTGTACACCAGTGTACATGATCAAAAGGCAGATCAAAGAGTTCAAAGGAAAGATTTTCCCGGGATACAACTAGTTGTATCCTGGGAAAATCTTTCCTTTGAACTCTTTGATCTACCCTTTGATCGATAAGTTGGTGCATCACTAGAGCTCTTTATATAGGTGCATAAATGTAATATCGATTGTGGCTTTTAGTTTTCTAAATTAATCTTTATTTGTAGTTGAAGTATATACTTTGTTACTAGTCTTAAAGTGTTTGTTTTTCGTATCCATGGAAGTTTAGAAGCCGATATAGGCCCAAAAACGCCATTTGAGGTGAGTTTCTCACGTGATAAAAATAATCTATTTACTGTGTGACTTAATGTATCTACATTAATCTACTCTATTTGTAACATACTCACCATTAGTTTATCAGCGATTAAACGCGATTTTTGCCCATTTATAAGTCCTGCAGCTTTATAAAAAGTTGTGGTAAACCCACAATTACCAGCATTACCATGCAAGAACGTCGTGACAACGATGAAATAGAGTCCCACAATCACAACGAGTACCCGTTACTATATAAAGAGGCGGAAATACTGAGATCAAGTTTGGGCAAATTTTTAGAGTGCCGGAAGTGTTACATATTACTTGTAACATGTGCACTCGTGATTTACCTGATATGTATGCCCTCAGCCCTCGGGCCTGTGGCCCTCGGGCTTCGGGCATACATATCAGGCAAATCCCTCGTGCCCATGTTACAACTATTACATATAAATGTAGCTATATATAGTGAAAGAAATATATGCTACATGCCTTTCCTTATTCCCATACTTGGGTTCTTCCTGGTGATCAGCTTGCCATGCAGCTTCTTAACTGCAGCTATAGCTATATACACATCCTGTAATCATATTAGGGCTCAAACAAATGGTGATATTTGTATTTGAATATTCTGTAATAGCAGTTGACTAAATATTTGATATCCTTCTTTGCACTCTCAAATTTTTATGATATGTACAACATGTTACTTCAACACATATACGTATTATAAAGGCATTTATGTAAGATCAAAGGGGTTGCATGTTATGTATGCCACCTGACTAGGCCTGCATGAGCCTAATATGCTGTTATCATTATTATCAAGACTGGCGGTCTCTGACCGAGGTTGTTGGCTATGAAGACCGAGTCGGTTGATAAGGTTTTTTGAAAAGGTGCCTGGTGTTACTGACTGTGGTGGTGTCTCCTTTACTATGATATCATCATCCAATAGGGAATCATCCTCCATCTTATGAGTAAGTATGTAAGTTTAAAAATTAGATGCATGTGTAGTTATATCTGTATATGTGTCAATGCGTGTTATAGGTATTGTAGTGAGAGTGGTGAGAGACTCTGCCGGTGGAGGTCAGAGGAAGGTGTGATTGTGGCACAGTTATGATCATTATTATCAAGACTGGCAGTCTCTGACCAAGGTTGTTGGCTATGAAGACCGAGTCGGTTGATAAGATTTTTTGAAAAGATGCCTGGTGTTACTGACTGTGGTGGTGTCTCCTTTACTATGATATCATCATCCTACACCTGACCTGACCTACACCTGACCAATATAGCTAATCATCAGGTTTATTATTCGAAAGTTGTGTAGCTATGCTTGACTTCTTCCTCCACGCACCTCTGCTCTACTTCAGTTACGTAGTGCCTGCATGAGCCTAATATGCTGGCATAATTTTGAGAATAATAGGTTGCAATTTTAATAATTCTGGAATTATAGAACATTCATGAGCATACGTAATACAAGAATAATTGGAAGTTACAATGGGTAAATGTAAATGTTATGAAATAATCAAATATATTGTTTAAAATAATTAATGATGGTGATGGTGAAGATGTCCATGAAGGTAGCAATATTTCATGCATAGATTCTGAAGAAAAGTCTGCACTGGCAATATCCTGTTCACCAGACTGAGGCTGAGTATAATAGTCACATGTGTGTATTGCGGACATTATTATCACCGATACAATAAAAATTACAAGAATAAGTAGGAATAATAGATGATGATGATGAATGACAAAATTACTGCTGTGGCTGGAACTATGGAAGTTTGTACAGGGACAGCAGAAATGAAATGTACATGGGTTCGTTGAGTCAAAATGTTCTTTAAAATGATACCTTAAGTAGCTAATTATAAATTGTGGATGGTTGATGTAGTGGCTGGTTAAGATCAATGGGTGGTAGGCGATTGCATAGTATAATCTGGGTATAGGCGAGTGAAATAAAAGTTACGCAAATATAGCTGTTAGTAAACATACTGTACTTTGTTAGTAGATGAGGATCTGGTATTGGTATGACTGAATTGGACAAAGTTGAGTGTATTAAAGTGTGCTGAAGACTATAGTAGTTTAGTGCTCTACAGAAAAATATGATATCATAAAAATCTAGAACATACGTAGCCATACATTAAAGGTAATAGATCCAGTTTGAGGAGACGTGATTTATAGTTGGATGCATAGTCATTTAAAGTAAATTTAGTGGCTCTCCTTTGTATTCTTTACTCATTATTCTTATTTTATTCCCAAGGACGTAGCTACTTAATCATTTTTTGTAAATAGCTAAGTAGATAATTTTCTGGCAGGCAGCTAGCAAAGGATACTAGCTGACCTTCAGGGCAACCATGCCACTGTACTTCACTACTTAGAAATAAGTTGCACCGTAAAGCAATTTAATTACAATTACAATTAAAATTTTTGGGAAGTTCAGGAAAGAATAGCTAATAGGTAAAATTTTGAGCAGCCCTACACCTGACCAATATTGCTAATCATCAAGTTTATTATTCAAAAGTTGTGTAGCTATGCTTGACTTCTTCCTACACGCACCTCTGCTCTACTTCAGTTATGTAGTTATCCTTTTAGCAGTGTAGTTAGCTACCCATGGCATCATGAAACGAAAATGATATTAATAATACGTACGTAGATTATCCAACTAAATTCTTATCGCCAAAAGATGTTTTCTAGTTGTAACTACCCCACATAGTGTAGCTACATAATTATATAATATGTACATGTAGCTAAAGTACATACCTTATATACAAGTGACAATGTATAACTAAACCAGCTTTTCTGAAATGAATGCACTCAATGAATATTATGTTTGTAGCTACGTAGCTAATTGGTTTTGGTGTGGATCGCAGGTGATGACTTGTAGCTACGTAGCTATATCATTGTAGCTACGTAGCTATGTCCTTGTTAATGCAACTGTGGAGATACGTACGTAGAAGGATTTTATAAGCTAAGGAGCTATTTAGTATTATCATGAAATACCAATAACATGTTTTTGGATGTAAGTACGTACGTAACTATATAAAATTATGCAAAGATATAATCAGGTACATAATTATTTTAGATCACTACTTATTAGCATATCAATCTAATATCTTTTTACATATATAGTTACACATGATATCATTATATCTATATGTAGCTAGCTTGCCAATATTATTGTTATCTTAGCATAGTACATGCATAGCTACGTAGCTACTATAGTTACACATTCTGTATTTTGGTATGTGTTACATGCAGACTACACAAATAGATCTTGTGGCCACAACTACATCAACTACATCACATGATCATGATTATTCTTTACTAAAATAGCTACAGCGTAACTAGTCACATTATAATGTAGTACACTTACAATACATAGTTTTACTTGTGTAATACGTACGTATATATACTTAGCTACGTATACGTGCCCCTGTTTGTATGGCATGCATGGATTCAGAAGATTGTAATATTATTGAATATACAAAAGGGTTGTCAAAACTCATACAGCACCCTAGTGTAGTTGCGCCGGCTATATGAGGAATGTGTTAATTACTGCAATACTAGATGATGAACTACAAGTAACAACAGTATTAATTACATTAATATTGTTGTTCATTTTTCCAAATATAGAGAAATTTGTACATTTTGTATAACAATGTCTTCATTAAGAACATAGTATCCTGGTTGGAATAGTATTTGGGAGTGAGAGGTGAAGTGTTTGTCAGTGACCATGGTGATATATGTAACTGGCTTGTCACCCCATTAATAGCAATGTTTTTATCATATCTTACGTATTTGTAGCTACATTTTATTGCATAGCTTTGAAGCAGACCATGCTGGTCACACTGCTGATGCTGGCATAACCATAAGGCTACATAACTACATACCTATAGTATGTCACAGTGGGATGGAAAAATAATCATAGTTAGTTTTATGGAAAAACTATCATAACAAATGCTGATTGATCTCAATTTCAGTGTGGTTAATTTTAATGGTGATAACAGTCATAGGAATTAAGGAAAAGCATTTGAGAAGAATGTCCTGTTAGTGATGTGACAGTGATGATTTCATATACACTTAGCTAGTTATTTGATAATAAATGGTGTACTACATGCATCCATATAACTTGACATGAACATACGTACGTTGAGTATTTTATGCCACAAGCATATGTGGCTACATAGTTATGTAGCTCACTATATATACATAGCTAGCTAGCTAAAATAATGATACTTCTAGCGATATAGCTGCTATGCCTATATAGTTATGTATAAGTATCAATGTCCAGTCTCTAGCCATATAGATAGGACTTATAGTAGTCTTGTACACATGGGCTGATCACAACCCCCTTAAAGATATATAGGGTAATTTGTTACAAAGCATAAAACAATAAAAAATTAGTGTGAAGGATATTTCTGTACTTTTATAGTAGGGGGGCAAAAGGTCGGGTGAAGTTTGGGGGAATTGCCCCCAAATCCGCCTATGCTTGCACATATACAGTAGTATATGGTAGCTACATGTAGGCCTGCGTCGATTATGCCAGCATAATTTTTAGCATAATAGGTGTGTTACAGCATCAAGAGTAATGCCAGCATAATAGGCAAATTTTATGGTGCGGGGCGCATTAAAATCTACTCGTGCCATTTATACAGTCTAAAACCATAAAATACACTCACTACCACTGCCATTCAACACTTCACAACAGCAGAAATTTACATGGCATAGCTTCTACAATTCCTTCAGTCGTTATGTGTTAGGCACCTCTAAAATTAGTTTAAATAATTTTGTTGAAAGCTCTTATACCACCGGCATGTGACGTGACAGATCAGGATTTATGCTGTATGTAGAGGTAACGGTTCATAAACAAGTGAGCTTTATAGAAAACTGTGCATGTATTATTAGTAGCATAATTGATTATTGTGGAGTAGCATAAAATCTAGCATAATAGGCACAAAATTGGAGCAATTCCAAAAAGCATAATAGGCAATTTTCAGAGCATAATAGACGCAGCCCTAGCTACATGTGAGGCTTGTAATGCAGGGGTGCTTTGTCAGTTTGCCTTATTACTAAATAAATGTAGCTATACATGGACCCATGCAAGTTTGTGCTTCAAGTGCGGACGTGTAAGGGAACCATGTCTATGTTTATAATTACCTTGTCAGTATGTATAAATGCATAGCTACGTACATTTTCGCATGCACAAAGCCCTTTCAAATACATATTTTATTTTACATATGTAGGCAGTCATTCTTGGAAACATGGACAGAGTGAAAGAGATTGTGCAAGATATTAAGAAGTATTCGTGTGATTATCTCATTGATTTAGCCAGTGAAGAGGATGGTTACAACATGCTTCACTTTGCTGTTTGCTATAAAAGGATGAAAATTGTGAAATTTCTCATTGACAATGGAGCTAGTGAGTCAAGCTTTGAAGCTCATGTGTTTAAACCTCAGTTTATACGTAGCTACCCCTGTAAATTCACACATGGTAAAATTATACTTTAGCTACCTATGGAAAGTTTACAATGGAAAAACTTTGCACTGTAGATTTCACACTGTGACAGATGAATGATATTCAATCTTGAAACGCATTGTCATTGCATAGGTGTTTATGGTGTTAGCTACAGCATTGAGGTCGTATAGCTACTGTAAAAGATTTCCAGCAAATAAGTCAACATCAAATATGCCGGCATAGTAATAAGCATAAGTTGGTCTAACATATTGGGCGAAATCTTTTCCTTTCATTTGCTAAAATATATTGTTAATCTCTAATAGTGTATTATAAATTAATAACTGTTCGATAAAATTAATTGAAATATTCTAATAAAGCTAACCTGCTGAGTTACCTTCAAGAGCAGTGTTGTCCATAATACAAGTATAATATGTAGGAAAATTGAAGAGCATATCTATATACATACGTAATACTTGTAGGTAAAAATTCAAGGAAATTCCTGAAAGCATTTTGGGCAATATTTTGAGCATACGTACATACGTAATTGACTCATGATCAGGCCTAGCCAGCTACGTAGCTACCAGCAAATTGTAAATTGCGTATATAGTCACATAAGCATTCCCTCAAAATATTTCTTATACACAGTCGATGCAGCTATACCAAATACGTAGTCATATATATATATATCAAGACTCACAATAGTGAGTCGCGAGGCCAAGAAGAAGCGCAGCAACGCAACCACTGAGTGAGTTATTTACACGTAGCACTGCCCACAAACTTGCAAACGCTCTAGCTAAACCACCATTAAAACTATCGCTTAGTTATTACCGACCCACAACGTTCTTACTATATAGAATCAACAAACTGAGAATGGAGGAAATAGGCGCCACCATTCCTAAGTACCAGCCATTGCGAGTTTTATGGTGCCCGTTGTGTGACTACGCATGACGAACAATCCTTTCCCGCCCAATTCGCCTGTTTACTAGACAATTAGTACCTTCATTGTTTGAAGAATCAATATCCTGAAGTTGATAGACATCGATTCAGCCATTCTTCTGATACAACCTTATAAATCCCTTCCTGTCACCACAAAAAAATTTACGCGGCAGTCGTTTTTTCTTCTTTCTTTCTTTTTTTCTTTCATTTTCATCGCACACTTTTTTCGGGGGCTTGTGGGAGCTTTTGTGAACCCTGGAAGTTTTTTCAAACTCTCTTTTTATACATTCACTTGTTTGTCTAATAACTCTCTCATTTCTTCAGCCAAATTTGTATCAGCACTTCTCCTACGTATGTATGCTCTACCTGTCATACTATTATCAGTCTGAAGTAAACACTTGAATGCATTTGAGAAGGGCTATTACACTGCAGGTTGATGGTTGTCATAACTTGGACCCCCTTCAAATGATTTGTATAAATTTTCAGATATACAATCTATATTGATGTATCACTCTGTAGTGAAAGTTAAAAAAATTTCGGGCCTGAGTTTTTCAAAATTTAATTTGCAATATTGTGTGCTAAGCAAGTACAAGTTATGCCCATGCAGTACTTCTCTGCTGCTTGCTAGTAATAACATCTGTTTCCAAAAAAGTGGTGATATGCTAAACAAAAACACCCTGGATGTAGAAAAAGTGCGAGGCCAATCAGAAGCAGCATTGCAAATAGGTATGTGCGACCAAAAACTTTGATATCAGTTGAGGCCAAGAAGTTACTTATCAAAAACCTTTTTAACTACTTGAATGACATACAATAGTTTATAGCATATTTTCACAACTATGATTGGCTTTGTCACTTGGCCACCTTTTTCAATGCACATACCTATTTGCAATGCTGCTTCTGATTGGCCTCGCACTTTTTCTATACCCAGGGTGTTTTTGTTTAGCATATATATATATTAAGTGTGTATACGTATATACATATCATATATAACTATAGTATATACTATTCTATTTTGTGACTATAAAGTTGCATGTATGCATGTACGTATTCTGTGTAAGTCAACATCAACTAATGAGATATTATGGCTATACCAATTACTCACAGATGGAGAGTGTACAGCTAAAAATGATGAAAACGACACTCCACTTATGCTAGCTATACGATACTACGAATCCTTCATAGAGAAGGATTTTGAGACAGCTGGCACATTAGAAAGAGGAGAAACTAGTACTAGTATTGTAAGCTTTCTCCTAAACTATGCCGATGTCAACTCTCACAATGCATCAGGAACTACTCCTCTTTCACTAGCTGTGCAAAAACAAAATGAAGGCATCACAAAGCTGCTGCTAGAGAACCCCAATATTATGGTCAACAAGCAAAACCTCCAAGGTTATTCCCCACTTCATTTTGCTTGTGCAGGAGAAAACACAAATATTATTGCCATGCTATTGGAGAAAGGAGCAGATATGTTTAGCAAAACTGACAAAGGGTTTATTCCATTTCATATTGCTTGTCGGAAAGGAAAAGTGGAGGCAGCTGAACTTTTGATACAGAAATGCCCTGAAAAGCTCCCCGAGGAAGATGCTACAATAACATTAACTAGAGCTAAACAGAAAAATAAAAAGAAATTGCAAAAACTTGAACAGCAAAATCCTGTTGAAGATAAAGACAAGCTATTACAAGCCAAAGACAACTTTGGTAACACTGCTCTGTTACTTGCTAAGGAAGCTCCTACTTCAGAAGTATTTGATCTTCTTCAAACAAAGTACAACCTTGACATACATTCCAAAAACAACAACGGCGATGGTATTTTTCACAAATTTACTAAAGATGATGACGGAGTTCTTAATGCAGAATTGCTTAAAAAGGATGAATGTGTGAACATGTTGAATGAAAGAAATTTGAAAAGAGAAACTCCACTTCACATTGCTTGTCAACTGGGTCATTGGAAGAGCATTGTTCTTTTCATTGAAAAGTGAGGCTATTACAGTCTAACTACGCATTACATACAGTACAAAACTGTTATACATAATTTCATTTTTAGCTTGCTGAATTTGTATTTTATGTATTTCAAATTTAACAGGGGTGCAAGCATTTCTTTTAGCAATGCTGCTGGGAACACTCCCCTTATGACGGCCATCATAGCTGGAAACATAGAAGTGCTATTGCACATGATGAAGGCTGTAAATGAGGTTGAGAAGATGTCTTTTAGAGATATTCTAGCATTAAATGCCAAAAACAACAAAACCGTTCTCACATGGGCAATTGAGAGCAATCACACTGTTCTTATTGAGGTGAGTGCATGAATTGTGTTACGTATATGTTATATCGTATATGGAAAAATACGTATTTGAGGTGGTTAGAACAGAAATGAAAATTCACAGGAATCTTTTGATGTAACATGAATGCTTATCCTAGCGTGTGAACTATTCAATGTGGTAAACATTTACGGTTGAGTAAAAATTGCAAAAACCGCAAAAGTCTTCCCTCTTGAATGTTTTATCATATACAATGGGAAACTTTGATGAAGGGAAACTTTGACGAATCAGAGTAAATTCGCCAAAGTTTAACCTACGTACGTATCAATATACCCGAATAAGTGCCTACATACATAATGAGAGAGATGTCAAGCAATTCGTCAAAGTTTATTTCATCAAACCTGTTGAAGTGAGGATTCGTCAAAGTTTCCCTTCATTGAAGTTTCCCATTGTATGGTATGGTGCATTGTTGTTTATCACATGTTTATACACCATTGTAGGCAATAGTGCAACTTGATCTACATCTTGCAACAGGGAGTGATCCTAGTAGTGGAAAAGCACTGATGCATATTGCAGCTGCTTCAGGAGCTTTGTCCATCATCAAAGTATATTCACATACGTAGCTATGTATGTAACTATTGGTTATGTCAATAATCATAAATTTATTCTCATTGTGTTTCTATTTTATCACATAATTACACATGTATACACATACGTACATAGGTTTTACTAAGCAGCAGGCATATCCTTGAGTTGCTACATTTACCTGACAGCAATGGAAGAACACCTTTAATGCTAGCTGCACAACATGGCCACCTAGAGTAAGCAACAATTAGGTATCTGCATGTTAAAATTTGTACCTAAGTACTTGGCTGAGTACTTGTTATATATGTACTATTATCATATGTTAAACTGCTTGTTTTCTTTACATGTATATACGTAGTTGTGTGAAAGCACTACATCTTCCTGGCGCAAAAGCAGATGACCACAATAGCAATGAGTCTGACATAAATATTGCAGACAGTGATGGTCACACAGCATTTCATCTTGCTTGCCTCAATGGCCATTTCTCAGTTGTCGATTATCTTTGCACATGTGGTGCTAACTTGGAAGCATGGTATGCATGCACACACATGCACACGCACACACACACACACACATACAGTACATACGTACACACACATACATACATACACGAGCTCTGACTGATCCCTCGAATAAAATTGATAAACACACACGTGAATGGTACACGCGAGTGTAAACTTAGTCGTGAGCTGTACCATACATACATATATACATACATACATACATACATACATACATACATACATACATACATACATACATACATACATACATACATACATACATACATACATACATACATACATACATACATACATACATACATACATACATACATACATACATACATACATACATACATACATACATACATATACATACTTACAGCTGCTAATTTCAAATTAGTGGGGGAGAGGATGGAACACCACTAGCTTGTGCTGCTAGCAAAGGACATGTGAAGGTAATAAACTACTTACTCGGACAAAATGTGGATGTCAATGGTGGCATTAAGGTATGTAATTTTAAATTGATTGTATAATAATCATCAGCAAATTTTGTATATCTGCAGACAACGGCATTGATTTTAGCTTCCAAAAATGGACATGAAAAAAGTGTCAAACAACTGTTGCAGCAACCACACATAGATGTTACCATTCAAGATGAAAATGGACACAACTGTCTAGCACTAGCAGCTCTTAACAGGCACCTGTATGTTTTATTCAGGAAGTAGCTACGTATGTATAATCAGCTGTCATGTATAATCATTGATAGGCAAACTTCACTGGCTATCATCAACAGTCCTCATTGGCAAGAAGCACTGAAGGGATGTGATAAAGATTCGGCAACACCATTGAGATTACTGATCAAACATCTGCCAGGTTTGTGAGCAGTTAATTTACCACATTCATAAATGTATAACTGTATGTACATGTTTCTTTAGATGCAGCTGAAGTTGTGCTGTTTCGATGCATTAATCGAATACAGAACGATAAAGGAGAAGTAACTGCTATTGAAACATCTTTTGAAGTTTTGGATGATTTCCAAGATCCTGTAAAAGGCGGCATATATGGATTAATTAATACAGTTTTTGCTAATCCTGGTGTTCAAGATGAAGAGACACAACAAATATCAGACTCCCGATGGCATCAAAAATTTCCAACATCACCAGTAAAGTTTGACAAACACAATCACATTCTCCAGTGGATGGTAACAGGCATCATGTAGCATTGTAGTATGATTTTACAGTTTTTAAAATTTAGGTCAAATATGAGCGAACTAGATTGCTTCAACATCCAGTTACCCGTGAATTAGTTTTCTATAAATGGAAGGCATACGCCATGCCTGTGTTCCTGATCAATTTGGCCATCTATTTGGCATTTTTGGCATGTCTAACTGCTTTTGCACTTGTTATTCCTTTGCCAACCGAGACATTATGTAGCAGAGGTGATGATGATTGTACTGATGGTTAGTAGCTAAATAATATTTAATGTAATAGCTAAGTAAGTATGTACATACATACGTACATACATGCATAAATGCATATACATAAATACATACATACATACATACATACATCAGGGGCGTATAGAGGGGGGGTTTCTGGGGTTTCAGGAAACCCCCTTTGACAACAAAATAACTTTTAAATAACTTGCCTCAACAAATATACAGCTATCAAAACTATAGAGTGCAAATACAATAATTATAGTACCTTTCAGAATCCTTTATGCACACTGGTTTCTCACTGAGTCCCACTGTCACTCACAGTAACAATACAATATAAGTGCACTTTAATTAGAGTATTGTTATAATCGATTGTGGTATTATAATAATTAGAATTTATTATGGAAGTTTTCTAACAAGCGACAAGTGAAGATAGATAATTTCTTTCAAGCAAAGAGAAGATGTTTATATTATACTTTTAATTAAACATCATAGCTAGCTAACTAGTTGTGAATCCATGGCAGCATTTACGTATTTGGCATAGCTAGTAGCATCCTTGTAGTCTTACTCTATAGCTAATCATAATAATATTTCAAGAGTTCATAATTTCTATACATATATATTTGAACTCTTGTTACGTATATTGATTGAGTAGTCTAGTGCCAGGCTACATTCCATCAGCAGCTGAAGTTAGAAATGAATTTCTAAAAAAGAATCACCGTCTAATGGAAACTAAACTCCTTTAATTTGTAGCTACACTTGTTAGCTACGTAGCTAAGGACACAAGTTTGGAAGAACTGCCTTTTAAATAATTAGCTATAAGGTCCACTTTTACTAACATATAGGGTCCACTATTAACTATTTTCCTTCTTACTTCAGTTAGCTTATATAAGTTATTTTAGTGGCTGAAGTGTCACCAAATTCATTTTTCTGGCATCTAATTTTCAAAAATTTCCTGGGGGGCATGCCCCCAGACCCCCTAGAATAAGCATGCTTTGCATGCTGAGGGTGCTTTGCACACCTGCATGAGATGTACGTTGATACAGATCGAAACCTCATTATAAAAATCCTAGATATGCCTCTGTACATACATACATACATACATACATACATACATACATACATACATACATACATACATACATACATACATACATACATACATACATACATACATACATACATACATACATACATACATACATACATACATACATACATACATACATACATACATACAGCTACATACATATATATTTACATAATAATTATTTTATTCCTACATAGCTACATATATATACATAGCTATGCATAAGATTGGCATATGTAAGTATTTAATCTTTGTAGATCCTGATTTTTCTCAAGTTTTCCTACGACTTGCTGCTACAGCTTTGCTAGGCTACTGCGGAGTGCGTGGTGTGATTGAACTACTACAGTTCCTACAAAGAAGGAAAAACTATTTGACTGACCTAGAAAACTATCTGGAACTATTGCTAATTTTTAGCACATTTACGTTTGCTACTGCAGGCCAGTCAGGGGGATGCTTTTGTTTAGAAGGGTTTGCTTGGCAATTTGGTGCTCTGGCTTTATTTCTTGCATGGATTGATCTGGTTTTGCACTTGAAGAAGCTACCACTAACAGCAATACCCATCAATATGCTCCACAGCATTGTCTTTACATTTTTGAAAATAATCTACTTGCCTGTCATCTTGATAATAGCGTTTGCTTTACCATTCTATATGCTGTTCTCTAGGGTAAGTTGCTAGCTATTAGGGCTCAAACAAATAGTATATTTTGATATTCAAATATTCTTTAATTTTCAAACGAATAGTCCGAATATTCTTTTATATATAAAAGTGGTAAAATGATACTACTTTCAGTCAATTTATGACTCATATCTCACTCATAGTGCCTATAATGAAGGCAAATTACTCTGAAATCTTGACGTTAAACATTGATTATTATGTACAGCGTGCTAACCGTTTTAACCAAAGTACCCAAAAATTCTCACCGTAAACAGTAAACAAATATTTGGTTGACTATTTTTGAATACTAATAATTGTAAAATCAATATCAATCCGAATATTCAACTATTTGTTTGAGCCTTACTAGCTATGTGCTTATGTATGACGATTGCATATATCTGACTACAAATTTACCCTTTAGTCAGAGTATGAGAATTCTTTTGATACACCAGGATTTTCATTGCTGAAGTCTTTAGTAATGACTTCCGGTGAAATGGAGTATGAGGAAGTATTTCGGTTTATTGGTTTTCAGGATATTAGTAGCACAGGGGTCAACAATACAATGGCTGATACACTTGGGGGCCTGCATTACTTTACCATGTCTACCACATTATGGGTGGTGTTTGTCATACTGATGCCAGTTTTGTTTGCCAACTTGTTGGTTAGTTTATTATAGTAAGAATACTGTAGCATCTAAAGTGACATTTGTGTATACATATGTATGTAGATTGGTCTTGCTGTCGGTGATACACAAAAAGTAGAGGAAAAAGCTACTCTGACATACTTAAGCCTGCAGGTAATTATATATAATGTAAACATAATTGAAATGAAGTTTAACTATTATAATACATATTTGATTTGCAGGTAAATTTAGCTTTGGAGATAGAAGAAAAATTACCATGGATCCGGAGGAGGTTGAAAAAGAGTTCGTATAGGGTTGAAAAATATCGTAAAATTCCTTGTTGTTTCAACTTGTATCAGAAGATAACCAACAGTATTTTTGGAAATTCTTTTAACGAGTTAGAAAGAGATGTAAATGAATTACAATCTGAAGACAAGCTGTCTAGTTTATTGCAAGGATTAGAGGTGACTATCTAACTGCTCTCACTGCATGTATGTGTATGTACGTATGTATGTACATATGTTATATATGATATGTATTTATGCATTATCTACATATGTATGTACATATGTATGTTTGTATGCATGTATATGTACGTATGTATTTTATCATCGGTAGCTATACGTACATGTATGCATGCATGCATGCATGCATACATTTATGAAGCCACGTATGCATATACTGATGTAGCTATATGTCTCATGCTTATCATGTACTTATGGTTATGTACGTAGGTTCTAGAGCCAATTGATGATATTAAACTTCAAGTTCAAATCAACACAATAAATATGAAGCAGATTAAAGATATACTGATAAAGGAATCTGCTGAAGCTATGGAAAGGGATGAGAAAATAATTAAACTGATTGAAGAGCTAAGAAACGATATGATGAAAAGCAAATCTACTATCCCAGAGCCTTCCATCAATGATCAGCCCCCCAAAGCTCCCAAAACTAATGCGCCTCTTAAATTTAAGGTGCAATTTGAAGGAGCTTCTACTCTTCAAAGTGAAACTTGAGCCAATTCTTATATCCCACACATCAACTAACTTCACGACTAATTTAGTTTGCAAATGTATACTTAACTAGCTATTATATATTGGCTAGTATCTGCATGTATATATCTGGAATGTAGTTTTTGAATAGTTTGCATACATTTGGTATTCGAATACCAGCTTAACAAAGCAAATACCTGAACTGTTCAAATACCTATTATTATACACTTGCATATAAATTATGCACATACGTACATATGCATTGTTATGATCAATATTCCAAGCATAATACATATGTAGCTATACTGACCTAAAAAGTGAAAGTGATACATGCAAAAAAGTATGTAGCTATGTAAATTTGCTATATACATACGTACATACGTAGATCTGTTAAATTTAAAGAAGAGTAGCTATACGTAGCTACAGTAATTTCTAATCTTTGTATCATAACAGTATAACAGTACGTATGTATAATATACATATATTATCATACAAATGGGAAATCCAAGTTGACACAGTAATACTATTTAAGATAGCTATAGCTATGTACGTAAATACAAGAGCTGAGGTTACAGTACTGTCTATCAGAATTCAGAAAGCTACCACATTGGAAAACCTGAATTCATCAGAGATTCTATACAAAAACCAGGCACATCTCTCTGTGGTAGGCTTGTGTCGATTATGCCAGCATAATTTAAAAATACGTAATAATACGTGTGTATATCATACGTATACTGTAGTAATACGTACGTAATACGTATACCGTATAGTGGCGTATACGTACGATTAGAAATATGTATGGTTTTTGTGAAGTCTTACATTATGAAAAAAATTCATTTGTTTCCTTTGTCTGCTTTACTTTTTTCCATGTTGTGGGTGAACTTTATGGGTGCTTATAACAATGCTAAACAAAAACACCCTGGGTGTAAAAAAGGTGCGAGGCCAATCAGGCAGCATTGCAACAAATAGGTATGTACGACCAAAAACTTTGATATCAGTTGAGGCCAAGAAATTACTTATCAAAAATCTTTTTAACTACTTGAATGACATACAATAGTTTATAGCATATTGTCACAACTACGTATATAGCTACTATTTTCTTCCCAGCTAGCTATATAGTGATCGCGAGTAATGTAGCTATAAATGCTGAAAGAATAATATCTAGCTTACATATATGCATGCACTGTTGAACAGCAATGAATTGGTGTTGCAGTATTGTGTTGCTAGCTAACTGTGTATGTATTTTCATATATAATATAGCTAGCTATATATGCTGTTGAAGAGCAATGAACTGTTGTTGCAGTGTATGTTGCATGATGCAGTATTGTAAACTATGTTGGTAAAGTATTAATATTCTTCTTAGAATCTATGCTACGTATATATTGAACAGCAATGAACTGCATGGTGTTGTATATACGTATACGTAGTGTTGCAGTGTTGTAATTATATACGTACATTGTAGCTAGCTATGTAAATTTTACAGTACAATCACAGCGAATTATCTGTGATAATTAACATGCATAACCGTGGAATCAACATCATTGTGTGCATGGCTTCATGTCTCTTTAATTCAATAACATTCACCCAAGACAGCTACTGAACAGATGCTGTTTAATAACACTGTTAACTTTAAACATTGACATTTGTAGCATTTACAAGTGTTACTCTGATTAAGATGTCCACTATACTGGTATTTATTTTATATCCTTTTTCTCTTTAAGTGATGTACAAGAAGATATATATTATGTACAAACCTCATAAAGTATGGTAGACTATCATGGCTTCTCCTTATTATGTCACATCACACAAAACAGCTACCTGCATCAGGCTAGAAACTGGGTGACAATCATGGTGACCTGTTGATCTGCTGACCCACTGTATTCTAATTTATAAGGAATATAAAAGTGATCTATACTCTCTAATAAAACAGTCACCAGTATTTTGTGACTGCTATATTAGAGAGTATTACAAACTTGACCTGGTGACCTGAATTAAACAGAGCAAGCCAAAGAGGGACTCTGAGTAGTGTATAGGGTCTCCTCACACACATATCCCTGTATGTAAATTGTATATGGAAATAATTCAAATGGACAACCCAAAAAGTTTGTCAACAATCTCAGGATCAGTGCATTAGCAAGTACGAGTGCTAATAGCTCATACTGTACATATATATACGCACATATGGCCTGTTACTAATGTTCCTAAGATGACGAGTCTGAGACAAATGGCATAATGTGGTATTGTGTACTATGTATACAGTACATGTACGTATGGTAGGGCTGGGCGATATTAAAATTTTTACTATCATGATAGTTGCTCTGAAAATATCCATCCAGATAGTCCGAATGCAGAGGCATTTTTGCAGTTTTACTTAACAGGCATTAAGTAGCACAACACAGCTATTGACACGTACATATCATAATTACATCAAAAGTTGGAAGTAATGAGGCTAGAAGTAAACCACAAGTTAATACTTTTATCAGGTACCTATGTACCTCATTGTAAGTACATGTTTGCTCCACTTGCACAACAGAGTTGGACTTGTCTGAAAAGCTTGAAGTGTTAACCTTAGTGTTTGTACAATCTAATGGCTTTCCAACCACCCCAAAACCACTAAAAATGTAATTATCAAAATACTAAAGCAATTAATCGCGATAGTCATTTTAGCAACTATTGCAATATTGATAGTAAGTTACTATCGCAATAATCGAACTATCTCTACTATCTCCCAGCACTAACGTATGGACTGAATGGATGATCATGAGGCAGTGTCAGGTCTACTGTAGCTATTTCTCTAGACAATTCTTTTCATTACAGAAAATATGCTATCATTAATTTAGAGCCAGTGCTTAGCTACTAAATAACCAAATTAATAATTTCTGCTATACCCATTTGTCTTATCATGGAAAACCTGCAGTAAAAATGGTGCTAACGCAGTAGTGCTCATGTATAGCAAGTTCCTATACTATGTAATTGAAACATGCCTATCATGTACAAGTGAATAAAGGCACTATTCAATCCTGTAGATGGGGCTCATGGCAACCGAAACCCATAATTATTGTAAAACACGTAGACCAATTGCAAGCAATCTTAATACCATCTGTAATCATGCATATAAGCTGAGAAGATACTGTATGCACATTATCATGTAGCTACTCAATCCATTGTTCCAATGCAAATACAAAGTATTTGCTTATGTGGCTTTGTGGGAAAATGGATCGGTGCCGTAAACTGTGGGAATAAACTACTGGCAATATGCCAGTTTATATGGCCCAAATATTCCCACAACATGGGGTAGCTATGCACTTTCAAGAGTGTAGGATAATCTTAATCCATAACCTCTATAGATCACGTGATAGACACGTAGCTGTCACCATAACGTGCATCATTAGGCAGTGATACTGCAAATTTATGTACGTTAATTGTATTGATGTACCTGTAGCTATTGAATGCCGTGATAAATGACTGCATACAAATACGTAGCTATGTATAGCTATGTATAGCTATGTATGTACAGTATTTTATGAGCGATATATACTATAGTTGAAAATTATGGTTACCAGCTTTACAGCTCTATTAGTTATGTAAAGTTTTGGAAAGGTTCTGTCCAAAATTAGCTAATATCACTTTACTTTAATCACTTTACTGCATCATCGATATAATTTATTATACCATTTATATGTGCAAATTTTGATGCAATAGCCTGTAGTCAGATGTGTAGACGATACCTGTTTTTGCACACTCCATCACAATTACATACATATTATATGTTCACATGTTCCATAACTTGTACATATTAAACCTACATATTAAGGTCACACAATAGCTATATGTAATTAACCTAGAAGTTAAAAACGATTTGGTCACACAATAGCTATATGTAATTAACCTAGAAGTTAAAAGCGATTTTTCTATTAAAGTTAATTTCTAAAAGTGAAAAGCAGCTACTGCTGATTGTTTTATTAAAATACATATATTGATGTCCAAAAAATCAAATTATGCTTGTAAAAAATGATGCCATAATTCTGGAATATATATTTCTTAAGACTATTTCCCCTACCTCCTGGATTGATGCTTGCTAGTTTGTGTTTTTGTGTTTACCTACTTGTTCAGCTGAGTATGAAGCCATTTAAATTCATGTACATGCAATAATCAATAAACATCTCACATTTTCAACAATGGTGCTATACGTACATTATGTAACATTTGATGTTTCTTATACTGTTCACTGATATATTAAAGGTCAGGAATGTGTAGGATACAGTAAAACATTCCTTATACATATATCTACACATGCATACTTAGCTATAATTTATGTACACAGGATATAGTATATGAATAGCTAGTGTACAACTGATGTGTCAGCAATAACATAATTATGAATACTGACTAGCTACGTATAGCATTATTTTTATATGTATACGTATGTAGTTAACATCACCATGGGAATATTTAGTAATGGGTAGAGTGTACGTTTCTATCTGTATTTTAGTATTAGAATTATGGGAGGTGAAGAGCATAATAGGTAAGAATTTAAGGAAAATCCTGAAAGTATTCTGGGAAAGATTTTTGAACATAAATGACTCAGGCCAAGCTACATGGCACTTAACATCAATTCGTAATATTGCCCAATGCCGCACTGAACATATATTGTCCTAATGGATTTACACTCATAAACAAGTCCAGTTGCAATTGATTAACTCCTTTATCCAACTCCTCTTTCAAGTAAGCTTTTTCTCTTCGTTTGTCTCACTCCAATAAATTTCACTCCCCTTAGAACAAGAGCACTAACCCCCAGCCCTCACTCAGTCTCGCCGTACTACAGTAAGTTCTGTTTATCTCACCCGCACCCTAGCTTACAAAAATTCCTTTTAGAACGTTCACCGCTCTCGTCAAATTACACTTAACAGGTAATTCTTAATAAATAAAATATTTTTCCACAACCACATTTAACTACTATCCCTCTCAGCCTAACACAAGTCCTTCTGCTTTCACCCACCTACACACAATAACAAAAGAAAAGTGAGTTTAATTTTAATTTTTGTTGAAACAAATTAAATATAACTGTATACACTACACATACACATACAACACACCACATCCTCTCATTGCATACAGCTTTCTGTTTCTTCTCCCAAACTGAAAATAGTGTCACCTGATGAATCCTTCAGGAAGAAATGCATTGTGGCTGTCAAAAAATTTTCAGATAATGAGACTAGCTACATACTATGTAACAGTCTGACTCACCTCTGACTACTTTGCAGAGTGTCTCCCTCCCACACACCATCTCCTCTGTTCTCCTACACACACACACACACACACACACACTTTGTCACACCCACTATCTATACATGTTTTTATACGTACATCCAAATACATACACACACACAGTATGGAAGACGAAAGACTCCTAGATGCCAGTGAGGATGACATTCTGGTCCCCGAAACTCAGGACTCACCAGCCACCTTTAGTCAGAACCTAATAAAGCGTTTCAGTATCTGCAGAAATAGCAGGAGTACTGATGCCGCCCACACTATTAATAACAATGAAGCCATTTAAATTCATGTACATGCAATAATCAATAAACAGCTCACATTTTCAACAATGGTGCTATACGTACGTTATGTAACATTTGATGTTTCTTATACTGTTCACTGATATATTAAAGGTCAGGAATGTGTAGGATACAGTAAAACATTCCTTATATATATATATCTACACATGCATACTTAGCTATAATTTATGTACACAGGATATAGTATATGAATAGCTAGTGTACAACTGATGTGTCAGCAATAACATAATTATGAATACTGACTAGCTACGTATAGCATTATTTTTATATGTATACGTACGTATGTAGTTAACATCACCATGGGAATATTTAGTAATGGGTAGAGTGTACGTTTCTATCTGTATTTTAGTATTAGAATTATGGGAGGTGAAGAGCATAATAGGTAAGAATTTAAGGAAAATCCTGAAAGTATTTTGGGAAAGATTTTTGAACATAAATGACTCAGGCCAAGCTACATGGCGCTTAACATCAATTTGTAATATTGCCCAATGCTGCACTGAACACTGTCCTAATGGATTTACAATCATAAACAAGTCCAGTTGCAATTGATTAAGTCTAACACTTTGCATATATAGCTACGTACGTATCTGTTATCTGTGTAGCTACGTGTGTGTGTGTGTGTCCGCATGTATAGCCTGTTTTGATATATGAGCTGACAGAGTTGTACAATGACATGTACATTGCACCATGACCATGTACATAGTTAGGCACCCTTGGCCTTAAAATATAGTGGCTACAATTTCAATTTTGTTACATGTATATACGTAGCTACATATATGTTGTGTTCCATTGATAAAGCTACGTAGCTACTTGGCTTTGTGTATCAGTAACAATCAGCTATGTAAAAATGAAAAAATTTTTTGCTATGAAACATAGCTAGCTATATACGTACATATGTAGCTGTCTATGTACTGTTGCAATCATGTAAATTGAGAACTGCATGATTGTTGAAATATACGTATTTGTTTTTCTACCATTGTTAGATTATAGCTACGTAGCTATGTATGTATGTGCATATAGCTGCTCAGCTCAGTGTGAATAATTAGCTACGTATTACATCAAAAATATGAAATTATCACAAAAACACCAACAGGGTCTATATACGGTAGTATAATTATGTATACGTACTTACATTATGCATGTTACGTACCATTATCTGTTAGTTGTAACTACTAGCTATGTAGCTACGTACACACTAAGTAACTAATTTACGTACATCATTTAAACAATTTTAACAACCACAGATAATTCTTCTATTACACTGCAAGGCATATCCTTCCCTTTAAAGCCTCCAGCTATGAACACAGATTCTTTTTGATTTTTGTCAGTGAAGACAACTGCCGATACACCATAGTGAGACACTGTAGAAAACCCACATTCAATCCATCTTGTAGTGCTGTGATCGAATTGGTGTATGTCAGAAAAAGGCTCATCATAACCCTCGTCACAGCCTCCCACTGCACACAGGGTATTCTGAACAACAAACAGAGTGCTATTGCCATGTGGTGCTTTGATACTGATAACTCTAGCATGCATGATAACTCTGATGTGGACTGCTGAAGGAAATCATTATCAGCAAGTGAAGCATTAAAATTTCCAACTTAGCCATTTTATTCTTATTGACAATAAACATGTCATCATCAACTACTGCACAATTGACATATTTGCTGAAGCCCACAGATTTGGCAGAAACTGTGCATGACTGTTACTTTTGTTCATCAGTAATAATGATGGTGCTTTTTATGTTGTGCGTGTCTTCTGATGAGTAAAAGTGAACAACAAAAGATTTGCACTGTTGTACAGCAACTAACTTTAATGTATAATCGAGCTGAATCATTGGTGGAGAGTATTCAGTTTCTAACCAGTGTGAAGCACTTGATGGGTCCATTAAGGATGTAGTCCAGCACTTAGTTTTAGTATTAGTTTGAAAATTAAATTGCTGGTACAGTTGCTTACCTCATTTTGGTATCGGTGCTGATGTTATCACACCAACCATTTTTTTTTTCTCCACAGGGAAATCCACCCAACAACTGTACACATTCTCTTGTAAAATCATCATTACATAATTGAAGATTCAGTTGACCAAATGTAGCCATCTTTCTGATCTGTTTCTTCAATAGTGGCAACACACCCATTCATTGTACATGTATAATTATATTCCTTAGGAACAGATGTACCAGATGGGATGCCAAAGTATATGAAACATTGTTTGTACTGTGTGGCAAAAAGTAATCAAACTTCACATTGGTATTCCATCGCTTTGACTTGCTTAACTCAAACTACACCAATTGTAACATACGTAAAGTAACTGTTCAAACACTTCATTTACTTATGGATGTATCATCTACAATGCATGCCCCCACTACTATGTACGTACGTAGGTAGATATACTTAGCTGGTCACCCAAATTTATGTATATATACATAATTGTAATATATAATAGCTATACAGAAATATTAGGAGTAATTTAGAATTTTGCAGTGAAGGCTCTCACTATGAAAAACAATGAAGTTGCAATTGCAATTGCCATGAGCAGGGATCAAACCCGGCATTGTCAAAGCCCTAACAACCCTATTAAATAATTAATAATTTAAATTCAAGTCCATTCCACTAGGTGCCATCAACACTGGACCACACTGGACTAATGATACGTATATATATTTAATCTTGTATCTGCCACAAAGCCTATACTTCATTGATTAATTTAGTGCTTATTTAGGAGAGATGAGATAGCTAGGTACATAGCTACTCAGTTATATTATTTTAAACTTGCACTGTTTTTCCACAGAGTCTATGTAGGTGCTACTTCCACTTTTATTAACATCCAAATAACATTATTTGGTTCCCATAGCCAATGACATCCACTTTGAGTAAAAATTAGACGATTTGATAGTAAACAAAAAACACCATGCACAGATGTAAAAGTGGTAGCTAGCTACACTTACATGAGCACATAACTGTGAAGTCCTCCCCACTATTGTAGCTTAATTTACTAATGTGAAGAATATAGTGGGAGTGAACCTGATAATAGTGATACTTACTGTGATGCTGTGTAAGAATCATCTGCATGTGTAACAGGAATTTCTGTTACATAGATTTTAGCTACGTACGTATATACTTCTGAAATGCATGCATATAAATGCAGGTGACTTTTATAGATGAATAGGGTACACTCAGAGGCAGCACAGCCAACCAATGATTGATCAGGCCATTTCCATAGTGGTTTTTGAAATTGCAAGATATACTGCATATATGTAGCTATATTAAACTTATATTAGTGAAAAGTTAACACTATATAGCTACAGCCCAATTTGATCATGAGCTACGCACATAGATACAAGATTAGACTATCACTTATAGTAAACTGTTCTTTCAATTATCTTGCCATTCATTCTTTTTAAATAATAGGCTCTTATAATTCATAAATATTTTTATATGTGCTAGTTTTTAGGGTACTACTTCAGTTTTGTTTGATTTTACGTATATAACTTGGCTACCTATACTCCTATAGTGAGAGCTTAAAGTGGAAGCTAGAGAGAGAAATATGTATTATCAATGCTGTCTCATTTATTTATATGAAACCAGATAAGAATGTAGTACGTAGGCTAATTATACCCTAAATGGTGCTCACTTTCTATACGCGATATATAATAAATATAGATTCTACCACTTGATCCATAGGTAGATGGCTACAAATTTGTCTGATAGCTAGAAAATCCATTAATATACAATCTATGAATCTGGCTAGTGATTATCATGTTCAATCCACAAATTTATAGAAAATATTGGTCCAGCCAAAACCGGACTGGCCGGATCACTTGCGCCGCCCCTGCACTCTAATACAATCTAGTTAGAAGTGCATGCTATTATTAACAATCTACTAATTAGCTATATTTCAAGGGTGAAAAGTTTCACTGATTTTTGAAAAACCATGAAAATCTTTACCTTGAATTTTTTGTCTTCCATTGCAATTCAATACTTTACTCAAAGCATATTTTGAAGTTCATTAGACAGTTATCAACACACAGCTACGTATGTCATGTTTATGGATGTTAGTATGTAAATGCATCTGACTAATTATTTTGATGGTAAAAAATTTTGCTGATTTTTGCAGCTTGCTAGCTGAATATATATGTGGTGGTTCTGAAAGTGTTGTATCCGCAATACTAATTTACACCTTTTCTCACTTCACACTTCTTTATATACACCTGTAAATGTGACTGGATTTGCTGCATCCAATTTTGCAACTTTGAAGAGGCATAACTTCATTTGTGAGTGAGCTATTAAGCTGAAATTTTCTCTCATATAACCACAATGATAGGAAAGGCTAGGTACCAAATTTCGAAGTTGTAGATCAAACATGAGCTGAGTTACACATCCTTAAAGTCGCAAAATTGGATGCGTGTATAAGACCCCTTTTCGCAAATCTGGTCACAAATGCTGATAAGTGTAAACGTGTTTGGTAAATTACAATCATTGTTTAATGTTAGTACACTAGTGTCATATACAAACAATGTCACCATGGTAAAATTGAATAATCATTTGATTAATTGTCATCATCAGTAAGTTATACCTTATACAATACATAGCAAATTTTCTAGGGATGTAATTTTTGTATTTTTACAGCCAACCTGTTGGCAAGAATTTGGTTTTGCATTAATTGGAGAGCAGGATGTGAGCGGTGATAATAATGTATTCCTTTAATCTACACCATCGGTATGTTGTTATATCAACAATTGTTTTTAATTTGTTACAGACGATAGCATTAACGTTCATCTTTTTCCTCGTATAGACAGTGTATGGCTTCCTGGCCAGTGGTATAGTCGTGATATATGTAGAACTAGTATTGAGTTGTGACAAGCTTGAAGACACCGCCGGTCCTCTAGGTCTGAATGATCCTCACCTTTGTCTCCCCTTAGCAACTGGATTAAGTGAGTAATTTAATTGTATATGATAGTACTTCACTTGGACATTTCCATGATAATGAATCAGGTTGCATTTTCCGCCTGAATTTAAAAGGAAGAGCATGCAGTAGTTTGGTTTAATGGTGATGGTTTGTTGTTACTCGCTGACAGTACGAGTGTTATCGTAATATCAGTTGGGGAGAGGCATACCATGCATGATGTGGGTAGTTTGTGAAATGATAAATTAATGAAAACAATGCTTTAATGTTCCTTTTGCAGTAGAACTAGAACCCTTTCATGAAATGTTGGCAATGACAAGAAAGTTTAGCATAAAATTGTTACCTTCTAATACACACAATATGTATTTGTTTTTATTATCGGGATTGTACACTACACAAAAATACTGTGGAGTAATTTTATTAGAATAGTAGAAGACAGCTTCGTTTGATAGTTGTGAGCATAATGGAAGGTTTTGATCTTACCAGCTACATTCGAGGGAAGTTCAAGAGGTGAATTATTGCTACACCAATCTTTTGCGGCATAGCTGTTCTCCTGTAAATGCTTTGTTTTTGACAGAAAATGCAGACACCTCTCTTGCTGGCAGCTGCTGAGGTAGTCGCTAGTTTTGCGGTCTATAGTGGTCCATACATGCACACACACACACACACTAGTGGTCTGTACATGCACACACACACACACACACCCTTCAATAACACTGCTTGTTATAACACTTAGCTACTTCAGATACTGCATGCCTTGCCAAGTCATAAAGCGATTGGCAAGGTAACTTTCATATAACTGTTGGAGTATAAGAAGATTTTATTCACTGAGCGTAACACAGATGCATATGACATCACACCATGCTTCTCACAGGTCTTGTGACGTCATGAACTTCCATATCCAATCCATGCATCTATCAATGTTAAGCCCTACCCCCTCCCAGGCATAGGTGGGGCTTTGCACAACTTGTTGTTCAAAGGGGCAATTATTTTTTACAATGTCCCTCTCTAGATGCACCCAATACCCTGGGGTTTCCAACTTGAAAGTAGTATTAAAAATACATAAAATATATTTCCAATCACAAAATCCTCACTAGTGGGGAGTATATTTTGATATGACACACAAATTCCGACCTATGAGAGTGGGGCTCAGTTGACATTGATGGGTGCATAGTATTATTATTATCTACCACTTATGCCGAGTTGGATGTTTTAATCGTGTCACGTGAGTGAGTAATCCCATATGGCGCTGCGAGCAGTTACTAACCTAGCATATTAACCAATACTAGGGATTGTTGTTATAACTCAACTTACATTTTTATCAAGGTTCTTTGTGTCTGGATCTGACGAAACATCGTTCCCTTATCAGTATAGTGCTGCCAACCATCGCATTAGACGAATTTAGCACACAATAAAACTATTAAAGGGGCGTATCCCTATTTTTGAATCGGTATCTCAAATTTTTTAACGGGCAATGGAAACAAACCACTACAGAGGAAAAGAGATGATGTGTTTCATAAGGTTTTGCCACCGTGTAAAATGCGGCAATAGTGATTTTATGGATATTCATATATAAATCAAAGGTAAAACTTTTATGTAACGAGATGAGCCAAATGCATAAGTTGTTAGGTTAAGCTGTTTTCCAGCTTTCAATAAGAGTTACCATCCATGTTTAATGTTATAACATAATGGTAAATTTGCCACCTGTTAATGCTCGGCAAGGACACTTTTGTTTATATGTATGCCTTCATTGTAATGTTTCACCATAAACAAGGGATGCGCAAAGTTATAAATGCTACTCGTGGCGATTTTCCCCATTGAACCCTATAGCGCTCCTGAGTTTATTTTTAATATGTATAGGCGCATGTCGCCCCATTGCTGGGTAGTCTCGCATAGCCAGACCCTCTACGCCCAGGCGCTTATCGATTAGAGATTATAAGCACCGGGCTACTAGGGTCTGGTACAGTTCACAGGCCTTGAATTTTTTGACACTTAATAAGTGACGATTCTATTGCTTGGTAACTAGACATATGCGCCTGTAATTCAAACTCGAAGCATCTTTATTGAAAGGTAGAGCTCTGATTGAAAGGAGTTTCACGCAGCGCTAAAGAAAGCAATAGGGCACATGGGCCTTCGAGAAAACCAAATCGCATTAAGTACTGTTTCAAAAGCTTCCTCTTTTTTCTGCCTAAAATACATACCAGCTAAAGAAGTACAGAAAAATACTTAGTTGCCTTTTACTTGTATAGATGACATCAGTGGCTTTTCGACCAAGTCCACAGGCTTCAGACATGGCGCACTGGAAATTCAAGTTATGTGGCGCTTATTTGATCACGTGCACTAATTAACACCCACCGACCACTGGTGACACTTGTAAATTTGAGGCCTGTGAACTGTACCAGACCCTAGTAGCCCGGCGCTTATAATCTCTAATCGATAAGCGCCTGGGCGTAGAGGATCTGGCTACGCGAGACTAATTGCTGGGTATGGTTTTCTGACAAATCGTCATGGCGCCTCGTGCAGGCGTATGGCCTTCAGAGCCTATACACCCATTACTTTACACTTTCTCGCACTAGAAAACATCGTAGTATAGAGTGGAAACGACAAAAAGTTGGTTTTGCTACATTTGACGACTCTGCAAAATGCCTCATTAAAGCAAAACCAGCCATAGGACTTTTTAAAAGCACGAAAATGTATGCCCCTACATCGGAAGATAGTTTATATGTCTCACCAGAGTTTTCTCCTGTATTGTTCACGGCGAACGTAGCGAAACATTAACCTCTCCATAGGCTCTCTGTACCGGCATTGTCCCCCCCATAACGCCGCCATTTTTATATTGTGACATAATTGCGGATAAGGCTCATTGTCACTATTGTGCGGGGTTCAGTATAAAACTTCCGGTCACGTACGAACCGCTATAGCAGCTACGTATATATAGCTAGGCTATGTCTGAATCTCCACACTAGCTAGCTATCTACGCTTAGCTGCTTACACGTGTAGCAATGACTTCTTCACGCAGAAATAGTAGCCTGGAAGCAACGCCCTTTCCTTCCTATAATTCAGGCCGCAGCAGAAGAAATACTACTAGTACTAGTAGCTTGGAGGCACCGTCCTTTCCTAATTCAGGCCCGAAGAATTCACGATGGAGCGTTATTAGCTTGGATGGATTTAAATCACCGTCTCCGTTGCCCTCCATCCATGGTCTGATTCCTGGAAAAGAAAATGTTGTATACGAACTTGCTAAAACAATTCAAACGGATGGAACAAAGGTAAGCTACGTACGTAGCTACTAATTATATCCTGTTAATCGTGCATATAACAACGCTACATGCATATCATATGCTACGTATATACTATCGACAGCAATTTTGAGTGATTAAAGCGTACCTGCGCATGCGTATATATATTGATACATCGAAAATCCCATACGTTATAGCTAGCTACGTATACGAAGCAAGTGCTGTGGTAGCTAGCTACGTAGAGCGTAGCTATAGCTACGTATACGTATTGTGGGGCACACAAGTGTGATCTCTATGGCATGCAGTAGCTACGTATATAGCTATCACTTTAAAAATAATCAAAATTAATGATGTATATACGTATGATATCACATGTGGCTACTAAATGGTGTGTGACACTGTGGAGGTTCTAAAAACCCTAATGATGACTAACGTGGTTAGCATCCCCACATGCAATTTATCATACCTGTCCAATTAGTGTGGTATGCATAGCTATACAGACGATGATATACTTCATATTTATAGTCTACCATAATTATTATCATTAACACATAAGCTAACATGCAATTATCCCGGAAATGTGTTGGAAGATGGCAAAGTTACACTAGGCTATGGAATTGATGTTAATTCTCTCTAAAAAGCAAACATCATATCCATGTGAAAGTAAGCTATAGATCTATAATGCAGAAATCTCAAGTTTGGGATCATAAGAACCATGCAAGACCACAGCCAAGCTTCAAATTCATAACAATTAACCTCCTATTAATCCCATGCAACTATATATCCTAGACATGGAGGCCACTTACATGTGGAGCTCAATTGCAATTTAATTTGGGCACACACCAAACAAGTCAACCCTCCTTTAGTATTTATTATGTGTGATGTGTTTTAATGGTTTGATGACAATTTAATACTGCCTGCACATTTTAGCTTTATCACTGCACATTTGTGCAGTAATAACCCCTTATTTTAGGCACTGTAGCTATGTACGTATAAGGATATGAACTAGTCATAAATGTTGTAGATGGTTACACATATATACGTATAGCTATAGGCCTAGCTAGTCATAGATGGAGTCATGGGGAATACCACCAATCCTTATAAAACATATAGCTACGTACGTACACAGCTATAGTTGAAGTTTATCATACCAAGTGAGTTGCACTGAAATTTGAACAATATACCGGTAACACTCAACCTAGTGAAGAAAAGTACGGTCTCCCTTATTACACTGGCTCAGGTGTAGTGACAGTTGTGTTAATTTTTCATTATTACGTTCTATGTAATATACTATTGATTATTTTCAGGATCACATGTAGTCTCTTAGTATAGCTGTCCTGCTAATTTGGGGGCTCTTGATTTGGCCATATATAAGGGTCATTTCTCCCTTCATCATTACCAGATGTTTTGTGGCTAATATGATCAATTCATATTCAGTATAGTCTAGCATACATGTTCACTAATAATGTCCTTGTTAATGCAACTGTGGATATACGTACGTAGAAGGATTTTATAAGCTAAGGAGCTATTTAGTATTATCATGAAATACCAATAACATGTTTTTGGATGTAAGTACGTACGTAGCTTTATAAAATTATGCAAAGATATAACCAGGTACATAATTATTTTAGATCACTACTTATTAGCATATCAATCTAATATCTTTTTACATAATATAGTTATCATTATATCTATATGTAGCTAGCTTGCCAATATTATTGTTATCTTAGTATAGTACGTAGCTACGTAGCTATATGTAGCTAGCTAGCTACTATAGTTACATATTCTGTATTTTGGTATGTATTACATGCAGACTACACAAATAGATCTTGTGGTCACAACTACATCAACTACATCACATGATCATGATTATTCTTTACTAAAATAGCTACAGCGTAACTAGTCACATTATAATGTAGTACACTTACAATACATAGTTTTACTTGTGTAATACGTACATATATATACTTAGCTACGTATATGTGCCCCTGTTTGTATGGCCTGCATGGATTCAGAAGATTGTAATATTATTGAATATACAAAAGGGTTGTCAAAACTCATACAGCACCCTAGTGTAGCTGCGCCGGCTATATGAGGAATGTGTTAATTACTGCAATACTACATGATGAACTACAAGTAACAACAGTATTAATTACATTAATATTGTTATTCATTTTTCCAAATATAGAGAAATTTGTACATTTTGTATAACAATGTCTCCATTAAGAACATAGTATCCTGGTTGGAAAAGTATTTGGGAGTGAGAGGTGAAGTGTTTGTCAGTGACCATGGTGATATATGTAACTGGCTTGTCACCCCATTAATAGCAATGTTTTTATCATATCTTAAGTATTTGTAGCTACATTTTATTACATAGCTTTGAAGCAGACCATGCTGACCACACTGCTGATGCTGGTATAACCATAAGGCTACATAACTACATACCTATAGTATGTCACAGTGTTATGGAAAAATAAGCATAGTTAGTTTTATGGAAAAACTATCATAACAAATGCTGATTGATCTCAATTTGTGGTTAATTTTAATGGTGATAACAGTCATAGGAATTAAGGAAAAGCATTTAAGAAGAATGTCCTGTTAGTGATGTGACAGTGATGATTTCATATACACTTAGCTAGTTGATAATAAATGCGCGTGCTGTACTACATGCATCCATATAACTTGACATGAACATACGTACGTTGAGTATTTTATGCCACAAGCATATGTGGTTACATAGTTATGTAGCTCACTATATATACGTAGCTAGCTAGCTAAAATAATGATACTTCTAGCGATATAGCTGCTATGCCTATAGTCTTGATTTCCAATTATTTTCTATGTATAAGTATCAATGTCCAGTCTCTAGCCATATAGATAGGACTTATAGTAGTCTTGTACACATGGGCTGATCACAACCCCCTTAAAGATATATAGGGTAATTTGTTACAAGCATAAAACAATAAAAAATTAGTGTGAAGGATATATTTCTGTACCTTTATAGTAGGGGGGCAAAAGGTCGGGTGAAGTTTGGGGGCATTGCCCCCAAATCCGCCTATGCTTGCACATATACAGAAGTATATGGTAGCTACATGTAGGCCTGCGTCGATTACGCCAGCATAATTTTTAGCTTAATAGGTGTGCTAAAGCATTAAGCGTAATGCTAGCATAATAGGCAAATTTTATGGCGCGGGGCGCATTAAAATCTACTCGTGCCATTTATACAGTCTAACACCATAAAATACACTCACTACCACTGCCATTCAACACTTCACAACAGCAGAAATTTACAAGGCATAGCTTCTACAATTCCTTCAGTCGTTATGTGTTAGGCACCTCTAAAATTAGTTTAAATAATTTTGTTGAAAGCTCTTATACCACCGGCATGTGACGTGACAGATCAGGATTTATGCTGTATGTAGAGGTAACGGTTCATAAACAAGTGAGCTTTATAGAAAACTGTGCATGTATTATTAGTAGCATAATTGATTATTGTGGAGTAGCATATATAAAATCTAGCATAATAGGCACAAAATTGGAGCAATTCCAAAAAGCATAATAGGCAATTTTCAGAGCATAATAGACGCAGCCCTAGCTACATGTGAGGCTTGTAATGCAGGGGTGCTTTGTCAGTTTGCCTTATTACTAAATAAATGTAGCTATACATGGACCCATGCAAGTTTGTGCTTCAAGTGCGGACGTGTAAGGGAACCATGTCTATGTTTATAATTACCTTGTCAGTATGTATAAATGCATAGCTACGTACATTTTCGCATGCACAAAGCCCTTTCAAATACATATTTTATTTTACATATGTAGGCAGTCATTCTTGGAAACATGGACAGAGTGAAAGAGATTGTGCAAGATATTAAGAAGTATTCGTGTGATTATCTCATTGATTTAGCCAGTGAAGAGGATGGTTACAACATGCTTCACTTTGCTGTTTGCTATAAAAGGATGAAAATTGTGAAATTTCTCATTGACAATGGAGCTAGTGAGTCAAGCTTTGAAGCTCATGTGTTTAAACCTCAGTTTATACGTAGCTACCCCTGTAAATTCACACATGGTAAAATTATACTTTAGCTACCTATGGAAAGTTTACAATGGAAAAACTTTGCACTGTAGATTTCACACTGTGACAGATGAATATTATTCAATCTTGAAACGCATTGTCACTGCATAGGTGTTTATGGTGTTAGCTACAGCATTGAGGTCGTATAGCTACTGTAAAAGATTCCAGCAAATAAGTCAACATCAAATATGCCGGCATAGTAATAAGCATAAGTTGGCCTAACATATTGGGCGAAATCTTTCCCTTTCATTTGCTAAAATATATTGTTAATCTCTAATAGTGTATTATAAATTAATAACTGTTCGATAAAATTAATTGAAATATTCTAATAAAGCTAACCTGCTGAGTTACCTTCAAGAGCAGTGTTGTCCATAATACAAGTATAATATGTAGGAAAATTGAAGAGCATATCTATATACATACGTAATACTTGTAGGTAAAAATTCAAGGAAATTCCTGAAAGCATTTTGGGCAATATTTTGAGCATACGTACATACGTAATTGACTCATGATCAGGCCTAGCCAGCTACGTAGCTACCAGCAAATTGTAAATTGCGTATATAGTCACATAAGCATTCCCTCAAAATGTTTCTTATACACAGTCGATGCAGCTATACCAAATACGTAGTCATATATATATATATCAAGACTCACAATAGTGAGTCGCGAGGCCAAGAAGAAGCGCAGCAACACAACCACTGAGTGAGTTATTTACACGTAGCACTGCCCACAAACTTGCAAACGCTCTAGCTAAACCACCATTAAAACTATCGCTTAGTTATTACCGACCCACAACGTTCTTACTATATAGAATCAACAAACTGAGAATGGAGGAAATAGGCGCCACCATTCCTAAGTACCAGCCATTGCGAGTTTTATGGTGCCCGTTGTGTGACTACGCATGACGAACAATCCTTTCCCGCCCAATTCGCCTGTTTACTAGACAATTAGTACCTTCATTGTTTGAAGAATCAATATCCTGAAGTTGATAGACATCGATTCAGCCATTCTTCTGATACAACCTTATAAATCCCTTCCTGTCACCACAAAAAAATTTACGCGGCAGTCGTTTTTTCTTCTTTCTTTCTTTTTTTCTTTCATTTTCATCGCACACTTTTTTCGGGGGCTTGTGGGAGCTTTTGTGAACCCTGGAAGTTTTTTCAAACTCTCTTTTTATACATTCACTTGTTTGTCTAATAACTCTCTCATTTCTTCAGCCAAATTTGTATCAGCACTTCTCCTACGTATGTATGCTCTACCTGTCATACTATTATCAGTCTGAAGTAAACACTTGAATGCATTTGAGAAGGGCTATTACACTGCAGGTTGATGGTTGTCATAACTTGGACCCCCTTCAAATGATTTGTATAAATTTTCAGATATACAATCTATATTGATGTATCACTCTGTAGTGAAAGTTAAAAAAATTTCGGGCCTGAGTTTTTCAAAATTTAATTTGCAATATTGTGTGCTAAGCAAGTACAAGTTATGCCCATGCAGTACTTCTCTGCTGCTTGCTAGTAATAACATCTGTTTCCAAAAAGTGGTGATATGCTAAACAAAAACACCCTGGATGTAGAAAAAGTGCGAGGCCAATCAGAAGCAGCATTGCAAATAGGTATGTGCGACCAAAAACTTTGATATCAGTTGAGGCCAAGAAGTTACTTATCAAAAACCTTTTTAACTACTTGAATGACATACAATAGTTTATAGCATATTTTCACAACTATGATTGGCTTTGTCACTTGGCCACCTTTTTCAATGCACATACCTATTTGCAATGCTGCTTCTGATTGGCCTCGCACTTTTTCTATACCCAGGGTGTTTTTGTTTAGCATATATATATATTAAGTGTGTATACGTATATACATATCATATATAACTATAGTATATACTATTCTATTTTGTGACTATAAAGTTGCATGTATGCATGTACGTATTCTGTGTAAGTCAACATCAACTAATGAGATATTATGGCTATACCAATTACTCACAGATGGAGAGTGTACAGCTAAAAATGATGAAAACGACACTCCACTTATGCTAGCTATACGATACTACGAATCCTTCATAGAGAAGGATTTTGAGACAGCTGGCACATTAGAAAGAGGAGAAACTAGTACTAGTATTGTAAGCTTTCTCCTAAACTATGCCGATGTCAACTCTCACAATGCATCAGGAACTACTCCTCTTTCACTAGCTGTGCAAAAACAAAATGAAGGCATCACAAAGCTGCTGCTAGAGAACCCCAATATTATGGTCAACAAGCAAAACCTCCAAGGTTATTCCCCACTTCATTTTGCTTGTGCAGGAGAAAACACAAATATTATTGCCATGCTATTGGAGAAAGGAGCAGATATGTTTAGCAAAACTGACAAAGGGTTTATTCCATTTCATATTGCTTGTCGGAAAGGAAAAGTGGAGGCAGCTGAACTTTTGATACAGAAATGCCCTGAAAAGCTCCCCGAGGAAGATGCTACAATAACATTAACTAGAGCTAAACAGAAAAATAAAAAGAAATTGCAAAAACTTGAACAGCAAAATCCTGTTGAAGATAAAGACAAGCTATTACAAGCCAAAGACAACTTTGGTAACACTGCTCTGTTACTTGCTAAGGAAGCTCCTACTTCAGAAGTATTTGATCTTCTTCAAACAAAGTACAACCTTGACATACATTCCAAAAACAACAACGGCGATGGTATTTTTCACAAATTTACTAAAGATGATGACGGAGTTCTTAATGCAGAATTGCTTAAAAAGGATGAATGTGTGAACATGTTGAATGAAAGAAATTTGAAAAGAGAAACTCCACTTCACATTGCTTGCCAACTGGGTCATTGGAAGAGCATTGTTCTTTTCATTGAAAAGTGAGGCTATTACAGTCTAACTACGCATTACATACAGTACAAAACTGTTATACATAATTTCATTTTTAGCTTGCTGAATTTGTATTTTATGTATTTCAAATTTAACAGGGGTGCAAGCATTTCTTTTAGCAATGCTGCTGGGAACACTCCCCTTATGACGGCCATCATAGCTGGAAACATAGAAGTGCTATTGCACATGATGAAGGCTGTAAATGAGGTTGAGAAGATGTCTTTTAGAGATATTCTAGCATTAAATGCCAAAAACAACAAAACCGTTCTCACATGGGCAATTGAGAGCAATCACACTGTTCTTATTGAGGTGAGTGCATGAATTGTGTTACGTATGTGTTATATCGTATATGGCAAAATACGTATTTGAGGTGGTTAGAACAGAAATGAAAATTCACAGGAATCTTTTGATGTAACATGAATGCTTATCCTAGCGTGTGAACTATTCAATGTGGTAAACATTTACGGTTGAGTAAAAATTGCAAAAACTGCAAAAGTTTTCCCTCTTGAATGTTTTATCATATACAACGGGAAACTTTGATGAAGGGAAACTTTGACGAATCAGAGTGAATTCGCCAAAGTTTAACCTACGTATCAATATACCCAAATAAGTGCCTACGTACATAATGAGAGAGATGTCAAGCAATTCGTCAAAGTTTATTTCGTCAAACCTGTTGAAGTGAGGATTCGTCAAAGTTTCCCTTCATTGAAGTTTCCCATTGTATGGTATGGTGCATTGTTGTTTATCACATGTTTATACACCATTGTAGGCAATAGTGCAACTTGATCTACATCTTGCAACAGGGAGTGATCCTAGTAGTGGAAAAGCACTGATGCATATTGCAGCTGCTTCAGGAGCTTTGTCCATCATCAAAGTATATTCACATACGTAGCTATGTATGTAACTATTGGTTATGTCAATAATCATAAATTTATTCTCATTGTGTTTCTATTTTATCACATAATTACACATGTATACACATACGTACATAGGTTTTACTAAGCAGCAGGCATATCCTTGAGTTGCTACATTTACCTGACAGCAATGGAAGAACACCTTTAATGCTAGCTGCACAACATGGCCACCTAGAGTAAGCAACAATTAGGTATCTGCATGTTAAAATTTGTACCTAAGTACTTGGCTGAGTACTTGTTATATATGTACTATTATCATATGTTAAACTGCTTGTTTTCTTTACATGTATATACGTAGTTGTGTGAAAGCACTACATCTTCCTGGCGCAAAAGCAGATGACCACAATAGCAATGAGTCTGACATAAATATTGCAGACAGTGATGGTCACACAGCATTTCATCTTGCTTGCCTCAATGGCCATTTCTCAGTTGTCGATTATCTTTGCACATGTGGTGCTAACTTGGAAGCATGGTATGCATGCACACACATGCACACGCACACACACACACACACATACAGTACATACGTACACACACATACATACATACACGAGCTCTGACTGATCCCTCGAATAAAATTGATAAACACACACGTGAATGGTACACGCGAGTGTAAACTTAGTCGTGAGCTGTACCATACATACATATATACATACATACATACATACATACATACATACATACATACATACACACACACACACATACATACATACATACATACATACATACATACATACATACATACATACATACATATACATACATACATACATACATACATACATACATACATACATACATACATACATACATACATACATACATACATATACATACATACTTACAGCTGCTAATTTCAAATTAGTGGGGGAGAGGATGGAACACCACTAGCTTGTGCTGCTAGCAAAGGACATGTGAAGGTAATAAACTACTTACTCGGACAAAATGTGGATGTCAATGGTGGCATTAAGGTATGTAATTTTAAATTGATTGTATAATAATCATCAGCAAATTTTGTATATCTGCAGACAACGGCATTGATTTTAGCTTCCAAAAATGGACATGAAAAAAGTGTCAAACAACTGTTGCAGCAACCACACATAGATGTTACCATTCAAGATGAAAATGGACACAACTGTCTAGCACTAGCAGCTCTTAACAGGCACCTGTACGTTTTATTCAGGAAGTAGCTACGTATGTATAATCAGCTGTCATGTATAATCATTGATAGGCAAACTTCACTGGCTATCATCAACAGTCCTCATTGGCAAGAAGCACTGAAGGGATGTGATAAAGATTCGGCAACACCATTGAGATTACTGATCAAACATCTGCCAGGTTTGTGAGCAGTTAATTTACCACATTCATAAATGTATAACTGTATGTACATGTTTCTTTAGATGCAGCTGAAGTTGTGCTGTTTCGATGCATTAATCGAATACAGAACGATAAAGGAGAAGTAACTGCTATTGAAACATCTTTTGAAGTTTTGGATGATTTCCAAGATCCTGTAAAAGGCGGCATATATGGATTAATTAATACAGTTTTTGCTAATCCTGGTGTTCAAGATGAAGAGACACAACAAATATCAGACTCCCGATGGCATCAAAAATTTCCAACATCACCAGTAAAGTTTGACAAACACAATCACATTCTCCAGTGGATGGTAACAGGCATCATGTAGCATTGTAGTATGATTTTACAGTTTTTAAAATTTAGGTCAAATATGAGCGAACTAGATTGCTTCAACATCCAGTTACCCGTGAATTAGTTTTCTATAAATGGAAGGCATACGCCATGCCTGTGTTCCTGATCAATTTGGCCATCTATTTGGCATTTTTGGCATGTCTAACTGCTTTTGCACTTGTTATTCCTTTGCCAACCGAGACATTATGTAGCAGAGGTGATGATGATTGTACTGATGGTTAGTAGCTAAATAATATTTAATGTAATAGCTAAGTAAGTATGTACATACATACGTACATACATGCATAAATGCATATACATAAATACATACATACATACATACATACATCAGGGGCGTATAGAGGGGGGGTTTCTGGGGTTTCAGGAAACCCCCTTTGACAACAAAATAACTTTTAAATAACTTGCCTCAACAAATATACAGCTATCAAAACTATAGAGTGCAAATACAATAATTATAGTACCTTTCAGAATCCTTTATGCACACTGGTTTCTCACTGAGTCCCACTGTCACTCACAGTAACAATACAATATAAGTGCACTTTAATTAGAGTATTGTTATAATCGATTGTGGTATTATAATAATTAGAATTTATTATGGAAGTTTTCTAACAAGCGACAAGTGAAGATAGATAATTTCTTTCAAGCAAAGAGAAGATGTTTATATTATACTTTTAATTAAACATCATAGCTAGCTAACTAGTTGTGAATCCATGGCAGCATTTACGTATTTGGCATAGCTAGTAGCATCCTTGTAGTCTTACTCTATAGCTAATCATAATAATATTTCAAGAGTTCATAATTTCTATACATATATATTTGAACTCTTGTTACGTATATTGATTGAGTAGTCTAGTGCCAGGCTACATTCCATCAGCAGCTGAAGTTAGAAATGAATTTCTAAAAAAGAATCACCGTCTAATGGAAACTAAACTCCTTTAATTTGTAGCTACACTTGTTAGCTACGTAGCTAAGGACACAAGTTTGGAAGAACTGCCTTTTAAATAATTAGCTATAAGGTCCACTTTTACTAACATATAGGGTCCACTATTAACTATTTTCCTTCTTACTTCAGTTAGCTTATATAAGTTATTTTAGTGGCTGAAGTGTCACCAAATTCATTTTTCTGGCATCTAATTTTCAAAAATTTCCTGGGGGGCATGCCCCCAGACCCCCTAGAATAAGCATGCTTTGCATGCTGAGGGTGCTTTGCACACCTGCATGAGATGTACGTTGATACAGATCGAAACCTCATTATAAAAATCCTAGATATGCCTCTGTACATACATACATACATACATACATACATACATACATACATACATACATACATACATACATACATACATACATACATACATACATACATACATACATACATACATACATACATACATACATACATACATACATACATACATACATACAGCTACATACATATATATTTACATAATAATTATTTTATTCCTACATAGCTACATATATATACATAGCTATGCATAAGATTGGCATATGTAAGTATTTAATCTTTGTAGATCCTGATTTTTCTCAAGTTTTCCTACGACTTGCTGCTACAGCTTTGCTAGGCTACTGCGGAGTGCGTGGTGTGATTGAACTACTTCAGTTCCTACAAAGAAGGAAAAACTATTTGACTGACCTAGAAAACTATCTGGAACTATTGCTAATTTTTAGCACATTTACGTTTGCTACTGCAGGCCAGTCAGGGGGATGCTTTTGTTTAGAAGGGTTTGCTTGGCAATTTGGTGCTCTGGCTTTATTTCTTGCATGGATTGATCTGGTTTTGCACTTGAAGAAGCTACCACTAACAGCAATACCCATCAATATGCTCCACAGCATTGTCTTTACATTTTTGAAAATAATCTACTTGCCTATCATCTTGATAATAGCGTTTGCTTTACCATTCTATATGCTGTTCTCTAGGGTAAGTTGCTAGCTATTAGGGCTCAAACAAATAGTATATTTTGATATTCAAATATTCTTTAATTTTCAAACGAATAGTCCGAATATTCTTTTATATATAAAAGTGGTAAAATGATACTACTTTCAGTCAATTTATGACTCATATCTCACTCATAGTGCCTATAATGAAGGCAAATTACTCTGAAATCTTGACGTTAAACATTGATTATTATGTACAGCGTGCTAACCGTTTTAACCAAAGTACCCAAAAATTCTCACCGTAAACAGTAAACAAATATTTGGTTGACTATTTTTGAATACTAATAATTGTAAAATCAATATCAATCCGAATATTCAACTATTTGTTTGAGCCTTACTAGCTATGTGCTTATGTATGACGATTGCATATATCTGACTACAAATTTTACCCTTTAGTCAGAGTATGAGAATTCTTTTGATACACCAGGATTTTCATTGCTGAAGTCTTTAGTAATGACTTCCGGTGAAATGGAGTATGAGGAAGTATTTCGGTTTATTGGTTTTCAGGATATTAGTAGCACAGGGGTCAACAATACAATGGCTGATACACTTGGGGGCCTGCATTACTTTACCATGTCTACCACATTATGGGTGGTGTTTGTCATACTGATGCCAGTTTTGTTTGCCAACTTGTTGGTTAGTTTATTATAGTAAGAATACTGTAGCATCTAAAGTGACATTTGTGTATACATATGTATGTAGATTGGTCTTGCTGTCGGTGATACACAAAAAGTAGAGGAAAAAGCTACTCTGACATACTTAAGCCTGCAGGTAATTATATATAATGTAAACATAATTGAAATGAAGTTTAACTATTATAATACATATTTGATTTGCAGGTAAATTTAGCTTTGGAGATAGAAGAAAAATTACCATGGATCCGGAGGAGGTTGAAAAAGAGTTCGTATAGGGTTGAAAAATATCGTAAAATTCCTTGTTGTTTCAACTTGTATCAGAAGATAACCAACAGTATTTTTGGAAATTCTTTTAACGAGTTAGAAAGAGATGTAAATGAATTACAATCTGAAGACAAGCTGTCTAGTTTATTGCAAGGATTAGAGGTGACTATCTAACTGCTCTCACTGCATGTATGTGTATGTACGTATGTATGTACATATGTTATATATGATATGTATTTATGCATGTATCTACATATGTATGTACATATGTATGTTTGTATGCATGTATATGTACGTATGTATTTATCATTGGTAGCTATACATACATGTATGCATGCATGCATGCATGCATACATTTATGAAGCCACGTATGCATATACTGATGTAGCTATATGTCTCATGCTTATCATGTACTTATGGTTATGTACGTAGGTTCTAGAGCCAATTGATGATATTAAACTTCAAGTTCAAATCAACACAATAAATATGAAGCAGATTAAAGATATACTGATAAAGGAATCTGCTGAAGCTATGGAAAGGGATGAGAAAATAATTAAACTGATTGAAGAGCTAAGAAACGATATGATGAAAAGCAAATCTACTATCCCAGAGCCTTCCATCAATGATCAGCCCCCCAAAGCTCCCAAAACTAATGCGCCTCTTAAATTTAAGGTGCAATTTGAAGGAGCTTCTACTCTTCAAAGTGAAACTTGAGCCAATTCTTATATCCCACACATCAACTAACTTCACGACTAATTTAGTTTGCAAATGTATACTTAACTAGCTATTATATATTGGCTAGTATCTGCATGTATATATCTGGAATGTAGTTTTTGAATAGTTTGCATACATTTGGTATTCGAATACCAGCTTAACAAAGCAAATACCTGAACTGTTCAAATACCTATTATTATACACTTGCATATAAATTATGCACATACGTACATATGCATTGTTATGATCAATATTCCAAGCATAATACATATGTAGCTATACTGACCTAAAAAGTGAAAGTGATACATGCAAAAAAGTATGTAGCTATGTAAATTTGCTATATACATACGTACATACGTAGATCTGTTAAATTTAAAGAAGAGTAGCTATACGTAGCTACAGTAATTTCTAATCTTTGTATCACAACAGTATAACAGTACGTATGTATAATATACATATATTATCATACAAATGGGAAATCCAAGTTGACACACTAATAATATTTAAGATAGCTATAGCTATGTACGTAGATACAAGAGCTGAGGTTACAGTACTGTCTATCAGAATTCAGAAAGCTACCACGTTGGAAAAACCTGAATTCATCAGAGATTCTGTACAAAAACCAGGCACATCTCTCTGTGGTAGGCTTGTGTCGATTATGCCAGCATAATTTAAAAATACATACGTAATACGTATACCGTAATAATACGTGCGTATACCGTACGTATATACGTATGTACGTACGTACGTATACCATAGTAATACGTACGTATAATACGTATATTAGAAATACATATGGTTTTTGTGAAGTCTACATTATGAAAAAAATTCATTTGTTTCCTTTGTCTGCTTTACTTTTTTCCATGTTGTGGGTGAACTTTATGGGTGCTTATAACAATGGTAAACAAAAACACCCTGGGTGTAAAAAAGGTGCGAGGCCAATCAGAAGCAGCATTGCAAATACGTAGGTATGTACAACCAAAAACTTTGATATCAGTTGAGGCCAAGAAATTACTTATCAAAAATCTTTTTAACTACTTGAATGACATACAATAGTTTATAGCATATTGTCACAACTATGATTGGCTTTGTCACTTGGCCACCTTTTTCACACCATCATTATTAATAAAGGTGGCCAAGTGACAAAGCCAATCATAGTTGTGACAATATGCTATAAACTATTGTATGTCATTCAAGTAGTTAAAAAGATTTTTGATAAATAATTTCTTAGCCTCAACTGATATCAAAGTTTTTGGTCGTACATACCTATTTGCAATGCTGCTTCTGATTGGCCTCGCACTTTTTTACACCCAGGGTGTTTTTGTTTAGCTTAATGCTATCGCTAGACTTTATCCATCTCAAAGTTTCCACGAATGGATGGAGACCAGAGTAAACTTACTAGTAAAGTTTGGTAAATGATATCACGACATCTAGGACAGTTTTGAAAAAGTTGTAACATTTTATCACATGATTTGCACCTATTTTTAATTAGCAGATTAGTGCTACAAGAAGTTGACAGAAATTGGTGCTAATCTAGCATTTTCTATTTGACATCAGGCCTAATATGTCGAGGGGGTTTGCTAGTTAATAGTTAATTATCAATGGTTGATTTTTTACATTGGTAGCTAACCCTATAATTGGCCTTGCACTTTTTTTTACACCCAAGGTGTTTTTGTTTAGCATGTTTCAATCAGTTACGTAGGTCACCTTGTAAACGACGAGCGTACAATGAGGGATAGGTTTGCGCCGATTATACCAGCATAATAGGCATCAAAAAGCATCAAGCATAATGCAAAATTTCTAGCGCACGGCGCCAGTTTTATAATTATAATGAAAACATACTCCAAATCATTTATAAGGACCACACAGTTACTATATATTACCATAGATAGTATACCCTACGGAAACAGGATCGGAAACTCCCATAGTAGCTATGCGTTGTGCGATCCGTGCCTAGACCTAGTAAAACATAGTTTAGTATACCTGTAGCTAACTCACAAATCGGTTAATGTTTTATCTTCTTACTGCCCAAGTGAAATTGTCATTGTAAACCGCTACATCGCCTCGTATTAATACTTTTTGGTTAGGAGTAGTCTGGCGTAGCCGACCCTTGGAATAGATCGCGCGCTGATCCAAGGGTCTGGTGAATCTAACAGCATGTACTTGTGTTGAGTTACCGAAAACTGGTGCATCCAATCAAATCGCTTCTCAAGTAATTATTGAAATTTGAGTGACGCAATTTTTCGTTTTTACGCCGGTATCGATTACGGGATAGTAATGGCTTCTTCGTACGAAGTTGATTCGACTAGTGATTGCGTGGCAAGCTCGTTGGGTTACCATTCCTTGAAATCAGAGCAAAAGGCCGTAATCAAAGAGTTTGTCATGGGAAAGGATGTTTTCGCCATATTCCCTACTGGCTACGGTAAAAGCCTCTGCTATGCTTGTTTGCCTGACGTATTTGATAAGCTCTTTGGTTCTACACTCTCAATTGTTGCTGCTCAACTGTTACAGACGCCATGTTAAAATATCGATATTATACGATAGTATACGTCATTAAATACGTATCGAGTTTGCGTATTATTTTCGGTCTATAATTACATTCCTCTTGCGATTTGAATTCGAATATACGTTTTTTGTGAAAAACTTATAGCTAGTACCTGTAACTTTAACGTGGCTGAATATTTTTCCTTCATATTACATATATAGATATGGTATTATCAGCTGTATTGCCTCATATTAATATCTACCCGCTCTGATTAACTTTGAGACCTAAGTACCGCCCAAGTCTAGGTGCGGATGGATCATTATTATTCGAAGTTTCCGATCCCGTTTCCGTAGGGTATACTATCTATGATATTACACACTTACTGTACTATCTTACAACTGCTACTGTGCTAGGCTGAATTCAGTAACTACTACAATCCCTTTATAGTTATTAGATCAAGCGCCACTAAAAATAATTAAAATTATTTCGTGAATAGCTCCCTGTGCAAGAGATTTCATGCTGTAGAGGTACCAGAAAGACTACTGATAATCATAAACAAGTAAAGATATAAATAGCATAGGGAGTGTTGAAATCAGATTATTTCTTGGAGCATAATGTTGATTTATGGAGCATAATTTGAGCATAATAGGAAGAACATTGGAGCATTGCTCCAAAGCACAATAGGCAATTTTAAAACCATAATAGGCGCAAGCCTAATGAGGGAAGATGCAAAATCTTCAACCTTTTTCATATGGTAATCCTGATATTTCCTTTATAAGTTTAGTAGATCTATGTTGTACCTTCTCTAGCTTGTCCATGTCCTTCTTCAAATTAGGTAACCAGACTGGAACGTGATATTCAAGATGTGGGCGAATGTATGCTTTATAAAATTATAGAAATGGCAAGGATTGTGGAGTTATACATTTAAAAGTCTTTTAATACGTAAGACCCAAGGATCTCAATTCTAATTGTTTGCAAACATTAGCTGCTGAAGTTTTGTAAAAATCTTCTGATATACCAACTAGGTTCTTATGGTATATATGCATGTACATTGTATTGGTACATTGTATTGTCATAGGGTTTTATAATATGTTTATCCCTTTGTTAATGTAGTTGCCAAGGAAGTCATTGGATAGTTGTAAATTGGAAGTACGTTGTACCATGCACACTTTGGAAGGTACGTAACTGTAGCACACCTGGTGGGTGTTTCATGAGATATGTAGCATGATTGAAAGCTTTGATCGGAGGTGTGAAAGAGTTACAGTTACATTCGTATAATTATTATAAAGTTGAAACTTGCCATGGTCTAGCTATATAGTCCTGTGATAAGGGGTAATGGTCGTTGGAATTATGTATATAACTATAGCTACATATAGCCACATACATGTACGTAGCTAGCTATTGACATATTACAAAGCTTCACCATGGATCAATCTTCAGTTTAGTTACATGCATATACGAAGCTATGCATCTTAGCTATATCATTAAACAATTCTTTATTCAAAATATGTAGATACATTAGTCATTTGTATACATATAATTATAGCTAGCTACATGTACGTATGTACATACGTAGCTACATATATATATACAGCTACTAACTACATATATATATGGACCTAAAAACTAAGCTATAGCTATATGCATGATTGTATCCATTTATACTGACTACAGTTTACTTCACTTTTGCAACAACAAAGAAACTTTTTACGTTCATACTTGAACCACTTTAACATTGCAACTGTCAGAGTAGATGCCATGATGCTGACAGAAAATGCAAATGTAAAAGCAGCTTGACCTAATGGAATGTCATATTGTGCTGTTGCTGTGCAATACTGATTTCCAGTAAAACAAAGAAATGCGTAAGTGTCAAATGCCTGAACCATTAACAATGGAACTGTTGCTCTTTGTGCAACAATTCGTGCAACTTCTAGAAGAATGCACACAAAATAGAAAATGCAACAACAATAACCGCAGCAATAATTGCCTTCCATGCCTTGTTCTACATCAACTTCACCATCAATTGTCTCTCTCTTTTTCTCTGGGTCTTTCTTTGCAGCTTGATCTGGCTTACCGTTCTGTTTATCTAGTGGACCAATTGCCTTCAAAATTTTCTTTTTAATTTTTTTAAACTTAATTTTTTCAATATGAGCACCTGCAATGTGCATATTGTAATACTCTAACCATTTCAAATCTTCAATCTTTTTTAAGGGTCCAGTGATTTTATCAATTTTGAATAACTTGAGTACTTTCAAAATCGTATTTGCTAATTCCTTTATTTTCTCTGAATTAAATGATCCAACCCATTTTGCAATTCCTGTAATCGCACTATGACTCTTTGATAACACATTAGTACTGTTAAGTTCAGAGCTGCAACAGTTGCTGCACTGAAATATCCATAATATGAAAGGGCCAATAACCCACACTGTAGAGCAAATGGTAAACCAAACTATGTAAAAAATTTTATGAGAAGATTTACAGTTGCAGTCACCATTCTGGATATCCTTGACAACATCAACATCCTCTCTGTTGCTATCAATAATAACACTATCAAAAAATGTATAAACTACAAAGAAAGCAAAAAGGATAACTAAGGCAAACGTTAGCTGTGTATCATTGAGTGCCCCGGACAAGGCGCTTTTCCAATCTGGAATAGTGTTTTTATCTGAGTCTTCCTCTTGTTCTTTACCCATTAGCTAGCACTATCAATCACTATAGAATTCACAAACTAAACTGGTTATATGTATAATATAGCAATTATATGAGTGTGCATGTGCATGCATATACATACAAAAATCATGCAACATGCAATTATACCTACATGTTGATTAGTCATGCACTTATATATGTAGTATATATTTGGATGCATGACTAGTAGCTACGTATATATGCTAAAAATAAAGTTAGCTAGCCACTTAAAAATTGAGTTGTATAAGTTGTGGGTTCTATTTTTGATCTGAGCTAAAATGAAAATAAAAGAAAGTGATTTGGAAAAGGTACAAGTGAATATCTCTAAGTACTGTTTAATCAACATCAAGGCATTTTTCATAATTTCATACATGTATATATCTGTGGTAAATTTAATCTCTACAACTGCTAACAATGAAGCTACTATGGATGAAGAAGGAGAGAGTCACTTTGACATAACATCACAATCACAACATCATCAACTCATGGTGTCACGCATTGATGATCCAGTGCTTTGGAATTGTAGGGAAACTTCATTGACCAAAAATTACTATCAAATTCTCTATATTATGCTGTTTGTTGCTTCAGGAACAGCAACTTTATTATTCTTTGGTGTAAAAACATTAAATTTTTGTGGTGATTGTCCACTGAAACGGCTGTGGGAAGTTGCGGTGGCGCAGCATCTAAAGGAAACACACACCAATAATGATAAAAGATATACTCTGGATAAAACTAATGAAATAATCGATTGCTACCAAGCAATATTTAATAATAAAATGGCTGACATTAAGGAAAATATCACCTTTAGTTACAGGCAGCTAAGAACTTTTGCACCAATCCTTTCCACAATTTATTTGATAGTCGGATGGTGGTTTCTTTTACTGTCCTATGACTTGCATCCAATATCATGCTTGTCGGGACCTAACGAAGAGACAATACATTACATTAGTGAAGATTCTGCAGTTGAAATCAAGTATTCACCACATGTGTTAAGGTTTCAATTTGCTGCAGTTATTATTGGCGCTATACTTCTAGGAGCATTTGTGATGAACGGTACATTCTTTTATGCAATGAATGGCTTGATCATTAATGAAATGAAGGAAAATGTGCAGCTCAAGTATGAGGAAGCAGCTAAACGTTTAGGCTGGGACCTAGAGACAACACTTGTTGATTAGCAAACTGTTATATGATTGTTCTATTAGAGTATTTAGTTAAACCATATTGCAGTATTATTTGTAACACTTTGTGCATTGGCACTGACATTAGCTATTATTATTACTATATCAATTTTTTATATAATGAAAAACAGATGTGTAGCTATACATACTTCTATGGTTCCATTCCAGATAATGATCTTTGTACTGTGATATGATAAGTATATAATGTTCTCTAATAAAGCATACAGCTAAATACTGGTCAGTTAGACTAAGAAGTTAATTTTACTTCTGTAGCTACTGTACTGCTTAGCTATCAGGCCTGATCTGTAGCTCAACTCACTATGAATATCTTGAAACTTTGAGGCACCAGAAAGAATGATGTACTTGAACCTGTGACATATGTATTACCAGTATACACATGGGAGTGACAGATGTAAACATGCACACATAGAACTTGACGATGTAGCTAATACAAAAATATTGCTAATTTACTCTATTCAAAGAGATGTTATGTTACAGTTATAACCCAGGAGTATGATATCTTCCCTAGGACGAGTGTTAATAACAAAGATATCATATGAATGTAGCTACCTGGGTTATAACTTGCTTATTTCCCAAAGGTCTACACCAATCAATGCTTCTGTGTACAATGAACACATCCACACAATGGCTTCTGCTGGTAGTGTTACCTATCAGCTATAGCTTTCATTTTCATAAGATTCTTGCACTGTGCAAGAATCTTGCAAGATTGCAAATTTGCTTGCAAGATCCTAAATGTTTCTTGCAAGGTTCTTGTAATTCTTGCAAGAAAACGGACATTTTACTTGCAATTTTTTACAATGATCTTGCAAATGTTTTCCCTGGATTAATACATATCATAGTCTTCATCACACTGCCAGAGTTTGCACTCATATTGACTGGGCCTGTCCCTAGCAGGCCCAGGCTTGGCTACGCCACTGCTTAGAGGCAAGATAAACTGGTATATCATGTTTCTCCACAATGTTGTTTATGGTCTAATTCACGACACATAAATTTGAACATATAGACAATACTGTGAAGAAACATGATCATACTTGTTTACGACCCCCATTGTTCATCATTGTGCAAACAAATACAGATCATCACCACAATAATTCAAATATTTATATTACTATACTCTCAAGAGATCAATTGGATGTAAATATTTGAATTACTGTGGTATGTGGTATAAATTGCTTCCATCCTATAATGTCATAAACATCCAATTATATCATGTGCTTCAACAACACCACCTAACCATTTCCATGGCAACAGAAAAACATTATATGATATTAATTTTATGCAGCACGTATGATTAACTTTCAAGTTAATGTATTTTTGAGTGCAACATTACTATTAATTTGTAGATAACAAAACACAAAACTAGATTTTTTAATCACAGACATTTGAAGACCTCATATTTATACATTCATTGTTGTAATGAAATTGTGCATGCCACTACTGATTATTGACAAGGTATGTATGTACGTAGCAGCTGTAGCTAACTATGCCTATATAGGCTACACACTATCAAAAATTGACAAGTATGCTCATGCATGTGTAAGACAAAATGTGCTATTTCGCTAAAATTTAAGATGCATGAGAATTATTAATCAAATGTACATCTTAATACTGATATACACCTGTGATAACCAGCTGTACAACTGAACATAAATGAATTATTTATGGTGATGTTCAATGTCTAGCTATATATAGTTTATTAAGCTAACTACAGGAAATTTAAATTTGATAGGAAGCTATAGAACAGGAAGCTAATTATATGTAATGATAATTATTTATCCCAATCCTTAATGTATCCTTTGTACGTAGTGAAGTCTGAAGAGAAATAAATACGTACATGCAACTACATACGTAGCTATGTATATATTTACGTATATGCGCATGTTTTAGAATAATATTATAGGATAGCTATTCACACAGTCACATCATGTGGTTTTGTGTTAGAATATCCACTGCGTGCATGCATGCTCTATATAATATACATAATGAACCCATGTAAGCCTCAACTATGTAGCTATATATGGTAATTGCTACGTAGCTACGTATGTAAAAGTACACACGTATTATGTTAATTAATGTCAAAGCCATTGTGGCCAATGGTAAATTAGTAAATACCATAAGGAAACGTGGTTATTTAACTTCCTATAGATAATTATCAGAATTCATGTACATAATGTAAACTGAAACACAAGGAAATATCAAATCAAAACTAACACTATAAATTATATACGTAGGTACATATAGCTAGATATACCACTTTGACACCTCACATCAAAGGAAACCACAGGGATATATTTCAAATATACCCTGGGAACAGGTATATATCATGATATATCCCGCTGCCATGGTAACCAGTCAGTGATGTAGAAACGAACTACCACTCTTTATATAGGCGCAAGAATGCGATATCGATTGTGGGTTTTAGTTTTCTAAATTTAATATATTAATTTGAAGTTGAAAATAAACTTTGTCACTAGTCTAAAAGTGTTTGTATTGAGTGTACAAGCCGATATAAGCCAAAGGACGCCATTTGAGGTGAGTTTCTAACGTGATAAAAATAGTCTATTCACTGCGTGACTTAATATATATTAATCTACTCTATTTACACACTCACCATTAGTTTATTCTTTTGAAGCGATTAAACAGGATTTTTTGCCCATTATAAGTGCTGCAGCTTTATAAAAAGTTGTGGTAAACCCACAATCGCCATCACTACCATGCAAGAACGTCATGACAACGATAAAATCGAGCCCCACAATGGGCACTCGGGATTTTCCTGATATATATGCCCAAGCCCGAGGGCCTGTGGCCCTCGGGCTTGGGCATATATATCAGGCAAATCCCTCTTGCCCATGGTATAACTATTACATATAGTTAGCTATGAAAATAAAAACTACGTAGCTAACTATATGGTGCATGCATGCTGCTGTATGCAACACTCCGGCCCTTTAAAGTTTTATTGATGCCATATCATTTGTAATGATCGGTTTTATAACTGAGCTGCTTATTTTGGCTGCTTTCTGCTTTCATTGCTGGAACTCCATAAAGATCGAGAAGCCATACGAACGCGCGAGATGCTTGTGCGAAAAACGGCTTAAACATTATTTACCAAATGTTATTCATACCATACCATCTATATAATGAGTGGTTTTATAACTGAACTGCTTCTTTCAACTACTGTACTTATTGCGACTTCTGTTTTCATCGCTAGAAAAATGGACCAAGTCCTTTATTTTCCGCGTCACGCATAACACTAAGTTTTCCGAGATAAGGAACTTTAATTAGAAAGCGCCACGTTGTTGGAGTGTTGTTCGTTAGGTGTTTGACAGTTATTTTGACGACACAGCGGACGATAACATACGTAGTGGATTTCTCCATTCAAAGGAAAGTGCTATTGTGCTGTGTTAGGGATCACTGTCCAGCAATGGACATGAAAAAACCAAAGAAACTAGTAAATTAAAAAAAATTGTGAATCTCAAAAGGACAATAGGGATCCTGAAAAAAGTAACTAAACAAGCTAGGGTGATCCTGAAAAAAGTAACTAAACAAGGTGAAGAGTATGTACTATGTAGCTAATAGTCAGAGCCCGTGATTCTATGACATCCCTATTTTGACTGTTAAAATCATAGCTAACCATGCTTCAGTCAAAATAGGGATGTCATAGAATCAAGGGCTCTGACTATTAGCTACATACTCTTCACCTTGTTTAGTTACTTTTTCAGGATCACCCTAGCTTGTTTAGTCACTTTTTTCAGGATCCCTATTGTCCTTTTGATTTACTAGTAGTATAGGGATCAGTAAGAAATTGTATAGTTTCCCAATTTTTCACACTTCATAAAACAACCTTCCAATAGGCTTTAGCCGAAAAAACCTACTGGAATGAGTTGGTACTGCTACAATGATGCTGTACTGTGACCTTTGTTAAACGACATTGTTACGACAAGCAAAAAGTCGAATATCTCGATCTGTAGCGAATCAGTTCTAAAGTTTTCGAAATTCACCTGAATTTCATCTGCCAGCCTGCTGTAAGACCCACTAGCGCTAGGTCTATATTGTATACGTAGCTATAGTGTTTATACATATGACAGTATATGACATCACTCAACCTGAGCACCACTAGGCCTGAACCTAATTAAATATGACAGCATAATTTTGAGAATAATAGGTTGCAATTTTAATGAGAATAAGTCTTGAAATTATAGAACATTCACGAGCATAATACAAGAATAATTGAAAGTAAATGTAATGAAATAATCTCCAAGATTGTGCAGTAGCAATAATTATTATTTCATGTAGCTGGATTCTGAAGAAAAGTCTGCACTGGCAATATCCTGTTCAATAACCACTGTGTGTATTGTGGACATTGTTATCACTGATACAAGTAGGAATAATAGGTGATGATGTAAAAATAATGGGTCAAAATTTTGGGAAGTTCGGGAAGGAATAATAGGTAAAATTTTGAGCATATTAGGCTCAGCCCTAAACACCACTAACATAATTTTTGAAAATTAAAATGTAGCTATAGCTACGTATGTGCATGTATATTAACAGTAGCATAATTATATTGTTTGCTGTTACACCTTCTTATACTAATGTTTGAGAATTTGTTACTATTGCGCATGCATTATCAGAATTGCCAAGGAAGAATGTTATCTTTGGCTTACTGGTAACTATACTGTGTAAAATTTTGACCTATCATAATACCGGCTTGTCCAGTGACTTTTCACAACCATGCATGCTGTATAGTTAATGCATTCACCAACTGAAATTGGATTGGCAAATGCATCATCTAAAACAGCTAGCTAATCATATAGTTTCTGTATTGCAAGTATAGCTCTACCTGCTGTGGGCAGGTACATTTGCTAGTCATATATAATAGCTAGCCATACACTGTTGTATTGCCTGTATTGGTGAACGTTGTATTAGAGTGTTTTAGTTATGCATAGTGATTGTCTTGGTATCATAATTATATCTTTTTCACTTTAATGGAATATGGTCAATATATTAGGTGGTCTCCATAATAACCCACTGATTATGAGCTTACGATTGTTTGAGTTCAGCCATTTCCTCTCAAAACTAAGTCCCACAATCAATTGCAATATACCATAATAGTTTATTATGCTCAGTGGGGTTGTTGTATTAAATAGACCAAAATCTTCAACTTCAGGCCACCATGCTTGAATGTAATTGGATCTCTTGAATTCCCCCACATCTAGGATACAACACTTATACTGAGGTGTGCTGTGTCCATAGTGTAGCTCCATGTTCATCCTCACACTGCATGCAACCACATCTACTGAAAGTTAGGGCAATGCAACTTGCAGCTGCTTTGTTAGTCAGTTGTTAGGAACAAAATAATAAATGGTTAAAGTTGTAGTGAAACTATATAGCTATAGCTAGTGTAGAAAATTAGATAAATTCAGTCATTAGGATATTAAGAAATTTAGTTAAGATATTATACGTAGTTATAGCAGGTTCACTTGGCTGGTTAATAATTCTATAGTTACAGGTCACCTCCAGTGGCTTTAAGTTATTAGACCTGGCTAGCTAATATAATAGTCAATTGACAATTCAGGTTAATATTTAAAGGCTTAAGCTTTCAAATCTTCTGACTTCCTAATGTGCTTTTGATAATATATTGGCAGCTCAGTGGCTAGTAGTTTAGTCCTGGAGGCTAAATGTGACCTTGAATGCTCTCTCAAATGTGACTTGGCTGTTTTACAGTTAGTGTTCTGTTGAAGAGTTATTAAGTTTGTCTATTGAATAAAACTTAAATAGACCAGCTAAACTAACCAGCTGTAGCTAGTTGCAGGAATTGAGGTACATAGTGAATGATTTATCTCCTGAGCAGCTTTAGTAAATGTTGCCATTACCAGGAGAGTCAGAGAAAACAACAACAAGTGAGTGAACTGATAAATAACTACGTAGCTAGTTAAGTAGTTAACATGCATGCAGAGATGGTTAAAGGAAACTTTGACCTGTACAGAGCAGTTGCTTCTCTTGCTTCATATGACAAAACAGTTAAACAATGTCAGTAGAATTCAGTTTTTTGGATTTGGCAAAAATATTTCAAAACTGGGAAAATTGTGCTCCATCACTAGCAGCAGCAGCAGCTCCTGTAGGTACCAACTTTGCATTGTGGTAAACAGATATTTTACTGTAGCTATAAAGTACAGCTGAGAAGCAACTGCTGCTGCTGTGTGGTTTAGAGTTACCAGCCTGCAGTGTTAGTGTTTGTGTAAATTGATCGGTGCTGTCATTTCAAACTGCTTTACCCCATCTCTGACAGTGAGTAGCTATTAGAACTCTCGCAGCACTGAGGGAAGTGCGGTCAACATTATGGTGTTGACAGTAAAATATATTTCAACAGCTTTTAGTTAAGCGAGTTGCAACAGTTGATGTTTAAATCATTAATAAAACTTTTATCAACTCAAAATAAACACTTGTACGTACATATTAGCAAGAGTGTATAATAAATATTATACACTCTTGATATTAGTCATAACATGGCTACTAATAAACTACTCCAAATTTGATGTCCAACTTCACTTGACATCCTCGGCTTTGCCTCTTCTTGTTAACAACTTCTTGTAGAGATCTAATATTCTGCTGAATGTACTGAGGGCATCCCGGAAGCCCTAGATGTTGTAATGTATCATTAACCTCCAGGCATTGTACAATGTTTATTATGGCTTCACTTCTCAGTGGATTACCCCACATACTCAGTGTAACCAAACAATTGTTCCTCTCCAGTGCTGCAGTAATGGCATCACAGGCATCATCAGTGATGGCATTGCCAATAATGTTGGTCACCTTTAGTTTATTATTGTCCTTCAGTGCAGTGAAGAGATGAGTAGCTGCTCTTGATGATAACTGGGTAGCCTGCATGTCCAGTCTCACTAGTACAGTAGAGGGGTTGGACAACATGGAGTAGAGCTGCCGTTCCTCTCCAATAGTGTCATTACCAGCAATCTCTAACTCCTTCACTTTACACTTCACAATGAGCTCACTGATCAAGGAGGATGATTGTGTTGTTAGGTGATTGTAGCTCAACCCCAGTATATTAATGATGATATCACTGGTATGGCGTAATCCACGGTACAGTGTATTGAGGCCTTTGTCTTGTATGTAGCAGCTGAACAAGTCAAGCCCCTCCCACTCCTTGTTGAACGACGAGGTAAGAAATAGTGATATACACTCCATGTCGCTACCTGTTAATATAATCCATCTTAGACTGATTTCTCTACCACTAAACACTGCTGCTTGCTCTATAGTGTTGCACAATGTCTGATCATCAGCCTCGTTGAAGCAGCGATAGAGGCGAAGACATTTTAACTGATCTGTAAGGAATTTGTCAGCAATGGTGATCGCTTCATTTCCACCAGAAAGAAATTGTTTAAAAGAAGATCGCTGTCCCTTAGTAAGGGCTATGTATATGGAAAACATATTGAAGTGGATGTTACTCCAGAAGTTCGCTTCAATCACTTTCAGCTCTTCGTTTGGCAGAAGATGAGAAATATAATGGGCGGCAAGGAACTCTTGTATTGTGAAGTGTATAAAATTTAACGTCATCGTTTTCGCGTGGAAGCCAAAATGCCGCACAGGCCTGTAGGAGGCCAAAGCCATTAATGGCTCCTGGAATGGCTGCAATGTCTGAACAAGCTGTTGTGACATCATCAAGATGTACATAATTATACTGAAAGGGTCTGGCAAACTTTTAGAGGAGGGGTGCCCAGCACTACTAAAAAGAAAATATTTCAGTACTCTAGATTAACTAGTGAATAGGTTGTTTGTTATTATAATCTGACTGCATTAATAGAATGCTTGACTGCTCTATTAGAGAGTGTTGGTATAAGTTAGTGCATTGGTATTGGGTATTTGGGCAGCTAGCTAGCTATATATACATTTACAGTACAAATGTACGTAGCAAGCTAAGTGTTAAGACAAATATTCTAGTACGTATGTAGTTAGCACTGAAATCCATATTATTATCTGTAGTTATCCAACTGCTACCCATGCACATGGTTCTTTATTGCACTATATCCACGCATGACTTTGGTACTGGTCTATTTTTCTTTCTGACTGGCCTATGCACAACTATGATAATGGTGCTAATAAATCTAGCTAGCTGCAATTCGATTTCATTACAGAAGTAGCTATACGTATACACGAGCAACTATGATGTACGTATTCAGCACTACTCATTATACAGTGACAACAATGTACATATAGTTGCATCACCATGCAAGCTTTTGGACAGAAGGTGTGTTTCAGTAGCTACACATGTACCCAATTGTTTTCACATCATTGTTTTCACATACGTAGCTAGCTAGTACAACAAATACATTATAATAACATATACACATACAAATATAGCCTACCACATAAGTAGCTACAAAACTATATAACGACAACCAACAATAATGTATAATAATAATAATATTATGTATGTATGTATGTATGCAACAATAATAATAATAATAATAATAATACACTCTCTATCTGCTTGTAATAACTACAACCAGGTACTAAAACAATATGTAGCTACAAACATACAAAAATAATATAGCTAATTATGTATATGTATCTACATGTATGGCTATGTGTAACATATTATTTTCAAGTCACAACAATCAGACGTATAAAATTACATATACTGTAGGTACGTACTTTGTAATGTAGCTTTACGATCTAAATGCTACAGATAGCATTTCTATTTTACTGCAAGGTACACCTTTTGCCTTAAAGCCTCCTGCTATGATGACTACCTCTTTTTTATTTCTGTCAGTAAAGGGAACTACTGATGCACCATAGCGTGCCATTGCAGACACACCACATTCACTCCACCTGTGTGTCTTCTGATCAAACTGGTAAATGTCAGAGAATGGTTCATCATAATCTTCATCACAACCACCTGCAACACACAACGAATCCTGGATAACGAATAGGGTGCCATTAGCATGTGGAACATTGAGATCAAATGATATGGAAAATGTTGTGTTCTGCTCTGCGCTAGCAACAAGTAAATGGCCAAACTTTTCCACCCTGGCCATTTTGTCTCCACTGGCAATAAACAAGTCAGCACCAACTACTGCACAACTGATATACCCATCGTAAGTTAAAGAATCAGTTGAAAATAAACATGATCGTTTCATCTCTTCATCAATAACCACTACAAGGCTTTGCCAAGATGACAAAGACTGCTTATTTGCTACCTTTACATTACCAACAAGGTTAAGACCAGTGCTTTGTACATCAAAAAATGGGTGAGGTGTTGAGGTGTAAAAATAAATAGCATACTGTTTACACTTTCTTACAGCAGTCAGTGGGTTATTGTACATGCATGGTACACGTGCCTTACCACGAGGAGGAAAAGTAACTGGTGGAGTGTTTTCTGTCCAATGTAAAGAAGGCTTTGCTAGAGATGTAGTCCAATATTTGGTAATGTAATTATTCCCATAGTTATTTGACTTTAGCTCATTAACAGTAGCAAACAATTTTATTTCATTGCCACAAGTGTATCCGCCACAGAGTTTTACTGTTCCTGTAAGATTCCCTTCCTTATGCAACTGAAGACTCAGTGGAGGCATGGAAGACCAAATGTAGCCATTCTCATTATCTACTTCAACGAGAGGGGCCACACATCCGCCCATAGTACATACTTGATCATCTGTTTCAGCTGCAGATGTACCAATTGTGGTGCCAAAATACACAAAGCATTCTTTGTACTGTGTAGCAAAATAGTGATCATATTTCATAGTAGTATTCCACTGGTTTAATCTGCTTACTTCCAACTACATAAATCATAGAATGCTCAGCATGATAACTATCCACCTGTATAGCTAGCTACATTGTTGTCAACTGCATCATAGCACAGCTTGGCTACTTATTACTAACATGTAATATATCCTCTTTTGTGGTAACATACTCAATCCTTCAAAGCACAACTTATTTAACAAGAAGAATGTGATTGTAAGTATAAATTAAAGGCCAAGTATCAATCACCAGGCAAAGCAGATAGGCTAATATAAAATACATATGAAACGAAAGCTGGCTAAACAACCTATTAAATTATCTTGGTATACATAAAATTACTTACTTACTATGAAGCGATGAAGCTGTGGCCTTCTTCACGTACGTCTCTAATATACGCGATTTATACATAGGCATGCATGCATTATTGCCATGCGACGTGGCCCTTGTGCTTTGAAGGGTTAAGTTAAACAGCTAGCTAGCTACGTAGTTAAAATCTTGTCAGGTGTTTTGTAAAATGTATCTATGTAGCTACGTAGCTAGCTACATGATATGGTTTCTGTAAACATAAAACTTGTGCTCCTAGCTATGTAGCATATATACATAGCTATATGGTACTTTGCAAAGAAAACTTTGCAAACATTTGTAAACTTATCGCGATCATTCGTGAATGTATCACAAACAGTTCACAAATGTTTGTAATGTGCTCTTCAAGAACTTAATAACTTCCGTACACTAGCTTTGGGATCATAAACATGTATGTGTAGTAATTGTGAAATAGGTCACAAACATAATTCTATAAACGTAGATTGTGATCATTCACAAACTGGTTCATGAACTAGCTGCTTCATGAACTTTGCGAACTTTACGAATTGTTATCAACTTAAAGGGACAGTGTGTTGTATACGAAGCCAATTAAATGCACATAAACATTACATCATCCATAACGATGTGTGATGGCGTTTTTCTTCCTCAATGTAATAACGCATCTTAGAACTTATTATGGCGTGTTCGTCTCAAGGTTCTTCTGGCGGAGTCATGGAGCGTTGTGAAGAGCCAAGGAGGCTTTTCCACATGAAACGGTAACAAATATAAATGCTTATTATGGCAAAGCTTGCAATCTAAGTAAGCATCATAATTATTCATTAATAGTACACTTTCTTAGTGAGTAGCTACCTAGTGAGGAAGCTGGAGGTATGAAGCATCTTCCACCCCATTTCCGGTGGAAAGCCTGCCATCAACGAAGGGAACATCTGGCCTTGCTTCAGATACGCTCTCTGTGGATTGATCGCCTTCTCTCACTTCAAGTATATTCTGGTCCCTTAATAACTGAGTGGACTGGGCGACTGGCATTGTCTCAAGTTCCTGACTTCTATCGCATACCATGCTGGGCGAGGTACTGAGCAGGTTGAGAAGATCCAGTGCAAGTTCGATTTGTTGTCGCTCTTTAACTGGAGTACTTGTTTCCTTTCAGTCCATAAATGGTGCGTATCTTTATGCACTTTGATGAGCATATACTCTTCTCTCCCTGTGGTTGGGTGACCACGCGACATCACAGACAAATTCTTTGAACAGGCACAATTATTTCTCTATAATTATGATGATGTGATTACCTAAGTCGTGTGATATTTTTGGTGCCCAAATAAATCACGTTTATGACGTTATGCTTAAACGGCTTTGTATACAACGCACTGTCCCTTGAAGCATCATTTATTTCCATTTGCTCAATATGTTCGTGAGCTATTCACAAAGTTCCATAAACTATTCACAAAGTGTCGTGAATCATTCGCGAACGTTCGTGAATGTACTGCAAATTTTTTTTGCAAAGTACCATAGCTAGTGAAACAGTTAGCTAGCTATTCATTATTAATACAATAATGTAATCTCCCCTAAAGACCTGCAAAAATCTGCTTATAGGATATTTCAGCAACCAATCAATAGCGATATTAAGGGCTGAAATAGCTTATACCTCTTCCATAGGTTTGCTGTACAAACTGCAAATTTCAAACTATATCACCAAAGTTTTGACTGCATTCCATAAAAAAACTGCATTCTGTAATATCATTCGTAAAGAGCCTCTGGTTTACGTAAGTGAGTCATATAGCTATGATACATACGTAATTACATGGGAACAGCTTCATACTTACGTATGCATAACTTGGCGCAAGGGCCCCTAATTACGTGAGCATTAGGAACTCAGCCATTTACAATGACAACAATGCAAGTGTTTGTGTGATAGAATTAAAGATATGGCTAAATATATTGTGACCAAATATGTGTTTGTTATCAAAAATAGAAAATTTGTAAATAAGCTACGTAGCTACTGTATAGTAGCTATGTCCATTTTGGATTCAAAATTATGGTTTTTAAGCTGGCTGGTTTTGTTCATAAAGAGTGTACATGCATGTTTGTGTATCTGCCCCTGAGGTTGTAAATAACTATTCACATGAATTGAAACCGGTTAACAAGTTAGCTATAGCTCCTGCTTTTCAATTTCTTTATATGTATGACAATTGTCATTGATAAGCATTTGGTTAAAACAACTTTAGCTTTATCAATAAAGTATTGGAGTAAATAGCTTTTAAACAGAAGAATTAAATTTGCATATGTTGCTTTATGTTACTCAGTGATAAGTCTTACTTATACAGTTCACATGTACATGACTTACTGTACCTGTGACATAATAAAATGCTCCTAACAATATTAGTAAATTAACAGTGGTTTAATTTACACAGCACCTAGTTTTTAGATGATAAGTCATGAAACATCAACTTAATTATTTCAATACAACCGCTTCAAGATGACAAAAAACCAACAAAACCTTAGCTACGTAGCTGGAAATAATTATAGTGTCCAGTAAAATATAAGAAAAATTGGGATGCTTGTTCAAGGAACATGCACAGTTTTGATGATATATGTAGCAGCTCATAGACGTCAAAAGTGAGGGCTAAACCCTCTCCACTTTTAAAAAGTACATACTTGCATGGTTAAATGCCGTGTATACTATTAATCATCTTTGCAAAACGATCGCAGCCACTATCCAAGGGTGCATGGCTATATACTATTTGAGGGTGGCGTTTATTGCAATGTGATAATAATCGCTGCAGCTACTATTCAAAAACCAGCTAGGTTAATTTTGTGTTCTACTCATTATATTACTACATAGTACCCTCATAGTACCTTCGTAAATACAATTTCTTAGTAAATCGTACTCCTTCTTGAGTCCCACGTAGGGTAACGCCTGTAATTGCCCGCATATGCGCTTTAAAAGTAATAAGCTGTTTTTTATCAACTGCACAACCATGATAATTATTGACCCCTCCTTGGGCATATATGGGGGTGGGGATTTGACATATCATGTTTCCAAATGCCCCATCTAACACACGGGCGGCGATTATAGTCCTGAGAGGCCAGGCCTGCAAGACTAAGGGTTGGTCAGTGCTCAGGTTGGTCGTTAGGATTCAGGTTAGGAAAGTCCCAATGTTTCCATATAATAGTGGCTTCATAGTAATCTAGCCGTAATCTACATTCGCGTGATGACTGACAGACTAATAGCCCTTAAAAATAAGCATCCGGTCACAGACGAATGGCCACTGCATAAGTTTATTACATTCATAATCGAGAAAAGCCTAGAATAATCATTAGGGACACACACCCTGCATAACCTGTATAGAGATTAAGATCAACAATACACAGCAGTAGCTACAACGTGCACGTGTTCGATTACAAGTCTAACTGGTGGAATATGCACGCACACATGCATGCACGCACCGGCACATGCCTAGCATACCACTACCCCTTTCAAATAATAAAGTATGTGTGCTATGGTTCTGTTATCTAGCTATAGCTAATGTGATAGTATATCTATGGTTTGACTACGTATATCTTCATGTCGTTATATTGTGTATGAGCTATACATATTACAGGGGCGTCAGAAGGCACTTAGCTAGTACCGGGTGGGCTGAAGAGACCTTGTGTGTATAGAGTTTGAATATCTTACGTAAGTAGAGCATAAACAAATGTACTGGATTCAAACAAACCTTCAAAGGTTCCAACCTTTGAATGCTCCAACCTTCGAATGTTAATTAAATGCAACATTTGAAAACTTTATATTTCACTATATAATGAAGTACGTAAAGGTCTAACCGTCTAATCATCAGAATAATATTATAACACACCCCACTTTTACAATCATTTCGATAAGGCCACTCCAAGTCATTCCTTAGTTTCTGGCCACCCACCCACATGTAAAATTTGATTCAAAGTTTATGAGGACTATTATGCACCTAGCTACGTATCACCCACTACCCCCTCGGGCACAGATGGAGCTAAGTTTGCAGAGTGAAATAGCTATAATTGTGATACATATTTGCAGAGTGGGATATGTATATTTCAGTTCATGACTTCCTTGTTTTTATTATAATTAATACATGATCCCCCGATTATCATTTGCAATAAAATGTGGATGATAGCTATCGATCCTTGTCAGTGGGGGAATACACTGATAGGTGAATTATGATTATTTTGGGCGCTTAAGAATTTTAAGGGGCTTATGAATCCTTGTTATATATAGGCGCTTAAAATACATGACGTGGTCTCATGGTGATGTCCTTCTTTTGCTAATGCTTTACTTTATTTATGACGATTGTCAACTATTCTGTAGCCTAGCTATAAACATCGAGATAATATTTAGTGTTAAGTTTCGGTTGCCTAATTGTGCAGGAATTTCGTGGATAACATGAAATTGCTTTATTTTTTAATTGCTTTATTTTTAATTGCTTTATTTTAATTGCTAAATTGCTTTATTTTAAATTTCGTGGATAGCATGAAATTGCTTTATTCAGTGTGGAAATTAATGAGGGAATAATATTTGCTGGATTCATTGAAATTGCTCTATTCTGTAATGTTCGCGGAATTAATTTTTGTGAATACACTGTAGATGGACCATCCGCGAAATCAACGAAAATTAAGTGCTCACGAAAAGTCCTAGCCTTACGGCATAAAATTGCAAGTTTTCAACTACTACAAAAATTGTGCTGAAGCTATAGTCCTGATGTCCTCATAACCCGCCCGGCATCCGTTAGCTATAAGTTTAGATATGACCAAAAACTAATGTATGACTTGGAGTGGACTAAACCACAGTTCCCAGGGTTTAATAGCTACGTATGGTATTTCCACTCTACCACTGTCAAAGCGTTCGTAAATAATAAGTAGCTACGTGCCTTTACTCCTCTTACTGCCATATTGCTCCAACAGCCGCATTCGGACACCACACCGTCGATACCGTCACACGAAAGCACTTCAACTTACGTAAACAATGTAAATATACGGACCGTGAACGGAACAACGTTCCAGCAAGAGGGTTATAAGCCTTATTCCAAATGACGTTATCACATATGCTTGTTGTGGGACTCTAATATTTTCGAGTGTTGCGACCAATGGAGGCTTGTAGTGAATAGTGTTCACCGTTTTGAAATGAGTAAAGCTCGCCAAAAACCAATATGGTAATAAGGTAAGATGCGGCTATATTATACATGATAAAAGCAGACATTATATTTTTTCAGCCTGAAAAGTTGTCAAAACACTTAAATATATTTGGCAGTACTTTATATCTGTGTGTTAAATTTTGTTATCTTTCTCGACCCTGAAAAATCTAATGCAAAATTTCTCTCCCACACGTTTCAATACTCGAAAATATTAGAGTCCCCCAACAAGCATAATGTGATGACGTCATTTGGAATAAGGCTTATTGCAAAAAGCGGCCTTATGGCCTTGTGCCTTCATTCCAAAATTTAGTAGTATGTGTGATACAGAATCCTTTTTCCGTACTAATAGTGCCAAACACTTTGATTTCCTCTCCATTGACAAGCGTATCCGCCGCACAATTGTAATGATGATACTGATGATCCTATAGTACCCTCGGTATATCCTTTTCCGTACACAACTGAAGACTCAATTGAGGGATAGCAGACCAAATATGACCACCTTCTCTATCCACTTCAACAACATTTGTAATACATGTGCATCCACTGAGAATACTCACTTGATCAGTTGTTTCAACTACATTTGTACCACTTTGGATGCTGCAAAATACAAAGTATTCTTTGTACTGTGTAGCAAAATAGGATACGTAGTAGTAGCATTCCACTGCTTCCATTTGCTTAACTCCAACTGGATAAATAAAACTAGATTAGCTATATACGTATCCCACAACTACTATCCGCTAATCACATTTGCTTTTTATGTAGGACCAAAACCTTTTGGTGCATTTATCATTTGTATTGAACAATGAGGATACATAATTATTATATGCCTCACGACAAATGTGTTGATATATACAGTAGTTAGCTGGATGTTAATAAAACTGGAACATTACACCTATCCAGGCTTTGCAGCGAGCTTACTAGTAGTACACATCTTGAACGCACACGCCTAGGCCACCAGGCTTTGCAGCAGCTATAAGATAGTAACACCATTAGCCAAGTGTGATCCAGTGTAGCTTACATATGTAGTGATGCTATTAGTGCTGCACGACATGAACTTTTCTCATGTCTTATGTCATAGAAGTCTGATCATGACTCATGAGGTCACGATATGAACATATGTCACGACATACACTTGTTATTATAAAGCAGTATTTGTGCTATCACATACTTAATAATCTAGTAACATACGTACCTAGCTATATGGCTATATCACTGTAATATATAGCCGTATGTACAGAATGATCATTACTACTATGATACAGTCACCTGTACTCAGTATTTCTCACAATGAAAATTGCATATTATAAAGCTGAGTAATGTCATACTCTATGTCACGACATGAAAAATTTAAAAATTGCATGTATAAGTTATAACACAGGCAAGAGTGCTTTGCCTGATATATATGCACGATGCCTGAGGGTGCACAGTGCCTGAGGGCAAATGTATATATATCAGACAAAGCACAAGTGCGATATTTTTTATATCGCACACTAAATGTGCGATATTTTCTATATCGCACACCTATGTGTGCGATATGACATTCATACACTGGCTTTTCCCTTTGATCTGAGGTGTTAAAGTGGTATACGTATATATACTGTATATATATATCATATCACGAATCGCGATATAAATTTTTATGTTGCGGTATGTCGTATGTTGTCTATGTTGTGCAGCACTAGGTGTTATGGACTGTTAATACATGTTCAATTCCTTCTCATGAGGTAGCTAGCTATTGTTTTCTTTTCTATAGTGAAGACAAGTCATCACTGAAAAATTAAATGCTCCCGTATATCATGCCATTGCAGTACGTGTATAAGACTTTGGAAAACAGGGTGACCGGCTAAATATGTACACCATTGTGTTATTGGTCAATCCTCACCTTGCTCAACTAGTTCCACCAGGGATGGCTGAACTTACCCAAAAGTGTGGGGACACATTTCTATATTGTGAAAAACTAAATTCCTAGGAGTAACTCTTAATTTTGTGCTGCCTATGAGTTAATTATGTGATTATGTACGTAGCTATTATATTTGTTTTATCACATGTATTTATTTGTAATTGAAATCTTTCTTCACATCTAAATCAATCATGATGGTTAGATGAAGGAGTGCATAATTATTAATGCTGACAGTGTAGCTAACTGAAATTTAATCCAGCACAGCCGGAGCTTGAAATAATTATAAGGATTAGAAATTGCTGACATTAATTGCCTTTCTCATCAGATTAAAGTATTCTTGTTTGACCAAATGCTAAAATATACGTAAATAGAAAGTGGTCATTACATATGACACAAACAAAATGGTTGATTGTACATGTGTTGATCAATGTTATATATACAAGATATAGCTACATGTAGGTGTGCAAAATTTACAATATAACTATGTACATGCAAGGTAATAATGTACATAATTATACTGAAAGGGTCTGGCAAACTTTTGGAGGAGGGGTGCCCAGCACTACTAAAAAGAAAATATTTCAGTACTCTAGATTAACTAGTGAATAGGTTGTTTGTTATATAATCTGATTGCATTAATAGAATGCTTGACTGCTCTATTAGAGAGTGTTGGTATAAGTTAGTGCATTGGTATTGGGTATTTGGGCAGCTAGCTAGCTATATATACATATACAGCACAAATGTACGTAGCAAGCTAAGTGTTAAGACAAACATTCTAGTACGTATGTAGTTAGCACTGAAATCCATATTATTATCTGTAGTTATCCAACTGCTACCCATGCACATGGTTCTTTATTGCACTATATCCACGCATGACTTTGGTACTGGTCTATTTTTCTTTCTGACTGGCCTATGCACAACTATGATAATGGTGCTAATAAATCTAGCTAGCTGCAATTCGATTTCATTACAGAAGTAGCTATACGTATACACGAGCAACTATGATGTACGTATTCAGCACTACTCATTATACAGTGACAACAATGTACATATAGTTGCATCACCATGCAAGCTTTTGGACAGAAGGTGTGTTTCAGTAGCTACACATGTACCCAATTGTTTTCACATCATTGTTTTCACATACGTAGCTAGCTAGTACAACAAATACATTATAATAACATATACACATACAAATATAGCCTACCACATAAGTAGCTACAAAACTATATAACGACAACCAACAATAATGTATAATAATAATATTATGTATGTATGTATGTATGCAACAATAATAATAATAATAATAATAATAATAATACACTCTCTATCTGCTTGTAATAACTACAACCAGGTACTAAAACAATATGTAGCTACAAACATACAAAAATAATATAGCTAATTATGTATATGTATCTACATGTATGGCTATGTGTAACATATTATTTTCAAGTCACAACAATCAGACGTATAAAATTACATATACTGTAGGTATGTACTTTGTAATGTAGCTTTACAATCTAAATGTTACAGATAGCATTTCTATTTTACTGCAAGGTACACCTTTTGCCTTAAAGCCTCCTGCTATGATGACTACCTCTTTTTTATTTCTGTCAGTAAAGGGAACTACTGATGCACCATAGCGTGCCATTGCAGACACACCACATTCACTCCACCTGTGTGTCTTCTGATCAAACTGGTAAATGTCAGAGAATGGTTCATCATAATCTTCATCACAACCACCTGCAACACACAACGAATCCTGGATAACGAATAGGGTGCCATTAGCATGTGGAACATTGAGATCAAATGATATGAAAAATGTTGTGTTCTGCTCTGCGCTAGCAACAAGTAAATGGCCAAACTTTTCCACCCTGGCCATTTTGTCTCCACTGGCAATAAACAAGTCAGCACCAACTACTGCACAACTGATATACCCATCGTAAGTTAAAGAATCAGTTGAAAATAAACATGATCGTTTCATCTCTTCATCAATAACCACTACAAGGCCTTGCCGAGATGACAAAGACTGCTTATTTGCTACCTTTACATTACCAACAAGGTTAAGACCAGTGCTTTGTACATCAAAAAATGGGTAAGGCGTTGAGGTGTAAAAATAAATAGCATACTGTTTACACTTTCTTACAGCAGTCAGTGGGTTATTGTACATGCGTGGTACACGTGCCTTACCACGAGGAGGAAAAGTAACTGGTGGAGTGTTTTCTGTCCAATGTAAAGAAGGCTTTGCTAGAGATGTAGTCCAATATTTGGTAATGTAATTATTCCCATAGTTAATTGACTTTAGCTCATTAACAGTAGCAAACAATTTTATTTCATTGCCACAAGTGTATCCGCCACAGAGTTTTACTGTTCCTGTAAGATTCCCTTCCTTATGCAACTGAAGACTCAGTGGAGGCATGGAAGACCAAATGTAGCCATTCTCATTATCTACTTCAACAAGAGTGGCCACACATCCGCCCATAGTACATACTTGATCATCTGTTTCAGCTGCAGATGTACCAATTGTGGTGCCAAAATACACAAAACATTCTTTGTATTGTGTAGCAAAATAGTGATCATATTTCATAGTAGTATTCCACTGGTTTAATCTGCTTACTTCCAACTACATAAATCATAGAATGCTCAGCATGATAACTATCCACCTGTATAGCTAGCTACATTGTTGTCAACTGCATCATAGCACAGCTTGGCTACTTATTACTAACATGTAATATATCCTCTTTTGTGGTAACATACTCAATCCTTCGAAGCACAACTTATTTAACAAGAAGAATGTGATTGTAAGTATAAATTAAAGGCCAAGTATCAATCACCAGGCAAAGCAGATAGGCTAATATAAAATATGTATGAAACGAAAGCCGGCTAAACAACCTATTAAATTATCTTGGTATACATAAAATTACTTACTTACTATGAAGCGATGAAGCTGTGGCCTTCTTCACGTACGTCTCTAATATACGCGATTTATACATAGGCATGCATGCATTATTGCCATGCGACGTGGCCCTTGTGCTTTGAAGGGTTAAGTTAAACAGCTAGCTAGCTACGTAGTTAAAATCTTGTCAGGTGTTTTGTAAAATGTATCTATGTAGCTACGTAGCTAGCTACATGATATGGTTTCTGTAAACATAAAACTTGTGCTCCTAGCTATGTAGCATATATACATAGCTATATGGTACTTTGCAAAGAAAACTTTGCAAACATTTGTAAACTTATCGCGATCATTCGTGAATGTATCACAAACAGTTCACAAATGTTTGTAATGTGCTCTTCAAGAACTTAATAACTTCCGTACACTAGCTTTGGGATCATAAACATGTATGTGTAGTAATTGTGAAATAGGTCACAAACATAATTCTATAAACGTAGATTGTGATCATTCACAAACTGGTTCATGAACTAGCTGCTTCATGAACTTTGCGAACTTTACGAATTGTTATCAACTTAAAGGGACAGTGTGTTGTATACGAAGCCAATTAAATGCACATAAACATTACATCATCCATAACGATGTGTGATGGCGTTTTTCTTCCTCAATGTAATAACGCATCTTAGAACTTATTATGGCGTGTTCGTCTCAAGGTTCTTCTGGCGGAGTCATGGAGCGTTGTGAAGAGCCAAGGAGGCTTTTCCACATGAAACGGTAACAAATATAAATGCTTATTATGGCAAAGCTTGCAATCTAAGTAAGCATCATAATTATTCATTAATAGTACACTTTCTTAGTGAGTAGCTACCTAGTGAGGAAGCTGGAGGTATGAAGCATCTTCCACCCCATTTCCGGTGGAAAGCCTGCCATCAACGAAGGGAACATCTGGCCTTGCTTCAGATACGCTCTCTGTGGATTGATCGCCTTCTCTCACTTCAAGTATATTCTGGTCCCTTAATAACTGAGTGGACTGGGCGACTGGCATTGTCTCAAGTTCCTGACTTCTATCGCATACCATGCTGGGCGAGGTACTGAGCAGGTTGAGAAGATCCAGTGCAAGTTCGATTTGTTGTCGCTCTTTAACTGGAGTACTTGTTTCCTTTCAGTCCATAAATGGTGCGTATCTTTATGCACTTTGATGAGCATATACTCTTCTCTCCCTGTGGTTGGGTGACCACGCGACATCACAGACAAATTCTTTGAACAGGCACAATTATTTCTCTATAATTATGATGATGTGATTACCTAAGTCGTGTGATATTTTTGGTGCCCAAATAAATCACGTTTATGACGTTATGCTTAAACGGCTTTGTATACAACGCACTGTCCCTTGAAGCATCATTTATTTCCATTTGCTCAATATGTTCGTGAGCTATTCACAAAGTCCATAAATTATTCACAAAGTGTCGTGAATCATTCGCGAACGTTCGTGAATGTACTGCAATTTTTTTTTGCAAAGTACCATAGCTAGTGAAACAGTTAGCTAGCTATTCATTATTAATACAATAATGTAATCTCCCCTAAAGACCTGCAAAAATCTGCTTATAGGATATTTCAGCAACCAATCAATAGCGATATTAAGGGCTGAAATAGCTTATACCTCTTCCATAGGTTTGCTGTACAAACTGCAAATTTCAAACTATATCACCAAAGTTTTGACTGCATTCCATAAAAAAACTGCATTCTGTAATATCATTCGTAAAGAGCCTCTGGTTTACGTACGTGAGTCATATAGCTATGATACATACGTAATTACATGGGAACAGCTTCATACTTACGTATGCATAACTTGGCGCAAGGGCCCCTAATCACGTGAGCATTAGGAACTCAGCCATTTACAATGACAACAATGCAAGTGTTTGTGTGATAGAATTAAAGATATGGCTAAATATATTGTGACCAAATATGTGTTTGTTATCAAAAATAGAAAATTTGTAAATAAGCTACGTAGCTACTGTATAGTAGCTATGTCCATTTTGGATTCAAAATTATGGTTTTTAAGCTGGCTGGTTTTGTTCATAAAGAGTGTACATGCATGTTTGTGTATCTGCCCCTGAGGTTGTAAATAACTATTCACATGAATTGAAACCGGTTAACAAGTTAGCTATAGCTCCTGCTTTTCAATTTCTTTATATGTATGACAATTGTCATTGATAAGCATTTGGTTAAAACAACTTTAGCTTTATCAATAAAGTATTGGAGTAAATAGCTTTTAAACAGAAGAATTAAATTTGCATATGTTGCTTTATGTTACTCAGTGATGAGTCTTACTTATACAGTTCACATGACTTACTGTACCTGTGACATAATAAAATGCTCCTAACAATATTAGTAAATTAACAGTGGTTTAATTTACACAGCACCTAGTTTTTAGATGATAAGTCATGAAACATCAACTTAATTATTTCAATACAACCGCTTCAAGATGACAAAAAACCAACAAAACCTTAGCTACGTAGCTGGAAATATAGTGTCCAGTAAAATATAAGAAAAATTGGGATGCTTGTTCAAGGAACATGCACAGTTTTGGTGATATATGTAGCAGCTCATAGACGTCAAAAGTGAGGGCTAAACCCTCTTCACTTTTAAAAAGTACATACTTGCATGGTTAAACGCCGTGTATACTATTAATCATCTTTGCAAAACGATCGCAGCCACTATCCAAGGGTGCATGGCTATATACTATTTGAGGGTGGCGTTTATTGCAATGTGATAATAATCGCTGCAGCTACTATTCAAAAACCAGCTAGGTTAATTTTGTGTTCTACTCGTTATATTACTACATAGTACCCTCATAGTACCTTCGTAAATACAAGTTTTCTTAGTAAATCGTACTCCTTCTTGAGTCCCACGTAGGGTAACGCCTGTAATTACCCGCATATGCGCTTTAAAAGTAATAAGCTGTTTTTTATCAACTGCACAACCATGATAATTGTTGACTCCTCCTTGGGCATATATGGGGGTGGGGATTTGACATATTATGTTTCCAAATGCCCCATCTAACACACGGGTGGCGATTATAGTCCTGTGGGGCCAGGCCCGCAAGACTAAGGGTCAGTCAGTGCTCAGGTCGGTCGTTAGGATTCGGGTTAGGAAAGTCCCAATGTTTCCATATAATAGTGGCTTCATAGTAATCCCGTAATCTACATTCGTGTGATGACTGACGGACTAATAGCCCTTAAAAACAAGTTGATGTTCTACCATCTAAAAACCAGGCGATGTGTAAATTAAACCACAGTTAATCAACTGCTATTCAGTGTATTGTAATAGTAATTAATGACGTCACGAGTAAGTCATGTGCGCAAAGATTCATCACTAAGGAGCACATAGCAACGCATACAAATTCAATTCTTTTATTTAAACAGGCTTTATACTCCAGTACTTTAGTGATAAAACTTTTTAAAAGTAGTACAAAGTTGCTTTAAGCCGAAATTCTTACTGTAACACTATAGACTAGTCTTGTATTATAAGCTTTGCAACCCGCACGGCACGCCCACTTTCAAAACTGTCTTATTAGTAATGTACAGCTGTTCAAACGGCTTTTACTATGGAATGAACGGCCTACACTGCATTACCTTGCTCTTATTCGGCAGTTACTTATGACGCGCTTCGTTACTAAAGCCCCGCCCATCAGTAATATCGATAGCAAGTGCCATAGAAAAGCAGTAGGACTAATTTGATTGGTTATTCAGGCTTCATTTCACATGAATAGTTTTTAATAGCCTGGGGGGCGGACACACACACACACATACCAACGTTTTCACGAAAACGATTTCAAGAAACCAGGTGCACGCCGGCCTGCGCGCGCCTGGTTTAATAAGCATCCGGTCACAGACAAATGGCCACTGTATAAGTTTATTACATTCATAATCGAGAAAAGCCTAGCATAATCATTAGGGACACACACCCTGCATAACCTGTATAGAGATTAAGATCAACAATGCACAGCAGTAGCTACAACGTGCACGTGTTCGATTACAAGTCTAACTGGTGGAATACGCACGCACACATGCATGCACACACCGGCACATGCCTAGCATATCACTACCCCTTTCAAATAATAAAGTGTGTGTGCTATGGTTCTGTTATCTAGCTATAGCTAATGTGATAGTATATCTATGGTTTAACTACGTATACGTATATCTTCATGTCGCAAACACTACACCACTATATTGTGTATGAGCTATACATATTACAGGGGCGTCAGAAGGCACTTAGCTAGCACCGGGTGGGCTGAAGAGACCTTGTGTGTATAGAGTTTGAATCTTAAGTAGAGTATAAACAAATGTACTGGATTCAAACAAACCTTCGGAGGTTCCAACCTTCGAATGTTCCAACCTTCAAATGCTAATTAATTAAATGCAACATTTGAAAACTTTATACTTCACTATATAATGAAGTACATAAAGGTATAACACATCCCACTTTTACTGGCAATCATTTCAATAAGGCCATTCCAAGTTATACCTTAGTTTCTGGCCACCCACCTGCATGTAAAATTTGATTCAAAGTTTATTAGGACTATTATACACCTAGCTACGTATCACCCACTACCCCCCTCAGGCACAGGTGGAGCTAAGTTTGCAGAGTGAAACAGCTATAATTGTGATACATATTTGCAGAGTGGATATATCTATTTTAGTTCATGACTTCCTTGTTTTGATTATTACAATTAATACATGATCCCCCAATTTGCAATAAAATGTGGATGATAACTATCGATCCTCATCAGTGGGGGAATACACTGATACGTAGGTGCATTATGATTATTTTGGGCGCTTAAGAATTTTAAGGGGCTTATGAATCCTTGTCATATATATAGGTGCTTAAAATACATGATGTGTTCTCATGGTGGTGTCCTTCTTTTGCTAATGCTTTACTTTGTTTATGACGATTATCAACCATTCTGTAGCTATAAACATTGAGATAATATTATAGTGTTAAGTTTTGGTCTCAGTTTTGGTTGCCTAATTGTGCAAGGAATTTCCGTGGGATAAAAATTTCGTGGATAACTTGAAATTGCTTTATTTTTAATATTCGTGGAAATCAATGCGGGAATAATATTTGCTGGATTCATTGAAATTACTCTATTCTGTGATGTTCGGCTTTTTATCCCACGGAAATTCCTTGCACAATTAGGCAACCAAAACTGAGACCAAAACTTTAACACTTTAAATATTACCTCGATATTTATAGCTACAGAATAGTTGATAATCGTCATAAACAAAGTAAAGTATGCATTAGCAAAAGAAGGACACCACCATGAAATACTGTACATATAGCTATTAAACTGGGAACTGTGGTTTAGGCCACTCCAAGTCATACATTAGTTTTTGGTCATATCTACAGTAAACTTAATAAAGGATGCCGGGCGGATTATGAGGACATCAGGACTATAGCTTCAGCACAATTTTTGTAGTAGTTGAATACTTGCAATTTTATACCGCAAGGCTAGGAATTTTCGTGAGCAATTGATTTCGCGGATGGTCCATCTATTCACAAAAATTAATTCCGCGAACAGAAAATTGCAAGTATTCAACTACTACAAAAATTGTGCTGAAGCTATGATAGTCCTGATGTCCTCATAACCCACCCGGCATCCCGGCTTTATTAAGTTTAGATATGACCAAAAACTAATGTATGACTTGGAGTGGCCTAAACCACAGTTCCCAGTTTAATAGCTACGTCGAGCTACGTACGGTATTTCCACTACTACTGTCAAAGCGTTCGTAAATAATAAGTACCTTTACTCCTCTTACTGCCATATTGCTCCAACAGCCGCATTCGGACACCACACCGTCGATACCGTCACACGAAAGCACTTCAATCCGCAAGTCAATCCGTAAACAATGTAAATATACGGACCGTGAACGGAACAACGTTCCAGCAAGAGGGTTATAAGCCTTATTCAAAATGACGTCATCACATTATGCTTGTTGGGGACTCTAATATTTTCGAGTGTTGCGACCAATGGAGGCTTGTAGTGAATAGTATTCGCCATTTTGAAATGAGTAAAGCTCGCCAAAAACCAATATAGTAATAAGGTAGATGCGGCTATATTATACATGATAAAAGCAGATATTTTATTTTTTCAGCCTGAAAAGTTGTCAAAACACTTAAATATATTTGGCAGTACTTTCTAACTGTGTGTTAAATTTTGTTATCTTCTTTCTCGAAATCTAACGCAAAATTTCAGTCTCTCCCATACGTTTCAATACTCGAAAATATTAGAGTCCCCCAACAAGCATAATGTGATGACGTCATTTGGAATAAGGCTTATTGCACAAGGCGGCCTTATGGCCTTGTGCCTTTATTCCAAAATTTAGTAGTACCATATAGCAGGAAATTTACGAAGGGTTTTATTTTCAAAAATTTCGAAAATATTCAAGCATTTTCGAAAAAATTATTTTTCGAAATACCTAGCTAGCCATATTAGTATTCCTTAATCAGGAGCTAGCTGATTTTCGAAATTATTTTTTTGAAGTCCTTTAAACTCAGCCTTTTTTGAAATTTTAACCTTTCAAAAATTTCCCGCTATACGGTAGCTATGTGTGATACAGAATCCTTTTAGTTTCCGTACTGATAGTGCCAAACACTTTGATTTCCTCTCCATTGACAAGCGTATCCGCCACACAATTGTAATGATGATCAGTACTGATGATCCTATAGTACCCTCGGTATATCCTTTTCCGTACACAACTGAAGACTCAATTGAGGGATAGCAGACCAAATATAACCACCTTCTCTATCCACTTCAACAATATTTGTTATACATGTACATCCACTGAGAATACTCACTTGATCAGTTGTTCCAGCTACATTTGTGCCACTTTGGATGCCTCAAAATAACAAAGCATTCTTTGTACTGTGTAGCAAAATAGGATACGTAGTAACATTCCACCACTTCCATTTGCTTAATTCCAAATGGATAAATAAAACTAGATTAGCTATATACATATCCCACAACTACTATCTGCTAGTCACATTTGCTTTTTATGTAGGACCAAAACCTTTTGGTGCATTTATCATTTGTATTGAACAATGAGGATACATAATTATTATATGCCTCACGACAAATGTGTTGATATATACAGTAGTTAGCTGGATGTTAATAAAACTGGAACATTACACCTATCCAGCTGGCTTTGCAGCAAGTTTACTAGTTGTACATATCTTGAACGCACACGCCTAGGCCACCAGGCTTTGCAGCAGCTATAAGATAGTAACACCATTAGCCAAGTGTGATCCAGTGTAGCCTACATATGTAGTGATGCTATTAGTGCTGCATGGCATGAACTTTTCTCATGTCTTATGTCATAGAAGTCTGATCATGACTCATGAGGTCACGATATGAACATATGTCACGACATACACTTGTTATTATAAAGCAATATTTGTGCTATCACATACTTAATAATCTAGTAATATACGTACCTAGCTATATGGCTATATCACTGTAATATATAGCCGTATGTACAGAATGATCATTACTACTATGATACAGTCACCTGTACTCAGTATTTCTCACAATGAAAATTGCATATTATAAAGCTGAGTAATGTCATACTCTATGTCACGACATGAAAAATTTATAAATTGCATGTATAAGTTATAACACAGGCAAGAGTGCTTCGCCTGATATATATGCACGATGCCTGAGGGCGCACAGCGCCAGAGCGTAGGTGTATATATATCAGGCAAAGCACGAGTGTGATATTTTTTATATCGCACACTAAGTGTGCGATATTTTCTATATCGCATACCTATGTGTGTGATATGACATTCATACACTGGCTTTTCCCTTTGATCTGAGGTGTTAAAGTGGTATATATATACTGTATATATATCATATCACGAATCATGATATAAATTTTTATGTTGCGGTATGTCATATGTCGTCTATGTTGTGCAGCACTAGGTGTTATGGACTGTCAATCCATGTTCAATTCCTTCTCATGAGGTATTCTTTTCTTTCCTATAGTGAAGACAAGTCATCACTGAAATTAAAAATTAAATGCTCCTGTATATCATGCCATTGCAGTATGTGTATAAGACTTCGGAAAACAGGGTGACTGGCTAAATATGTACACCATTGTGTTATTGGTCAATCCTCACCTTGCTCAACTAGTTCCACCAGGGATGGCTGAACTTACCCAACAGTGTGGGGGCACATTTCTATATTATGAAAAACTAAATTCCTAGGAGTAACTCTTAATTTTGTGCTGCCTATGAGTTAATTATGTGATTATGTACGTAGCTATTATATTTGTTTTATCACATGTATTTATTTGTAATTGAAATCTTTCTTCACATCTGAATCAATCATGATGGTTAGATGAAGGAGTGCATAATTATAATGCAGACAGTGTAGCTAACTGAAATTTAATCCAGCACAGCCGGAGCTTGAAATAATTATAAGGATTAGAAATTGCTGACATTAATTGCCTTTCTCATCAGAAATGTTAATCAAGTTGTTCTTGTTTGACCAAATGCTAAAATATACGTAAATAGAAAGTGGTCATTACATATGACACAAACAAAATGGTTGATTGTACATGTGTTGATCAATGTTATATATACAAGGTGTGGCTATCCAATGTGCAAAATTTACTACATGTAGGTGTGCAAAATTTACAGTATACATGCAAGGTAATAATGTACATAATTATACTGAAAGGGTCTGGCAAACTTTTAGAGGAGGGGTGCCCAGCACTACTAAAAAGAAAATATTTCAGTACTCTAGATTAACTAGTGAATAGGTTGTTTGTTATTATAATCTGACTGCATTAATAGAGTGCTTGACTGCTCTATTAGAGAGTGTTGGTATAAGTTAGTGCATTGGTATTGGGTATTTGGGCAGCTACGTAGCTATCTATGTATACATTTACAGTACAAATGTACGTAGCAAGCTAAGTGTTAAGACAAAACACTCTAGTAGTTATGTAGCACTAAAATCCATATTATTGTCTGTACAGTAGTTATTTATCCAACTGCTACCCATGCACATGGTTTTTTATTGCACTATATCCATGCATGACTTGATACTGGTCTATTTTTCTTTCTAATTGGCCTATGCGCAACTATGATAATGGTGCTAATAAATATAGCTAGCTGCAATTGATTGTTAATTCGATTTCATTACAGAAGTAGCTATACGTATACATGAGCAACTATGATGTACGTATTCAGTACTACTCATTATACAGTGACAACAATGTACATATAGTTGCATCATCATGCAAGCTTTTGGACAGAATGTGTATTTCAGTAGCTACACACGTACCCAATTGTTTTCACATCATTGTTTTCACAATACATACATAGCTAGCTAGTACAATAAATACATTATAATAACATATACACATACAAATATAGCCTACCACATAAGTACTGTAGCTACAAAACTAAAACAACAACCAATATATATTATGTATGTATGTATGTATGTATGTATGTATGTATGTATGTATGTATGTATGTATGTATGTATGTATGTATGTATGTATGTATGTATGTATGTATGTATGTATGTATGTATGTATGTATGTATGTATGTATGTATGTATGTATGTATGTATGTATGTATGTATGTATGTATGTATGTATGTATGTACGTATGTATGTATGCAACAATAATGATAATAACAATACACTCTCTATCTGCTTGTAATAACTACAACCAGGTACTAAAACAATATGCAGCTACAAACATACAAAAATAATATAGCTAATTATGTATATGTAGCTACATGTATGACTATGTGTAACATATTTCAAGTCACAACAATCAGACGTATAAAGTTACGTATAGGTATGTACTTTGTAACGTAGCTTTAAGATCTAAATGCTACAGATAGAATTTCTATTTTACTGCTAGGTACACCTTTTGCCTTAAAGCCTCCTGCTATGATGACTACCTCTTTTTTATTTCTGTCAGTAAAGGGAACTACTGATGCACCATAGCGTGCCATTGCAGACACACCACATTCACTCCACTTATGCGTCTCCTGATCAAACTGGTAAATGTTAGAGAATGGTTCATCGTATTCCTCGTCACAACCACCCGCAACACACAGTGAATCCTGGATAACAAATAGGGTGCTGTTAGCATGTGGAACGTTGAGGTCAAATGATAAGGAAAACATTGTACTCTGCTCTGCACTAGCAACAAGTAAATGGCCAAACTTTTCCACCCTGGCCATTTTGTCTCCACTGGCAATAAACAAGTCAGCACCAACTACAGCGCAACTGATATACCCATCGTAAGTTAAAGAATCAGTCGAAAATAAACATGATTGTTTCATCTTTTCATCAATAACCACTACAAGGCTTTGGAAAGATGACAGAGATTGCCAATCTGCTCCCTTTGCATTGGAACCAAAACCACTAAAAAATGAGTCAGGCCTTTGGGTATAAAAATAAATAACATATTGTTTACACTTTCTTACAGCAGTCAGTGATTTATTGTATGGTATCTTAACATGAGGAGGAAAAGTAACTGGTGGAATGTTTTCTGTCCATTGTAAAGAAGGCTTTGCTAAAGATGTAGTCCAACATTTGGTAATGTAATTATTCCCATAGTTATTTGACTTAAGCTCATTAACAGTAGCAAACAATTTTATTTCATTGCCACAAGTGTATCCGCCACAGAGTTTTACTGTTCCTGTAAGATTCCCTTTCTTATGCAACTGAAGACTCAGCGAAGGCATGGAAGACCAAATGTAGCCATCCTCCTTTTCCACTTCAACAAGAGTGGCCACACATCCACCCATAGTACATACTTGATCATCTGTTTCAGCTGCAGATGTACCAATTGTGGTGCCAAAATACACAAAACATTCTTTGTACTGTGTAGCAAAATAGTGATCATATTTCATAGTAGTATTCCACTGGTTTAATCTGCTTACTTCCAACTACATAAATCATAGAACACTCAGTATGATATACATATTCCATCCTGTGAAATATGCATCATGCATCACATATCTATAGAGTAGCTATATAATAATAATTTCACTCTGCAAACTATACACCTACAAACCTATAGCTACCAGCTAATTAGCTAGTACAGGGCATGTAGCTACACAATAATTATGGTAAATTACATTACATATATATATATATAGCTACGGTAAATTCCTTCTACAATAATAATGCATGTGATTGAAAATCATTAGCGTCCATAGTTGTAATAGCTAATGCTAAACATAAACACCCTGTGTGTAAAAAAGTACGAGGCCAATCAGAAGCAGCATTATAAATATGTGCGACCAAAAACTTTGATATCAGCTGAGGCCAAGAAGTTACTTATCAAATATTTTAACTACGTACTTGAATGACATACAATAGTTTATAGCATGTTTTCACAACTATGATTGGCTTTGTCACTTGGCCACCTTTATAATAATGATGATGCGAAAAAGGTGACCAAGTGACAAAGCCAATCATATTTGTGAAAACATGCTATAAACTATTGTATGTCATTCAAGTAGTTAAAATATATGATAAGTAACTTCTTGGCCTCAGATGATATCAAAGTTTTTGGTCACACATATTTACAATGCTGCTTCTGATTGGCCTCGTACTTTATTTACACCCAGGATGTTTTTGTTTAGCATATCACTACTTTTTGAAAATTTAAACAGATGTTATTACTACGTAGCAAGCAGCAGAGAAGTATACTGCATGGGCATCATTTGTATACTTACTTAGCACACAATATCGTAAATTAAACTTTGAAGCATATTTTGAAAAACTCAAGCCTACAATATTTTTTAACTTTCACTACAGAATGATACATCAATTTAGATTAAGCATCTGAAAGTTTATGCAAATCATTTGAAGGGGGTCCAAGTTATGGCAACTATCAACCTGCAGTGTAAAAGACTTTCTCAAATACATTCAAGTGTTTACTTTTTACTTCAGGCCGAAAATAGTATGATAGGTAGAGCATACATATAGGAGAAGTGCTGATACAAATTTGGCTGAAATCCATAAAGAAATGAGTGAGTTACGTATTAGACTTTCCCGCCCGATTCGCCTGTTTAATAGAGAATTAGTACCTTCATTGTTTGAAGAATCAATAACCTGAACTTCATCGAAATCGCTTCAGCCATTCTTCTGATACGGCCTTATAAAGTCCTTCCCCTTTCACCCCACAAAATTTTTACGCAGCTGTCGTTTTTTTCTTCTTTCATTTCATCGCATACTTTTTTCGTGGGCTTGTGGGAGCTGGATGGTTCGTTGTGCATAGTCGCACAACGAGCACCATAAAACTCATAATGGCTAGTACTTAGCAATGGTGGTGCCGATTTCTTCTATTCTCGGTTTATTGATTCTATATAGTAAGAACATTGTGGGTCGGCAATAACTAAGCAATAGCTTTCATGGCAGCTTAGCTAAGAGCATTTGTGAATCAGTTGAGGGTGGTGCTACGTGTAAATAACTTACTCAGTGGTCGTGTAGCTATATAAACTACAGTATAATAAATACTAACTTCCTTGCTTAATTGCAGTTATGCACCTATCAATGTATTGCCCCACCACCCCCCTCAGGATTATATAGGGCTATAATTAGTGCTGGGCGATAGTACGATATATCGCGATAGTTGCTGAAATGACTATCGCGATTGTTTTGGTATTTGTTCATTGCATTTTTGGTGGTTTTATGGGTGGTTGGGAAGCCATTATTAGTACAAACACTGCAGTTAACACTTTAAGCTTTTCAGACAAGTCCAATGATAAAAATGCTAACCTGTGGTAGCCTCATTACTTCTAACTATGACATAAAATACTACTTCTGTTATGATACTAGGTATGCATGTTATAATTATCCCTTCATTCAACTTTCAAGGACTATCGGGATATTTTCAGAATAACTATCATGATAATAATTTTTTTACTATCGCCCAGCACTAGCTAGGGCATTTGACATACCCTGATGTCAAATGCCCTATAGTGGGGCAAACTGAGTGTGTCAAATCCCCCAATACAGTCCCACACAAGCTCCAGTTGCAACACAGGGATTTGACATGGCTACATATTTTAAAAGCTTTGTCTATCTATGCCTTTATCAAATGCCCCATAGTGAGGCAATAGTTTTGTGTCAATGCCCTCAGTAAAGCCCACTTAGATCGGAGGGGGGGTAGTGGTGCAATATATTGATAGGTGCATTTAACTAGGGATGTCAGTACTAGTCTCGCGTCCAGACCTCTAACTAGTACTGACATCCCTAGTTTAATGCACCTATCAATATATTGCACCTATCAATATATTGCACCACTACCCCCCTGATCTAAGTGAGGCTTTACTGGGGGCATTGACACAAAACTATTGCCCCACTATGGGGCATTTGATAAAGGCATAGATAGACAAAGCTTTTAAAATATCAGTGTAGCTAGCCATGTCAAATTCCCGTGTTGCAACTGGGGCTTGTGTGGGGCTATATTGGGGGATTTGACACACTCGGTTTGCCCCACTATAGGGCATTTGACATCAGTTTTTGCGGGCGCTTATACTGCAAGCGATAGCCGGCGCCCTGTAAAAAAATTGGAGGTCTGGCCACTAGTGCTGGGCGGTATGCTGGTAATACCATTTATAGACGGTATTGATCCATACCTGTATGAAGGTATTGTCTTATTTGCAATACCGAAATACCTCATGTTTTATTTAATTACATTTTTGAGGCTTGGAGGTGGCTAGGAAGCCATACTGTAAGTAAACACTGAGGTCAACACTTAAACTTTTTTGGCAAGCACCAACCTACTGTTATAGCAGGTGTTAATTTGTATTAATAACCAGTTACTTGGTAAAAGTTGTACTTGTGGGAACCATCTTACCACATCTGTATTGAGATTTTAAGGTGATTTTGATGCACTGATGACTTAAAATTGTGATGATGACAATACCGTGATATTGTGATATTTTACAACAATACCGTACCGTCTCCCTTTTTTGATACCGCCCAGCCCTACTGCCACGCGAGACTATGTCAGTACCTTATGAATGTCTCATCAAACAATGTTTAACTGTCTTTAACCCTTTGCCATCCATTGAAAAGAAACATATACAATATTAAAAGTGTATTTGTAAATCCAAGAATCCAAAATCCCATTTACTCTAATTAATGCCCATTTTGAATTAATATAATTATTTTAGTATAATGGCAATTTGCTGAAGTTAAAGTTGGACTACTGCTATTCTAATTTAATTTTAAGCCGGTTTATGCTGTTTTATAAAAAGTGCAGGGCTTAGCCTTTTCCTCTAGAAAACAGTGGGGGGCTATAGCCCCCTAGCCCCCCTATGACTAAGTGCCTTCTGACACCAGACCCCTGTAATAACTCATAACTGAACAATAATAGTGGTTTACTGTTTGCGACATCCAATCTGATGTAGTTAATACCGGTATACTCAGACAACACCGTAGTACACCAGCAGACTTTATTATTCCATGCAGGGGAGTAATGCTATAGCTAGATAGGCATGCTGGCGCATGCATATAGACTCTATAGCTACGCATTCCACTCGTTCAGTAGACTTGTAATCAAACACATTGTAGCTACAGTCAGTTCTTTTTAGATTGCTGATCTCTGGCCCGGGTACAAATACTCATGTGAAAATGCAACGAGTCAAATTGCGCAAAACAACTTTGAAGCTATTTGATCCGTTAATGATATTTCTCACGTGAGTATTTGTATCCGCGGACAAGCAACCAACTTTTATGCAGGGGGTGTCCCCATCGATCATGCTAGGCTATTCTTGTTAACTTTTAACTTACAGCCTGGAGGCCCTTGACGCTTAGTAGTCTACCATATATAGTAGCTACTTTTAAAATTCTAGAAAAACGAGTTGCAAGTTGTAATATGTGGATGCCTATCCAAAAATTACCGATGATAATCGGAATATGACACACCCCACTACCACAATTCTCAGTTAGCTATTTTCACTACAAATGTCAAGCATTCGTGAATAATAAGTAGTCTTGTGAACCAGCCCGTTATTTTCTTATATATTCGGACGGGAAAAAGGGTCTGGTGTAACTCCGTTACCTTATTTGTTCTGCCAAATCCCAGATTTTGGGGATTGTTTATTGGTGTGGATAGGCTATAAAGGGTCGTTAACAAGGTGTGAGTGACGTTCTAGTTCAATCACACCTTGGAGGCAGCAGTGACCTATGGTTATGATGATGGACTTCCAATCAGGAGGTCACAGGTTCGATGCTCACCACTGCTGTTGTTCCCTTGGGCAAAGAACTTTACTTCCATTGCTCCCGTCTGCTGTGCAGACGGTTATACAACAGTTCTGCTGTGCAGAGTACTTATTGATTGTATGTATTACCAGGGCACTGCTGAAAAGCAGTATTTCTATACTGAGCAGTCTTCCCTTCTAATTAACCCTTTAATTTTTTTAAAATCACGTACGTACCTTCGGGCCCGCGTACCTTTGCTGAAACGTTAGCATTGCATCACTCACACCTTGGTAATGACCCTTTCAAGCCTATTCACACCAATAAATAATCCCCAAAATCTGGGGATTTTGCAGAACGAATAAGGTAACGGAGTTACACCCGAGGTTACACCATACCCTTTTTCCCGTCCGAATATATAAGAAAAAAGGGGCTGGTTCACGAGACTACATAATAAGTACCTTTACTCCTCCTGCTGCCATATTATTCTAATAGCTGAACGCACAAGGGACACCACACCGTCGATACCGCCACACAAAACACTTCTGTAAACGATTTAAATATACGGACCGTGAACGGAACAATGTTCCCGCTGACCAGCTGCCTAGTGGGTATTAGTCTGGCGTAACCAGACCCTTTTACGCGCTCGCTAAATTATTTTGGTGGGGCGCTCGCTGTAAAAGGGTCTGGTGACTTGCGCAAGGTACACTTGTGCGAGCTGCAACAATAGTTGCAGCACCAATCAGATTGCAGTATTTTCTTAATTGGCATATTTTGTGCGTGATGTAAGCAAAATGGCTGGTACCAACACTAGCCAGTGAATGATGCAAGGAATGATATAAAGGTTTGTTAAAGATTGAGATGGTATTCGAAACTTATAAAGTGGAATGTGATTTTGTATCAGGCGAAGCGCTTTATTATACACATTAAAGAAACCTCGAAACAAACATTATCCGTACCCCAGATAACTATTTTATTCGTTTCTTCACAATATAAAACACCGGAACTTTTGCCGGAAATATTGACGTCATCACACGAAGCTAATATTTTAATGCATTTAATGACATTCCAGCTGCACGAATGGAGTATGCGTAAGTCACCAGACCCCATCCGGTACGATGGGGTCTGGCTACGCCAGACTAAGTGGGTATATGCAACTCCAACCAGAAGGGAAGAGACCAGTTGACGTGCATATAGCTACTGAAGTCTATATATCTATGGTAGAACCTGTTAATATATGGATACTTGAAAATCGAGATAACTGCATAATTCCGTCATAGCTATACTTAGTTACAGTCCCAAAGTAGACCCTTTATGGTTGGTCCCAAGGTGTCCATAATTATTACACTGTAATCAAATAAGAGAGTAACATTCGTTTATAGGCTAGGCACATACTCTGTTAATATGGTAAATACATGCATGGTTTGTACAAAATGCAATTCAAAAGGTTATTTATGGAAAATACGTAAAAGAAAAATTATTGCATTGTGTATAGTTTGCTACTGTGTATAACTACAGAATCACGATTAATGCATAAAAATTTACAAGTACCATCCAACACACACGTATGTACCAGTGCAATGAATTTAACAGCATATGATGTTGATATTATGATATTGTATGTGTGTAATTATCTACTTACCCTCAGGACCCTTCTCGTTCACTACATTTTGAGTTTTTGACAAGTTACTCAAAACCGTTCCCCCAAACCCAAACCCAACCCCTCTAGCTCTGTAAGTCAAAAACCGTGATTCCTCATATTGTTGATCGAGATCTGCTAACAGCTTGTTCTGTTTGTTGATGATCTTGGATGACTTTTGTGTAATATCCTGGGTTGCCGTCACCTGACCATCATCCTTCATACCCATCAGTCGACGAAACTTTGCTTGAGGGTCTTCATTACCATCACTCTTTCCTGCAGTAGCGGGCTGACTGAATGTTGCCGCATGCGCATCCCAGTGTGTTGCAGCACTTACTGGAGTCTACAGTAATAAAAATTGTACATGTTATAAATACTATTTTTGTATTTTTTATTACATAAAATTATTTAAATAGAGCTGAAACAAACACTCGATTTGTTCAGATATTTGCTCGATTGCATATGTACATGTATTTGTATCGGGTGTACAGTGAATGATTTTTCTGCATTAGTTCTTGTATATTTTGTAATTAACTACAAATTTAAAGGTATTTCAGTAATTAAAATTATATATAACATACAAAATCAAGCTTTTTAATAGTAAAACAAACTATTAGCTATATTAGGATGGCTTATACTACCAAGATTATATGGTAATTGGGATTAAACTACATAATTATGTATATGTATGTACGTAGTAGCAACTAACCTTTTTCTTCCATAGTTGTTTTCTTTTCTCTTGGACAGCTTGAAACTGTAGTGCGGTCATACCACCGTATTGTGCCTGTCGTCAGTTCATTGTTGTCAATGCATTCTCTAGTCTCTGCTCAGGTGTTTCCCCATGCAGGAACTACATATATATATACACAGTCTATTGTCACTGGTAGGTATCAGTCACACCACATACTAAGTATGTAGCTATGTATGTACGTATATTCTATATTGTACTGAAATTTTATGGGACAAAATATCTACAAAAATCTTCAAGATGAAACTTTTACTCTTTAGCATTCATGAACCAGGTAGCTAGACTTATAGGTGTTGTAGCTAAATTGTAGACTATAACGTCATGAAGATTGCTTTCTTGTGAAGTTTGCTCTCATGAAAAAAAAATTCGGACTACACAGCTCAGGTGTACATTATACACTATAAGTATGTACGTGCCAGGGGTGCAGGAAGCAAACAAAAGGTAGTAAGGCCCAATGGAAAGATAGTTTAATTTTTAAATGAGTGCACAGATGAAGTGCAAGCAAAACGTATCATAGGCAGCAGAAAGGGAGGGGCTAGGGGACTGAAGCCCCCCTATTTTTAGTGTCACTCCATAGGATTGTAATTTTCTCCATACAAATGTGTCTAGAGAATTTAAATAGCCCCCCCAGTTCTGAATAGGTTCCTCCGCCGCTGAAACGTATGAATATGCTACCTAAAATCATCAGTTTTTTGCTTGTACCCTTCAGAAAGGCTTCAGAAAGGGTATCTTTTACCGTATAGCCTAAAAATTTGAGGGTTAAATTTTTTGTGGAATGGTGAATTTAGCAGTTTCGTGGATTGGATTGCAGAAGTATTGCATCGAATTATACTGTAGGACAAAATTTTCAAGGCTAAAATTTTTGTGGGTACTTAAATTTTCACCATCAAAAATTTTAGGCTATACAGTAGCTATATCCTCAGAGTTGTTTTGGGATTGTTATAAAATTTTTTCAATCACAGCCCAGTGAGCATCACTTGAGATGCTTTATGTCTCTTAAATGCACCAAACATGCAGCCACTAAATGAAGTACGTAAACATCCGCATACCACACTGCATTCGAGTTACAGTGTGTATGCAGAATAAGGGTGCACTCAAAGCAAAGGTGTACCCCTATACTTATATTTAGCTGAAATTCAACAGAAGTGTAGTTTTGTATTGTATCATGTGATCACTCTCAGCAATAATTTGTTATTCTATTGCACCCATTATACATACACAACAAAGTTTCATACTATGCATCAAAATGTTAGTCACAATGTTTTTGTAATATGCATAATAAAGCAAGTAGAATTCCACAATAGTGGATGAGACAGGGAACAAAATGTATAACGCTTCATTAGGATGCTGTATATTTGTTTCTCTCTAATATAACATACAGGCTTCCTCTTATGTCTGGCAATGTACTGCCGTGCCGGCAGCAGGGGGTGGGGGCTAGAGACCTTGAAAATGCACGGTCGGAGCCCCTCCTCAAATAAGTCAGTATACACCCTCGAAATACTCTAATATAACAGTCGCTACCCTCGTAGAGCAGTCATTAGCACAGCCTTTTGAATTTTAAGCCTCCCCTGTAGTGTATGCTCATGTGTATGTACACATGCGTGTAAGCTAATGAACTAGTTAGTGCTTTCGCTAAGTTGTATATAGTTGTGTGATTGTTGTACTGTGCCGAATATTACTGATTAAACTATATATCGACTCGCTGGGTCCATATCCCATACATGGTGTCAGAAATGATCCGACTTTATCACAGAGAAAGTAGCAGAAATGGCTGCTTTTCAAATATCACCTCCCGAAAACTTCAATTTCACCAGACCTGAAGAATGGCCACGGTGGATAAAACGTTTTGAACGTTACAGATAAGCGTCAGGCCTATCCGAAAAAGCGGAACTGAGTCATACTGTAGTATCCATGAGTAAATGCATTAGTTTACGCTATGGGATATCAGGCTGAAGACATTCTAACATCGTTTCGTCTTTCTGAGGCAGACGGAAAGAAGTATAGAGTTGTCAAAGAGAAGTTCGAAAACCATTTCGTTAAACGCCGTAATAAAATATATGAGCGAGCAAGGCTTAATCAGAGGAGACAACTACCCGGGGAGCCAGCAGACGATTTCATTACGTCGCTCTATTGTCTAGTGGAGCCAGCACTGCGGCTACGGAGCAATACAAGATGAGATGATAAGGGACCGCATAGTAGTGGGCATACAAGATGCAGCTTTATCGGAGAAACTACAGCTGGATGAGCCGACTTAAGCCTCGAATCGGCCATTGCGAAAGTCTGGCAATTCGAACTAATTAAACAACAGCAACCAACAGTTAGAGGCGACTGATGAACAGAGGGTAGAGGCTACTGATTAGTAGCAAGAAGGGCACACACTTTAGAAAGTGTGGGAATGACCCCCAAAACAAATTACAAGGATACCAGACAGGAGGCGTCAGACAGAGGCATGTTCAAGATGTGGGAGAACTGGACATAGTCAACAACACCATGATTGCCCTGCAAAACAAGCAACATGCCGGAAGTGCCAAAAGAAGGGACACTTTCAAAACATGTGTAGGACTAAGAAAGTAGAAACTGTCTCGACAGGTGAAGAGAGTGACCAACTATATATTCTTAGGTGCTGTAGAATCCTCAGGCAATTGCAAGGCATGGAAGATAACCCTGTTTCTTAATGATGTACCGATCCGATTCAAGATAGATACAGGAGCTGAAGTGTCAGTCATCCCTGAAGCATTCAGCCAACCTTTCTCAAGTATACTCAAACCTTCTATGAGAAACCTCAAAGGTCCAAGCAAGCAGCTGGAGCTGCAGGTATGTGGTCAGTTCACATGTTCAATGTGTCTAGACAAAGAGACTACAAAACAAGAAGTCTATGTTGTCAAAGGGTTAGACTTAGCTCTTGTTGGACTCCCTGCAATTGAAGCACTGAGCCTCATTACAAAGGTACATACTATCAGCACTAATTAACAAAGAAACCATTCCTTCCAAATTCCCAAAGCTTTTCTCAGGACTCGGGTGTTTAACTGAGGAATACAATATTCAGCTGAACAAAGATGCTGTACCCTATGCTCTAACCACTCCACGGCGGATTCCTTTACCCTTGATGGAGCCAGTTAAGAAAGAACTGCAGAGAATGGAAAGGGAAGGAGTTATCACAAAAGTTGAAGGGCCAACGAACTGGTGTGCGGGGATGGTGGTGGTGCCGAAAGCCAATCAAAAGGTGCGCATATGTGTAGATTTGACTCAACTTAACAAGAATGTACAGAGAGAACACCACATCCTCCCATCGGTCGATCACACCTTAGCACAACTTGCAGAAGCACGTTACGTACTTCACCAAGATGGACGCGAATTCAGGGTTCTGGCAGGTGCCACTATCTAAAGAATCAGCCCGCCTGACTACATTCATTACGCCATATGGGAGATTCTGCTTCAACCGACTTCCTTTTGGAATCTCCTCTGCACCGGAGCTGTTTCAACGTCGTATGTCAGTAGCCTTAGAAGGTCTCGAAGGTGTTGCCTGCCTTATGGATGATATTCTTGTCCATGGGAAAACCAAAGAGGAGCATGATACATGACTGCTAAATACACTAGAGAGACTGCAAAAACATGGCTTTACACTCAACAAGGAGAAATGCTTGCAGTGAAAATTTTAGGCCATATTGTCGACAAGGAAGGCATAAGACCAGATCCAGAGAAAGTGAAAGGCATCAATGACATGACGGAGCCAAAAAGTCTGACAGATTTACGAAGATTCCTAGGAATGTGCAACCAGTTGAACAAATTCTCACCTCAATTGACTGACAAGACAAAACCATTGAGAGATCTCTTGTGCAACAAGAACCAATGGCTGTGGGGAGAAGCACAACAAAAAGCATTTGTGGAAACAAAAAAGCTACTAAGCTCTACACCAGTCCTTGCCTTGTACGACCACAAATGCCCCACCAGAGTATCAGCAGATGCTTCGAGTTTCGGACTGGGAGCAGTCCTTATGCAACAGTACCCCAACAATCAATGGAGGCCAGTAGTATACGCCTTGAGGGCAATGACACCTACTGAACAGAGATATGCACAAGTGGAGAAGGAGGCACTGGCCATCACTTGGGGCTGTGAAAGGTTTCTACAATATCTTCTGGGACTACCATTTGAGATCGAGACAGATCATAAACCACTAGTTTCACTTTTAGGAGACAAGCCAATTGACGAATTACCACTGAGAATACAGAGATTCAGAATGAGGATGATGAAATACACTTACACTATTTTTCATATTCCTGGAAAGAATTTGGTGATAGCAGATGCGCTCTCAAGAGCACCAGCACAACAGCAGACAACTGACGATGACAAATGGAATAGAGGGTAGATGCATATGTAAGAGCGATATTCAATAGCCTACCAGCCACTGATCAAAGAATCCAACAAATCCAGGCCTCACAAGAGAAAGATCCTACCTGTATACTTCTGAAGAAGTATTGTCTCGAAGGGTGGCCCTCCAAGCAAAAGCTAAAAGGGGAAATCCGTAAGTACTTACAAACAGCTAGTGAGTTGTTGATTTGTGAAGGTCTAATACTCCGTAATAGTAGGATAGTGATACCAAAAGCTCTACAAAATGAGATCTTACAGAAACTTCATAGTGGACACCAGGGGATCAATAAATGCAAACGAAGAGCTTCACAATCAGTATGGTGGCCAGGACTAAACAGGAACCTGGAGACAATGGTGAATAATTGCTCTACATGCTGCAAGATGCAATCCCAACAAGCAGAACTGCTAATGCCAACACCATTACCAACTCTTCCATGGCAAAAAGTTGGAGTAGATCTCTTTGAATACAAGAAATCTTCTTACATCATAGTCATAGATTACTTTTCTCGCTTCATTGAAATAGCAAAGCTCACCAGTACTAGCTCCACTGCTGTGATTACTCACATGAAGTCCATATTTGCCAGACATGGTATACCCTGCTGTGTGATGTCAGACAATGGTCCACAGTTCTCAGCTGCTACTTTTTCTTCCTTTGCTATGGAATATGGATTCACCCATTACACAAGCAGTCCGAGATATCCACAAGCGAATGGAGAAGTGGAGAGAGGGGTCAGAACAGTTAAAACATTGTTGAAGAAGGCAGAAGAGAACTCAGAAGATCCGTATTTGGCATTACTTGCATATCACAATACCCCACTTACATGCGGATATAGCCCAACACAGCTAACAATGTGCTGTACCCTGAGAAGTACTCTGCCATCAACAAATGAACAGCTTAAGCCTAAACTCCCTGACATGACAGATTTTCAAGAGCGAGAGGAAAAGATGAAACTTAAGATGAAGTGTGATTTTGATACCAGACATATAGAGCTCAAACACTACCTCCCCTGAAGACTGGCCTGGAGACACAGTGTGGTTACCAAATGAAAATACAGATGCTTCAGTTCTTGAGAAAGTAGGTCAGAGATCTTACACAGTTGCTACCCCCAAAGGAACAGAAGCCAGATAAGAACAATGCCACAAAAAGATGACCGACCACAGACGGAGAACAATGCAAATGTATCATCAGAGGATAAGAATACAGAGGAATGTAGCTCAGAGACTAACCCAGATACTCCTCCAGTGGCTACAAAGCCTACTGAGAAAGTAACCTCCTCTGGAAGGATATCTAGACCTCCTAAGAGATTTGGAGAACAACTCTGAACTGTTGAATAAGTATGATTATATCCTGTAAGAGGGATGTAGTGTATGCTCATGTGTATGTACGCATGCGTGTAAGCTAATGAACTAGTTAGTGCTTTCGCTAAGTTGTAGTTGTGTGATTGTTGTACTGTGCCGAATATTACTGATTAAACTATATATCAACTCGCTGGGTCCATATCCCATACATCCCCAACTGTTAATTGCTCCCCGCGGCTTCACTTGTATGCATATGGTAATAATTCTATTGATTGATGCATATTAAGGATATGAAGGTGCATGAGAGTAAACCATTGAACCACAATATTACATGAAATCACCTGAGATAATCAGCAAGGAAATGTATAAGGTATATGCATACATCAAGACTCACGATAGTGAGTCGCGAGGCCAAGAAGAAGCACAGCAACGCGACCACTGAGTGAGTTATTTACACGTAGCACCGCCCTCAAACTCGCAAACGCTCTAGCTAAGCCGCCATTAAAGCTATCGCTTAGTTATTACCGACCCACAACGTTCTTACTATATAGAATCAATAAACCGAGAATGGAGGAAATAGGCACCACCATTACTAAGTACCAGCCATTGCGAGTTTTATGGCGCCCGTTGTGCGACTACGCACGACGAACCATCCTTTCCCGCCCAATTCGCCCATTTACTAGACAATTAGTACCTTCATTGTTTGAAGAATCAATATCCCGAAGTTCGTAGAAATCTATTCAGCCATTCTTCCTATACAGCCTTATAAATGCCTTCCTGTGACCACAAAAATTTTTACGCGGCAGTCGTTTTTTTCTTTCTTTCATCGCACACTTTTTTCATGGGTTTGCGGGAGCTTTTGTGAACCCCGGAAGTTTTTTGAAACTCACTTTTTATACATTCACTTGTTTGTCTAATAACTCACTCATTTCTTCGTGGATTTCAGCCAAATGTGTATCAGCACTTCTCCTATGTATGCTCTACCTGTCATACTATTATCAGTCTGAAGTAAACACTTGAATGTATTTGAGAAGGACTATTACACTGCAGGTTGATAGCTGTCATAACTTGGACCCCTTTCGAATGATTTGCATAAACTTTCAGATACACAATCTATATTGATGTATCACTCTGTAGTGAAAGTTTAAAAAAATCTCGGGCTTGAGTTTTTCAAAATTAAGCTTCAAAGTTTAATTTGCAGTATTATGTGCTAGGCAAGTACAAGTTATGCCCATGCAGTACTTCTCTGCTGCTTGCTAGTAATAACATGTGTTTATACTTCCAAAAAAGTAGTGATATGCTAAACAAAAACACCTTGGGTGTAAAAAAAGTGCGAGGCCAATCAGAAGCAGCATTGCAAATAGGTATTTATGACCAAAAACTTTGATATCAGTTGAGACCAAGAAATTACTTACCAAAAATCTACTTGAATGACACAATACGTAGTTTATAGCATATTGTCACAACTATGATTGACTTTGTCACTTGGCCACCTTTTTCACACCATCATTATTAATAAAGGTGGCCAAGTGACAAAGTCAATCATAGTTGTGACAATATGCTATAAACTACGTATTGTGTCATTCAAGTAGATTTTTGGTAAGTAATTTCTTGGCCTCAACTGATATCAAAGTTTTTGGTCATACATACCTATTTGCATTGCTGCTTCTGATTGGCCTCGCACTTTTTTTACACCCAAGGTGTTTTTGTTTAGCATAGTACATTACATATACCTTAACCAATAATATGCATGCAGGAATTATCATATTATTTTTGACTTACAGTTGATCATTGAACCTGTCATGAACCGGACTTTTTCTACATTAGAAGATTTTGTCAAAACCATTGCAACAGTGTTATATAGAGTTATGTAGTGGCTGTACAGAAAGCATTATTGTGTATACAAGCAAGGTAGCTATATATCTAGCCACAATATATATATTGTAGGAAATGAACACTATATAATCCTCAGCTTTGCCTTGAATAAGTAACAAAGATACGTAGTCAAATTGAGTATGCTCTATAGTTTATAGCAAAGTGTACATATATATGTACGTAGTAACCATGATTTACAACAAAATTAATTACATAAAATTAATTTGTTTTGATATTATGTGGTTAGCATGCATAGTTGTATTAAAAGCATCTATATATACTGTAGTTAGATGACTACTATTACTGCAACACAGTTAGCTATAGTTATATGTAGTTATCTTTCAGTGACAGACAATTTTTCAATTATACTGCAAGGAGTGTCCTTTCCTTTAAAACCTCCAGCTAAAAATATTGCGGGCTCTTTTTCATTTTTACCCTTAAAGACGACCACTGATGCACCAAAACGAGAAACTGAGGCAAACCCACACTGCTTCCATTTTTGCGTGCCTTGATCGAACTGGCATATGTCAGAGAATGGCTCATAATCTTTATCACAACCACCTACCACACACAGTGTGTCTTGAACACAAAATATAGTGCCATTAGCATGTGGAACATCGATGTTAAACTTTACATCAAATCTTTTGGTATACACAGAAATTTTATTGGCAACAAGTAAAGGACGAAATTTTACAACTTTTGCCATTTTATTATGATTAATAATAAACATGTCGGCACCAACAAAAGCAAAGTTGACGTATCTATTCAACTTAACAGTATAAGGTATACTAAGTGATGTACATAATTCTTCTCCCTGCTTAACCTCAAGGGTGCCATTTGAGTAAAAAAAGACAACATAATTCTCACATTGCTGAACAGTTAACAAATTTTTATCCCGAGGAGCATGTGGCCAGGCAATTTCTGACCACTGTGGAAGCTCTTTTAACTTTTTTAAAGATGTGCCCCAAGACTTATATCCAGGTATGGTATCTTTTACTGTGCCAAAATGTATGGTATCTTTTACTGTGCCAAAAATTTTTATTTCATCTCCACAAACAAATCCACCATGTAATTGGATATCTTTCATCAGCTTCAGCTGAACACACAGCTGGGGCATGTAAGACCAAATGTAGCTGTCTTCTTTATCAATTTCTATTAGAGTAGCAACACACCCACTCATTGTACACATCTGACCAACAACAGATGTGTCATATGGGATGCCAAAATATATGAAGCATTGCTGGTGTTGTACAGCGAAAAAGTAGCTAAACTTCATGGTGGTATTCCATCGTTTTGAACTGACTATTTCAAACTGTATGGCTCGCTGCATGGTATATAACACTGTCACACACAGATGAATAGCTATAAGCTTTCTTATAGCTATATATACAGGATATTTAATTATTATAGCTATAGCTGTATATATACGTAAGTACCATGCATGTAGCTAGCTCAGAGATATAGACTATATGCGCAAGTATATAGATCAGTAGTATACAATGTCGAATTAATGTTTTATAATCACCCACCCATTGCTAAGTGCCTTCTGACACCCCTGTCATTGACAATAGTGGTTTACTGCTCGCGACATCCAATCTGATGAATTGCAGATTACTCGCTACTCAGACAACATTTACCCAGAACAGTATAGTACCGTACACGTAGCTATACACTTTATTATTTCAGGGGAGTAGCTAGTACGTATATAGTATGCTATAGCTAGGCATGCATGTGCATATCATTCCACTAGTTAAAACTTGTAATCGCCCGAAATTAAACACGTTGTAGCTAGCTACTGTTGTGTACCAGCGCTTTTTACTGAGCCGGATTGCTTATCTTTGGTACCGGCAAATACTAGCCACTCACGTGAAAATGTAATGAATCAACTACAAATTGTGCAAAACAACTTTGAATCGTTAATGATATTTCTCACTTGGGTGTTTGTATCCGCGGACCAGCAACCGATCGGCTTCTCTTGACTTTTATGCAGGGGGCGTGTCCCTATCGATTATGCTAGGCTATTTTGTTAACTTACAGCCTGGAGGCCCTTAATTGACGCTTAGTACCATATGTAGTACTGTTATTGTGAATTGTAAAATATGGATGCTTATCCGAGAATTATCGATGATAATCGGAATATGACACACCCCACTACCACAATTCTAGCTATTTCCACTACAAATGTCAGCGTTCGTACATAATAAGTACCTTTACTCCTCTTGCTGCCATATTATTCGAACGCACAAGGGACGCCACCACACGAAACACTTATATAAACGATTTAAATATACGGACCGTGAACGGAACAATGTTCCCGCGAATTTTCGTTATTATTGACCAGCTGCCTAGTGGGTATATACAACTCCAACCAGGAGGGAAGAGACCAGTTGACGTGCATACACGTAGCTACTGCCTACAGTAGAACCTGTTAATATGGATACTTGAAAAATGGAGATACTTGCATAATTCATGCACTTAGTTACAGTCCCAAAGTAGATAACCCTTTATGGTTGGTCCCAAGGTGTCCATATTACACTGTAATCAAATAAGAGAGTAACATTCGTTTATAGGCTAGGCACATACTCTGTTAATATGGTAAATACATGCAGTGGTTTGTACAAAATCCAATTCAAAAAGTTATTTAAAGAAATACGTAAAAGAAAAATTATTGCATCGTGTATAGTTTGCTACTGTGTATGACTACAAAATCACGGTTAATGCATAAAAATTTACAAGTACCATCCAACACATACGTACGTACATAGTAAACCAGTGCAATGAATTTAACAGCATATGATGTTGATATTATGATATTGTATGTGTGTAATTATCTACTTATCCTCGGGACCCTTCTCGTTCACTACATCTTGAGTTTTTGACAAGTTACTCAAAACTGTTCCCCCAAACCCAAACCCAACCCCTCTAGCCCTGTGAGTCAAAAACCGTGACTCCTCATATTGTTGATCGAGATCTGCTAACAGTTTGTTCTGTTTGTTGATGATCTCGGATGACTTTTGTGAAATATCCTGGGTCGCCATCACCTGACCATCACCCTTCATACCCATCAGTCGACGAAACTTTGCTTGAGGGTCTTCATTACCATCACTCTTTCCTGCAGTAGCGGGTTGACTGAATGTTGCCGCATATGCGTCCCAGTGTGTTGCAGCACTTACTGGAGTCTACAGTAATAAAAATTGTACATGTTATAAATACTATTTTTGTATTTTTTATTACATAAAATTATTTAAATAGAGCTGAAACAAACACTCGATTTGTTCAGATATTTGCTCGATTGCATATGTACATGTATTTGTATCGGGTGTACAGTGAATGATTTTTCTGCATTAGTTCTTGTATATTTTGTAATTAACTACAAATTTAAAGGTATTTCAGTAATTAAAATTATATATAACATACAAAATCAAGCTTTTTAATAGTAAAACAAACTATTAGCTATATTAGGATGGCTTATACTACCAAGATTATATGGTAATTGGGATTAAACTACATAATTATGTATATGTATGTACGTAGTAGCAACTAACCTTTTTCTTCCATAGTTGTTTTCTTTTCTCTTGGACAGCTTGAAACTGTAGTGCGGTCATACCACCGTATTGTGCCTGTCGTTGGTTCATTGTTGTCAATGCATTCTCTAGTCTCTGCTCAGGTGTTTCCCCAGGAACTACATATATATATGCAGTCTATTGTCACCGATAGGTATCGGTCACACCACATACTAAGTATGTATGTACATATATTCTATATTGTACTGCATAGTCAGAAATAGACACTATCCAAAACTACGTAATCGTCATAGTAATATTCATGCCGCCATTTTGAATGGGGCCACAATGTTAACAACTGTATGGTAAACACAACCTTTATAGCCAGTGAATAAACGGAAGGGGATAGCTTCGGCCACACTAGGGTCTTCCTTTGGTAATAGTTACCCCGGAGGCTCTTAGAGTTCGCAGGTGAATTTTGGATATCGTGCGCATACTAACAAGCCTGAGAATATGCCCTAGGCTTTAGTATAAACAGAAATTGTAGCTACACGGGTTGTCTTTACGTTGTTCTACAATATGTTTTCTTGTAAACCTTTGTAGCTACTACCAGGTGAGTGAGGCGACTACACGCTAACAAAAACAGGACACATACCAACCTGACCGACATAATCACCGTTTTGGCCCTAATTCGCTTGTAGCCTCTTAAAACTTATGAAATGTTATCCTTGCCACCAATATTATGCTTCCATAGCCTTTGGATTGGCAAAGAAGAAAACAACAATTATGCGGCACTTCAGTATAAAATTATTAACTGGCCCCATTCAAAATGGCGGCCGAAAAGGGGGCGTGGTTTTGGATAGTGTCTATTTTATGGGACAAAATATCCACAAAAATCTTCAAGATGAAATTTTTACTCTTTAGCATTCATGAACCAGGTAGCTGGACTTATAGGTGTTGTAGCTAAATTGTAGACTATAACATCATGAAGATTGCTTTCTTGTGAAGTTTGCTCTCATGAAAAAAATATATTCGGACTACACAGCTCAGGCGTACATTATACACTATAAGAATGTACGTGCCAGGGGTGCAGGAAGCAAACAAAAGGTAGTAAGGCCCAATGGAAAGATAATTTAATTTTTAAATAAGTGCACAGATGAAGTGCATGCAAAATGTATGAATATGCTACCTAAAAATTATCAGTTTTTTGTTTGTACCCTTCAGAAAGGGTATCTCCTACTGTATAGCCTAAAAATTCAAGGGTTAAAATTTTCGTGGAATGGTGAATTTAGCAGTTTTGTGGATTGGATTGCAGAAGTATTGCATTGTAGGACAAAATTTTCAAGGCTAAAATTTTTGTGGGCACTTAAATTTCCACCTCAGAGTTGTTTTGGGATGGTTATAATTTTTTTTCAATCACAGCCCAGTGAGCATCACTCGAGATGCTTTACGTCTCTTAAATGCACCAAACATGCAACCACTAAATGAAGTACATACATAAACATCCACATACCACACCGCATTCAAGTTACAGCGTCTATGCAGAATAAAGGTGCTCTAAGGGTATTTAAAATCAAGGCCTGACTGGCGTTCCTGGCCCCTACGCCCATGGTATGTTATGTTATTAAAGATACGTATTATAAAACTCACTATTGGATAAGGATCCACTTAGTGCAACACCTGTTATAATGAGAAAACTATTAACACTCAAGTGAAATGTACGTATGTGCATACGTACATAGTACATTTACACACTTGTGCATACATAGTACATACATGCATACGTGTTGTAAAAACATAGTCACTGTTATATATGTATACGCAAGTACGTATGATGAAATAAGACATACAATAAATATGTAAATAATAGTGAAGCTGCATGTAGCTTAGACATACCACAGTGTACGTACATGGACACACACACACAGAGACACACACAAACGCATATGCACACATAGTCACATACTTCATACATAAAGGAAGCAAGCATACATACTTCTCTTCATTGAGTAACACAACTACATACGTACGTATCGACTACCACTGGCAAGACTTTTAGCGTGACATTTATATGAACTATTTACATTAAAATATGTGAAATTTACGACCTTCGAAAATATTGTGCATATTACATGTGACACTTCTCTGAGTTTACGCATACAAGTCTAGAATGATAAAATAGAGGTAAAACTGTCAAAGTAGAGTGGTAGCTACGTACCATGCACTCTTTAAAAATGCTATTAACATTGATAATCATCAACAAAAGCATTGGTGGTGTAATGGTTAGCATTACTGCCTTCCAAGCAGTAGATCTGGGTTCGATTCCCGGCCAATGCATCTTTTTGCATTTTATGCATCATTGTTAACTCATAGGAACACTGATACATTATCCAGTTCTGAAATACCAGCTCTTATAGTTCTTTTTTATGTAAAACCAACAAGCCTGATAAACTATAATGCCAGTTATAAATCATGGTACATTGGGTATGATACCTTAGCAAGAGTTTATAATACATTGTGAACTCTTATTCTTGGCTTCACCTTCGACTCACATAGCAAACAAAAAGATTTCAACCAATATTACATCTGTGACTGAAAAAATAAGAAGCATGCTTGCTTCACCGAGTAAACACAATGGTTGAGTACCACTGGTAAAATTTTAACATCTCCACAAACTGTTTACTGATTTATTAATAGCAATAATTTTTCTGATACCGTATATGACAAAACGTCCTTAGGGGGAAAATTACACAGTTATTACAATTTTTACTTGACTGTGAAGTTTTCCGTTGAATACTTTACTAGATTAGGCATTCATTATTAAAAGAAAGTTGCTAGCATGAAAATTTTCCTGTGAAAGTTCTAACCGCGCAAGATTCCCCTCAAATGTTTCAGTAGTTTTTATTACACAAATACTCTAATAAAGTGTACACATAAAAAGCTTGGCACTAAAATTGACACATTTTGAAGGCAGTGATGAATGAGGAGTAACGTAGAGGCACTTTATTAAAAGACCTGCCACTGAATCATTGTCTCGTTGGGAGAGAAACCATTCTATTTGCTTGCAGTCAGGAGAGATTACATATGATTTTAAAAACTTCTTATCGTACGTATGTATATTCAGTACTTTAAGGAAAGCAATTTTGAAGAGATTATTTCTTATCCCACTACCCATTTTTAACACTAAAATAAAATTTGCACTTGTAAAAGTTACATCAAAAACCTAAAAATTACATGCACATATGTACAGTATGAGTGATTTGCTGTATTCATTCATACAAGTGTTGTCCGAAGTCTGTGTAAATATCTCTAAACTTAACAAACGACAATGGTTAGCACTGCCACCTTCTAAGCAGTAGATCTGGGTTCGATTCCCAGTCAATGCAAAATTTTTCTTATGTACCCTTCGCATATATAGTTTTGATTTAAATTTAGGTAATACACAGTCACACACACACGAACAAATGCATACTCGCATATTAACATATACAATTATTATACGTACAAACATGGTAGAGATGGGACAATAATTATTGTGATGCATCGATGTATCGCAATATGTACATAATGGTTCAATATGTATATCGATACAACAGTGCGTTTTAAAGCATTAGAATACACTTTCTCAATGATAATACCTGGAAGCAATGGTATGATCTTTTCAAGGCTTCTCTCATATCATTTTCAACATTTCTACGTAAATCTTTCATGCATTACACATAGCATTTATTGATCAATACACGGCAATACATCGATGAATCAATACTCAATTTGCAGTATCGTGGTATCGTGATACTTTTGGCATGATGCATCAATACTCCTGTACCCTGTATCGTCCCATCTAATATGTACGTATGTACTATACTTACCGCCACTGGCATTCCTGTTTAGTGTGTGTGAGGTAACAACTGGAGTTGATGGGTACCTCCTACTACTGACTGGCGGTGACCTGGAGCGTGGCAATCTTCCACCCCTTCTGAAAAACAACAAAATAAAACAATCATTATAAACAGTAACAGTGTATTTTACTATACTATTAACCATAGGCTATAACATACATATAGCAAAGTTTGGTTGGGTCGAATCATCCGTGATTCACCCCAAACCAATAATCCTATCCATTCATCAAAAGTAAATTTGTCAAAAGTCCCTCCTCTAAACTTTCCATGCTATACAGTACATGGGTGGTCTCTAAATACTGTTATCTCACTCTTCCCATTGTCATATGCATAATACATTGTTTTCAAAAAAATGTATTTATTGCATAAACCATCATATCATAATTAGCAAAAGTAAACAATGAACACACTATATCCCCTTATCTAGAAGGAACCTTTGCCTTCAGGCAATATTACGATAATATCGTTAAATGACAATATTAAGTGTCATGATAACCGTACCGATACTGAGCAAATTGTTTGATACCAAAATACCGCTATCATGGTATTATCGTCAATATCATAAAGTGTTACATTAAAATTCTTTAACATCAGTGAAAATATTGTAAATTCTTGGATATTGTGATATTTACAATAATCGTGACATTTTAGTGGATGATCATCATAGCACAAAATATTTAATATTGCCCATCACTGGACTTTATTTAAAACTGTGTGTATAAGTTCTTCTAACCTGTGTCTTGAGGGTGATGATCTTCTGTATTGTCGGGGAGGGGAACGGTAGCGACTTCTTCTGTCTGGACTGCGGGATCTTGACGACGTTCGTCTACGTCTCTCTTGACTGCCTGATCTTGACTTCCTACGTCTGTCTCTGTCTCGACTATTCGATCTTGACCGTCTGTGTCTATCTCGATCTCGGCTACCAGATCTTGATCTCCTTCCATAACTGTTTCTCCTATAAGGCGGCCCCCGATGATCACGTCTTGGTGGACTACGGGACCATGACCTTTCTCTATTGTTCGAGCGTTTTTGCTCAACAGTTTCCGGAGGTGGTGATCCATCTTCACTGTTTGATGAGCTTGTACTTGACTTGTTGGAATTTTTATCACTGACATCATGTTTTGAATATGCCGCCTAGAGGAGTTTTACACACGGGGTTTGATGCTTGTGTGGAGAGCAGCAAAATTAGTCAACAACCGTTTAAATATAATCAAACAAATAGATTATTCTATTTAAATAGCATCACATAAAATTTGTGGTTATTTAACCAACACACAACTACCCACACATCCTATATTTACACCGTAAATACTTACTACTTCTTTCTCTTTATCGGATTCTTCTGGCGATGATTCGCAGTATTCTACTATATTGTCCATTTTGCTTAATACTATCGATTGTGGTAGCAAATTGTAATCACGTGAAAGATAATAAACCTGGCGCCGGCCGGCGCGCGCTTAAAACTATTCAAGTGAAATGAAGCCTGAAACAAGTTGACATTTGCTATTGATTACTGATAGGCGCACATATTCTTCCATTAACGCATGCGGCTTAAGCAGTAGATTCAGAATTATTTAAATGGAGGCGCTAATGTTTTTGCTGGTTTTATTGACGCTTGGTATATGTGAAGGTGACAGGCATGTTGGACTGAGATATTACGAAGACTTGTACGTGAAACCGCTAGCAGATGGAATCGTTGCGAATCATTTCACTTTCACGACGCAGTGGGATGTATCTCCAGAAGTATTAGGTCATTCAGCTAACAGCGGTAAGATTAAAAACTCTTATCATTTTATGCGTACTGTTAATGTATTTACCTATGGTTATAAGCCCTTGAAAGTTTTAACATAGATTATTATTTTAATCTATGGTTTTAGTAGGCGCGTACAGAATTAATATGTATAAGCGCCTCTAACTTCAAAGATGAATTTGCATTCTTTTTAGAATTTCACTACAATATATTTCCAAAGGCGATTGGTCAGATTGTTCATGCTTATGGTGTTCAGGAGTTTCATCTCTCGTTGACCAGGGGCAGATGGAAGACCCAGTTATGGGGATATCCCCCAGTGTTCACCCCTTCAGGAGTTGAGGCATGGGCATGGTTCTTGCCTGAATATGGGTATGAAATTTTATACTAGCTATTCGTGTATGATTGATGGGTTTGATGGATTGACAAAGACAGTGTTTTGAGATATTTGGATGATTTTGGAAACCCATATGTAACAGTCTAACAGACTATTACCGTATAGCCTAAATATTTTGAGGGTGAAAATTTCGCTGATTTCACGGATTTTTGAAAAACCACTAACCTTGAAATTTTTGTCCTCCATTGCAATTCAATACTGTACTTCAGTTATCTGCGAAAATGTTAACCAGCAAGCTGCAAAATTCACAAATCAGCAAAAATTTACCCTCAAAATATTTAGGCTATACGGTACATCATTTAAAACTCCCATAGGGCTGAGCGATAGTGAAAATTATGCTATCACGATAGTAGAAACAGTGATATTCACGATTATGAATACTATCATGATAGTTGGCTTGTGTAGATTTATACCATGATTAAAAGCAAAGGAACGTGAATTTGTCAGTGGTCATGACTTTAGGTTACTATTTTGTAAAATTTGTATCAGTCATACTGGCAAGTATCCCATAAAAATCCTATAAAATTACTATTCAAATGGTCAGGCAGTCTACTACGTATCTATTCATGAATAGTCTCAAACCGTATCATGACTAGAATGATAAAAATTTTAAAAATTCAAAAGGTAAGTAGGGATTGAATTCAATAGTGCTACAAAAAGTAAGGAAACAAGGAATAAGATTTTGGGACGAGAGAACATTCTGGCATTAGATAATTTATAAAAGTTTTAATCCCTACTTTTGGCAAACCTAATGAAGTGAGCCAAAAGTAGGGATTAAACTTTTATAAATTATCTCATGCCAGAATGTTCTCTCGTCCCAAAATCTTATTCCTTGTTTCCTTACATTTTGTAGCACTATTGAATTCAATCCCTACTTACCTTTTGAATTTTTAAAATTTTTATCATTCTAGTTTGTTTGCTTTTTATACATGCTAAGCATTCATAATAATCTTTCAGCAGGCGCACAAATGTTACAGGCGCTTACGTAATAATTATGCTTGTTTACAGGCGCTTGTTAACAACGCACTTACATGGCAAAGCAGCTGTGTAATAGCAAATAACGCTCGAAAAACAGCAAAAGCTATTTGTCCAAGGCTATAATCTCGAAGTTCACGATGTAATAAAGTACACGCGAAAACATCGTGCCATGGTGCCACTGTAACTAATATCACGTGCAAGCCAGGTTTTTGCGTGACGTAATACGCAGAAGCCGTAACAGGCTATCGTCACCTTAGGTGAGATTCACACCTTGCTAAAGGAATATAGAAGAACAAGGAAGGGAATGAAAGATAAAAGGAATCCTCATGGCGCAGTGGGTAAATTGTCTTCGGAACAACATTTTCGTAAATCCGCCGCCATTACCTTTATTGTGTGAAATTTATGGAGCCCTACACCTAGCGCAACCGGGTCTTACGGCAGGCTGGCAGGCTGGCGGGCTGGCAGACGAAATACAGGTGAATTTCGAAATTTTCAAAGTTGGCTGTAGGTCGAAATATTCGACTTGTCGCTTCGTTTAACCAAGGTACAGCATCATTACAGCCTTATCAATGCATTCCAGTCGGTTTTTTCGGGTAAAGCCTATTGGAAGGTTGTTTTATGAAGTGCAAAAAATCGGGAAACCATACAATTTCTTACCAACCCCTACTATTAAGTACTACCGTACTTAATGATAGTGAGTACTATCACGATAATCGCTCAGCCCTACTATCCCAATTGATCAAATGTAAAACCACAATTAGGGTTAGGCGATATTACCATATAGTGCATTTTTGGGGAGAGAGTACTGACAGATTTGGCGCAAAGTACCTAGCTGTGTGTCAGGTTTATTGATCCAGATGACCTGCTGACCCATAATTTTCAAGAGATTAGCAATATAGATCAATACTCTCTAATAGAACAGTCACTAGTATACTGTATATGACGAAACATTTGAGGGAGAAACTTTCGTGGTTTCGCGATGTTTACTCAATCGTGAATGTTTTACATCTAATAGTTTACTAGATTAGGCAGCACTCATTATAAAAAGAAAATGCTAACACGAAAGTTTTCCCATGAATTTCTAACTATGAAAGTTTTCCCCCTCGAATATTTTGTCGTATACGGTAGTTCTGTGACTGCTATATTAGAGAATTTTCAAAACCACGGTTATTCAGAAAATTTGAGCTTAAACTGGTGATGCACATGACCTGGAGAAAAAGTGTTATCCTGATACGTATGTCCATCGATTTCAACCCTGCTATGTACACTGAGTAATTTGAAACATCATATATACTAGCTACAGTAGCTTTAGTGTGTAATATATTCTGTTTGTAGTACGTATGATCATTGGAAGGGCCTGATCAATGGACTGTCGGGATTATTGTGTACATCGCTCAGCTCCATAGATGTCTCATCCACCTACCGACCATCACATTCCTTCATGTCTTCCAGTGCATTAATAGGTAACCGCCTGTTGTAGAATATCAAAATCCTAGGCATTGAAGTACAACACTCTTGAAATACGTATGGGAATCTTGACTAGAATATTTTACTACAGATTCCTTTTTTGTCTAAATTCATTTTAAGAATGTAAGGAGAAGGGAGCCCAAAAGAACACTTGTATAATTGATTGTAAAGGTTACATGTGACTGGATTTGATTTGACAACACTGTACAACGGGAAACTTTGATGAATTTGATGAATTAGAGTGAACTCGCCAAACTTTAACAAATTAATATACGTACTCTAAATAAACTGGAATGTTAAGCAATTCATCAAAGTTTATTTTATCAAAGCTGTTGAAGTGAGGATTCGTCAAATATTCCCTTTATCAAAGTTTCCCGTTGTACGGTACCCGGTTTCTATTCACAATTGTAAATATTAGAAATATGTACCATTTTTAGTTATTTAATTATTTTATCTCATGAAGGTATGAAACTGCATGAATGCAATTCCACAAGATTGAAACACAGCCAGATAGCCTATCTGAGGCTTTTTATGCCCAAAATGTACTGTATGCATGAGTATTTTACAAGTCCTTCTTATTGCCTTCCTTAGGAAACATTTCGTCACTCCAGCTATATTATGCTGCGATGCCATGGGAAAATGTATGCACAGAGAATTTGACTCCATGGAAGAAGTTACTTCCTTGTGAAGCTAAGGTTAATTATGTATGTAGCAATTATATATGTACAATTGTACATACGTACGTATCTAAATGTGTGTGTGTGTGTGTGTGTGTGTGTGTGTGTGTGTGTGTGTGTGTGTGTGTGTGTGTGTGTGTGTGTGTGTGTGTGTGTGTGTGTGTGTGTGTGTGTGTGTGTGTGTGTGTGTGTGTGTGTGTGTGTGTGTGTGTGTGTGTGTGTGTGTGTGTGTGTACAGCTGGGTAGACTGGAGCAATGTGAGTAAAGTTCCTTGCTCAATAGCAGCAGCTGAGCAGTGAAAGTATGGTAATATTTTGCAATACACTAAAAGCCAGTTGTTACATCTTTGTTTTTAATACTTACCTGATTGGACAGCCATGCCAGTGTCACAAGTTGTAGTTTTCACTTGGTGTACAATAACCAGTAGATCGCTGCTACCTGGCGTTAGCTGGGGAAGCAAATGCCATGTCTCACTTAAATTTTCATATAGCTACGTAGTCCTTAGCTGACTGCATTATAAGGATATGATCATGTTTCCAGATATGATAAATGAATGTACATTTATGCAATAGACGTACATATATCCAATATTATGTACCGTATAGCCTAAAAATTTCGAGGGTGAAAATTTTCGAGGATTTTGGAGTACCCACGAAAATTTTAGCCTTGAAAATTTTGTCCTACAGTATAATTCAATGCAATACTTCTGCAATCCACAAAAATTTTATCCATGAAATTGCTAAATTCGCCATTCCACGAAAATTTTAACCCTCAAAAATTTTAGGCTATACGGTATATTAAAAGAGCAGTAACTGTTCAGCCTGTTAATAGACCACAAATTTATAAGTAACTACGTATTGTACAATATTATGCTCTACGATATAACATAACATTTGATGGGGCGAAATATTGACAGATGCACTTCATCAAGAAATTTGACAGGGAAATCATTGACGGACATTCGTAATCGTATACGGACAACATGGCCACCTGTATTAGCAATACTACTGGAAACTATTGAAAGGGAAATTTTTACAGATTGCCAAATCCCCCAATATCCCCCCCCCCCGTCAAGAAAACTGTGCTATACAATGTACATATGCATACCAGTCACCTTGTCACACTGGTTAAGTAGGACAAAAGTATCTATTAGCTACGTATGTATGTGTAGCCATGTTAACCAATAAAAGATGAACTTTTAAAACTGGTCAAAACCGATCAATAACAAGTATTACGTATACAGCAGAGCCTGAAATAACGGTCGGACATCGGACATTTTCCAACCAAAAGTACTGGATGCCCGGACATTTTGAAATTTGGTCGGACATTTTGTCCAGACAATTTTTTGGTTTTTTGTTGATTTTAAAGTATGTCTGAACAAATTTCTAAATGTCTGATCAAAATCAGTTTACTTCTGACACTATGTCTTAGCATTTTTTCCAGCTAATTTCGGGCTCTGTATAATACACACATTTTAGATCGATAAATTTGACTACACACGTACGTAGACTAGCCTAGTTTTAAAAAACTGATTAAATTTTACATTATATTGGCTCTAAAATATATATCTGCATGTATACTATTCCATTCCTGAGATCACGTCCTTTTCTAACAAGTATATACGTATATATACTTTTAGTACAGTTTCAACATTAAAAAGAAATCAACTTTTTACTGCATTTAAAACTTTTAGATTTACTGTGTATACGTACATACGTATATGTTACATACAACTTGTAAGTATGTTGCCTAATTCTGTTGTATGGAAACAGGAATTGATGCTACATAGAATGTATGTATATGGGTGTACACATATGCAATTATTATGCATGTATATATATGGTACAATGCAAAAAAGGTAGCACCCTGCTCGCAAAGGTTCATGACATAGTCGCTAGTTGCAAGGATTCGCGAACTGGTTGCAATCTCTACACGACACTTGCCCATTACACTGATTAAGTTACTGTTCGTGACGTGTTTACACATCTAATAATTTTTCACAAGTAAGGCTTGTGAGCTGTTGATATATGTAGCCACAGCTCTACAAAGTTTCAATGTAACAAGTGATGCTATGGTGTTTGTATAAGTGGTCAACTGTGCATGGCTTCATGGACTTCCACAAAGGTTCGAGATTGTTTCGTGGAAAATTGGCGACCTAACGAATTGTGCGAAGGTTCACGAACCTATTGCGATGCTATCGCTACCTTTTTTGCACTGTACCGTACTTAGCTATTATGATGTTGTACATACAGGCTGGTATGGCTCAGCTGTTGTCGGCTGATAAATTGTTTGATAACCTGTATCACTCCTTGGGACTCCATCTTGTCACAAACTGTTTGGTGAGTGCTATACGTACGTATGTGTTATACGTACATTGATTATAAGGAGGGAAACGAACTTACAAACAATAATGGTATAGTGCAATCACTTTGATCTTTTAGTCTGTATTGTACTGGCAGTACAAATGTCATAATATTTAATTTTGGCGACAGTCACTGTATTCCTCATTGTATAAATATTTATTTAGCTGGCGAGCACATGAGCATGTCATTCATATGGTCATGTAGGGTTGGTACCCAAGCCTACCTGCTTTGGCTTAGCAACCAGCGTCAGTACCCAGGTTGCTTTGCCTTGGATTAGCGGTTAGGGTCAGTGCACAGCTGGTTTTGCTTCAGGCTAATAGTCAGGCTCAGCACCCAGGCCATCGGGCTAGGGGTTGGAATAAATCACCGACCATTTATAGAATGTGTGTAATGTGTATGTATGTACATATATGTATGTATATGTACATATATGTAATGATAATAATGCATAGGATAGGGGATGTGTTAATGTTGGACTACAGCTTCAACTAACTCTGACCTTAGTCCACAATTCTAATGCTTTAAATGATATAACAGGTAACGTAGTATCAACACACATACACATGAATACACATACACACACACACACACACACACACACACACACACACACACACACACACACACACACACACACACACACACACACACACACACACACACACACACACACACACACACACACACACACACACACACATCGCACACACATCGCACACACACACACAGACACCGCACACACACATCGCATGCACACACACACCGCACACACACATTGCACACACACACACACACATACATGTCATATTAGATACAACATACATATGTGTACAATAAACATCCATCTGGTTAATGGAGTATATCTCTAATGAAGATGTTTAAATTATACATATGTACATGTGTTTTACTATACCACAGAGTGGTCATTACAACAGCAGTATGGGAGAAAGTTGAAATCATCTTGTCCACTAGCCACTACTAGTATAGTTTATGTTGATACCACCTTAAATGATAACAAGGTATTGGTTGTGTGTTGTGTGTGTGTGTGTGTGTGTGTGTGTGTGTGCGTGTGCGTGCGTGCGTGCGTGCGTGCGTGCGTGCGTGCGTGCGTGCGTGCATGTGTGTGTATTAATATACGTAATTTAGATTCTTTAAAATGTTAACTCTGTTCCATAAAACAAGGATTTTGTGTATGCACAAGTACGTATGTACATGTTCAATACTTCCTCAAACACATCCTAGTATATATATGTGTGTATGTACGTGTTAACAGGAGGACACTGTAGACTTTACAATGAAGCCCACTCCAAGCTCTACAGTTGAACAGGCTGGAACTCATTGGGCTATATACAATCGAACATTCCAAAAAGGTATATGCATATTTTAAGTGTAAGCGTAGGTATAGCTATTTGAGAATAATCTATATTGCATTTTCCAAGAGCTGTTACTGTAGATAAACATATGGAATGTAGTGGTGTGTATCAGCAATATTTCTATACCTCATGTATCATGACTCCTAGGCCCAGTCAATATGAGTGCATGCCCAGGCAGTGATGGTGATGCTACATACATATGATATAAATTGACTGTGTTCATACAATATCTACATATTTGAATTATCAGTGCCCAAGCAAATTTTTGTGCTGGCTATACTATACTGTACATATATATGATTGCAAAGAGAGTAGTACCCACTTTTCCAGTTTCACATTATACAATGGTTTCACTCATAGGTGATTTGTACACCTGGGGGCATAGATAGATCCCTGTGTTGGAAATGTGTTGTGAAAAATCTTAATGAAATATAACAGTATACGTACGTACGTACATTGGTGTTATTAAATTAAACATTTGTAGTATGCCTTTCTAGGCCATATTTAAGGGAAGTTTATAATTCTGAATGAAGGATTCCAAGGACCTCATTCTAACTAAGGTCCCTGTATCCTACGTAGTTCTAGAATTGCCATAAATTATAGAGCAGTACATAACAACTGTTCTAGTATATACACATATGTATGTATGTACATACGTATATCCACTCCTTGTTTTAGGTGTGTATACGTATCTGCATGAAGATGGCCTGTAACCGCTCCATTCAAATAGATAGTTTACAATAGTTTTAAATGTGTATATATATCAGTGGTGTGCTAGCAGTGCTACTAGTACTTTTTACTGCTAATTTTACTTGGTCTAGATAAAGTGGATGCATTGGACGTTGTTTTGACCTGGAAGAGATGCAGTAAGTGGTTTAGTTTAGATAGTGTGTCCACTAGGGATGGGTGATACAAGTACTAAAATATTGATACCAATACTTGAAGTGCTTGGTACTGAGGCATTGAGTACTTTTCTTTAAGAATCAAAATTGATCACATGATTTTTGACCTTGAAGCTAAGAAAAACGATGGAGTGTTTAGCAACAATCAGAAAGTAAATTTAAAGCAACCATATTCAGTTTTACATAGGAAGTTACTCTGTAGTTTTGACATTTATTGTAGGTAGGTACGTATTTCAAAAACTCAGAATTGTATCAAAATGATTTCAATACCAGGTCAGAAGTACTTGGAATCATATTGAATGAGATTTACAGGTATATCTACTACTATTTACACATTTTACACCTGTACATTATAGGCCCCAATAGTTAATTGAGGCTTTCCAAAAATTTTACATAATACATATGATCACTACATGTTGTTAAGAATTAGGTTGTCCTTTATATACATCCATCTGTGAGATTTGATTGTGGGTTTCAAAACTTTTTTGCAATACTGATATCCAGTAACTTTCAGATAGTGCTAAAATTGAGGCAGTTTCTAATACATTGCACACATACACACCTTCTTATAAAAGCCTTTGTATAGTCAGTGTTGTTCATATTGAAGATTTCAAGTTATTTCAAATACGTAAGGATGGTATTTCGATAATAATCATAAGTTCCAGAATGGTATTGAAATGATTTCAACACCGGGTTGAAAGTACTTGGAACCGTATTAAATAAACTTTGCAGGTATCGTCCGTGCCTATTGTACACAGTGTTTCTTAAGTATGTGAATATGCTAATTTTTCATAAGTACGTATATGTAACATCTACATGATTGCATCACAGAATTTAAGCTGATAGAAATTTATACAAAATAAAACATGAGGTATCTTTAACAAGTACGTATGTAATTTACATATTTGTACCTGTTGTATGTTTGTGATCGATCCTCATTTTCTTTTAGATGCAGCTGATAGGCCCACACCAGTAATTGATGTTAGCAGCTACATCACAGGTACCAAAACTGTATCCTAAGCTCTTGGCATGCACACATACACACACACACACACACACACACACACACACACACACACACACACACACACACACACACACACACACACACACACACACACACACACGCACAGCACACACACACACGCACAGCACACACACATACACACGCACATGCACACATACCCATGTACCTTATAATGGCTGAATGCCTAGCATGAAGAGTATAAAGTCTTGTGTGGTGACATGGTCCTAGTGTATGCATTTACGTATATACGTGTGTATGTCCAGATTTACGGAAACTGTAGTCATTGAGGATGCACTATGTATTTATTCACTGTGTGTGGAATGCAATGTGTTGTTTACGCCGTGCACGTTACAATACTGTAGTGTTGTTTCGTTGCTTCAAACATGACATGGCTAATTAAATTTTTTGTTACCCAACAAATGGCATAGAAGAAATGAGTAGTATGAAATAGAGAGATACGTATAAAATGTGTTGTTTATATTGTACGTATACAGCTGTAACGTAAACAACTACCATGGCTGATGTAGTGCTGAATAAACAACACATTTTATTCCACACCAATATCGTTAAGATATAGCAAACATAAAGTGATAATTTAGTAACCAGTGGAAACTTAGAAGATGCTATTATCTCTTATGTAGACTATGTGTACATGTATTAGTCATACATACGTATACGTACGTAGCTATGTGCATGTGATTAGTATAGGGTAGGAAGTAGAATGGCTTGTAGAAATATATGTTAGAATGTAAAAACTAGGTATTGTAACCATATTAACTGAACCATGCATACTATAGATTATAATCATAAATCAGTAGGGCTCTGGCCCTAGCAGCCCCACCTACTGAGCTGCCCTTGCATATATAAGCATAGTAAAGAGTTACAGTGTATTCTATTATATTAATGCATCAATCTACTGAGCAGGGTCAGGCCAAGAGTGGGGAGGATTGGTGATGCAATTACACAATCATCATCCTACTGAGAGCATTAGTACTTGGCTGCTCAGTATGGTGCCATGGTTTGTACGTCTCTACCTACACACTATGACTGTTACTATCACTGGATCATCCCATACTAAGAATGGTATGTGGTAGAGAGTCTTATTTATGATGAGTTATATGTTTGCATGCTTTGATTTGCAATGCATGGACACCGTAGGTTCAATTGCAACTTTCAAATTGTTGTGTGTACTATGCAGTATGCACTCACCTATGCAATAATACTGTTTTATAAAACCATGATGTGATTGCTGTCATGTGCATGCCGGGGTGCATTTAAGAGGACATGAAATCCTCTAAGGCTGATCTTAGAGGTCACAGTAATTTACCACCCATGGCATGTGAGTATAAGCTACGGTGACCTCATATAATATCCTGATATTGCTGCAATCCTATAGAAATTCCATTGTTTGTCACACAACTTCTTGGCAGCACATTGAACGCTTAATGATTACTAACTGCATGGCAGAGATGTGTTACAGTATAGCTGAGCTATGTATACAAAAATTTTATATTGCATCACAATATAACAACCATTTGTATAATATATGTTATGTATTTGTTGTCTGCCATTACTCAAGTTGAGCACCAAATTTGTTATTTTAGAGACAGCGTTATAACATGTAAACCACTAATCACAAACTGTAGAGCAAAGCACCGAAATTAGTAAATCATGATATAAAACTTCATATCATATGATTCATTTCGTGATATGAAGAAATCTTTTATCATAATATACGATATACGTACTATGATATATTGAACACTAGCACCTGGATGTACGTATTTATAGTCACCTTGGACTTAATGTGTCTACTGCTATCATAGATACACTAACCTTACAGGGATTGGAAACGGAAGTACATCACGTGATGTGTTACTATGTATTTGTTACGATGAGCGCCAAAACTATCTGAAGACATCCGTGTTATGCCTATCCAACTTCCTGTTTTCTTATAAGTGATTATTTCCCGTAGGGCAGTTAATATTTCTAGTTTTGTATTCATAAATGCGCAAGCGTTGTGTACCTCTAGGAGGCAACTGGATATTGCTTCCGAGTTTTTTACTAGATATTTTGCTTAATGATATTATCGTGCATCAAGTAGGGTATCATTTACGTCAGTTAAATAACACCTTGTAGTAAAATTTAGACGGCATATGGAATACTTTGTGTACCTGTAGTGCATACGCGAGTGCATACTTATAAGCAAATTTCATGGAATTGATCAATTACATATGCGGGTATGCGATAAAACCCTCCGTTTCATGTTATATACTATGGATGCTTCATAAGAACAAGATTTATTATATACTGAATCTCAAATGTACACAGTAGGCACTAGATAAAACATGTTTTGTGATGTCAGCCGTAACGCGGATAATATTTGTCGCCTATTCGTTTCCAATCCCTATAAGGTTATTGTATCTATGCTGCTATGTACATCTGCATGCTTGTATGGGGATTTTTAGGTAGCTAGTAAGGTTTTATCGCAGTAGCGTGTGTTTTATTAGAGGATTTCTGTACTAAGTGTCTGGTAATGCCTCTAAAGATATTATATATTTTATCATTCATTCTTTATTAAACCAGAGGTAATCCTACATCAGGAGTATACTCCAGCTAAGGACAGGGAACGTCCCCACGTGTTGGAGCTGTTGTTACAATTGCCAGCTCACTCCACCATCACTATAAGCATTGAGTTCCGTAGGGCCCTCCTGAAGTGGACCGAATACCATCCTGATGCACATCATGGCTTCTATATAAAGTGAGCGTTATTTAAAACATGGAACTATATGCATATATACGTATAGCTATACGTACTTAAGTCAGTATGAGAAGTGTATCAAGTAACATATCTACATACAGTATGTGCGTAGCTAGCTACAGTATATTGAGACAATATTCTTTTACTGATGAGAATAATAAAGTAGCTATGGTATAAAGGTCAGCATTTTTGCATATAACTATGTAGCTACAAATTTTTATGGATAGATTTTTAGTGACCCAACAAAATCAGTGCTTTATTGAACTCTTTTGACCCTTCAAAATGGTATATAAATTTATGTACGATAATGTACATAAAACAGAATGTTGATTTATATTTCAATACACATGTGTAATCAATTCTTTACTACTTCAGTTCAGCTGCTGTCACAGCGTTACTACCACTGGACCAGTCCAACATCACAGCATTACCACATCACTGGGAACAGTTGAAAAGATATGAGGATGACCAGCCACACAGGTGACCGCATTTGCCTATCCGTACATGTATGCTGAGGCTATCATGTATTCATGTAAAATCATAAAATATCTGAATGGATACTTTATTGATAATTTTAACTTCGTATTATGACAAGATAAACATATACGTACGTACAGTGTAGATCCCTTAAATTATGTAGCTAGCTAGCTACAAGTGTAGCTACTTGTGTGTATAGATACAATTTATTATCGTGTTCTTATATGTACGTACCTATACTGGTACTAAGTGAGACAGGCACTCTTGACTGTTGATGGTAATCCTATGTATATATGAGTGTCTATAATGGTCCTAACATGTACGTAGCTACGTACATTGTCCTAAGCTGTACATATGTACAAATATACCGTATAGTGGGAAATTTACAAAGAGTTTTATTTCAAAAATTTCAAAAATATTTCAGCATTTTCGAAATACCTAGCTACATAATTATTCCTTAATCACAAGCTAGCTGATTTTCAAAATTATTTTTCGAAGTCCTTTAAACTCAACCTTTTTCAAAATTTTAACCTTTCAAAAATTTCCCTCTACGGTAGCTACTTACGTATGATTCTACCTAATCTTAAGTAGCTAGGTAGCTACTATCTAAATATTTAATCTACCCCAGTACTGTCAGTACTGATGCAATTGTACTGTAACCTATGGACTCACATGACCTATGGACTCACATGACCTATGGGCTCACATAAAATGTGTTCAGAAATATTAGCATGTACGTGTGCATGACCAACTTCCTCAGGTTTACATCTGTAAAGACCAAGCATACGTAACTCTGTATATTTACATGCATGTATTTATATCTATGGCTACGTACGTATGTGTATCACTTTTGTATACAGGTCTGTTATGAGGATTTATTCAGAGCCAGTGTTAGTGACCTTGTCTACCCCCGACTTTAGTATGCCCTACAATGTTATTTGTTTTGTATGTACCGTGGTGGCCATTGGCTTTGGCTCACTGTACAACCTCACCATCAAGGACATTAAACGGGTTGATCCTAAGGAAGAGGAGTCAATAATTAAAAGAATTTGGAGAAGAATTAGGAGCACTTTTGTTAAGCAATCAGAATGATACAGTTAAACAATATAGACTAAGTACTACACCATTTATTTAATCAGTAATGATACGTGTTTATGCCTGCATATAAGAAGTTGTATCTGCATAAATTACATGTACACATTCAGAAATGGTAGCTAGTGTACATATATAGGTTATGTAAACTTGCAGCTTTCAAATAGGGTTATTTTGTTTTCAATTTTGCTTTCAATGTTGCTATATATACTGTAGCTAGTTGAAAGTGAATTTTCCAAGAAACTTGGCTGAGTGTTGCATCACTAGTAATGAAGTGGGTTGGAAGCTGAAGGGGGAGAGTCCATCAGAGGTATATACGTATATGAGACTGAGGAGAAGTATAGAGCCAGAATACATTATACCACTTGTGTTATAATCATGTGAGGAGTGCTTGAGCTCATTACACATGTATCAACTATTCTAATACTACTATTCAGTATTTCCTACTAAACATTTTCATGTATGCTACAAAGAAAAGCTTTTAGAGGTGTTGGATCTTCAACAAGTCTTTGGGCTGGCCTCTTTGCTTATGTTGATCTTCTAGGTCAGCGTTGCAACCAGGTCACAATCAGGTGACCCGCCGACCCATTGGCTTAGACCCAGTGACCCAGATGTGACCCGAATAAAATAAATTTAAAACTAAATCCACAGAACAACATAACTACTATTATGAAGTAACTTGTAAAGAAACTATTGCTTGTGACTGCTATATTAGAGAGTGTTATAGACCCGGATTCCACACCCGGGGACCTGCTTGACCCGGAGAAAAAGTGACCCATTTGACCCGGATATCCGGACTGACCCGACCCGGTTGCAATGCTGTTCTAGGTTGTGGGTGATTGGGTGGCGGTGGACTGCTGAGTGGCTGCTGATTTTGTATGGTGGCATGCTCATCTCTGAATGAAAAATGGATGCTAAGTTTTAAAATACGTATGTTTATACCATAAATTAGGTACGTAATTATATGCTAAACAAAAACATCCTGGGTGTAAAAAAAGTGCGAGGGCCAATCAGAAGCAGCATTGTGAATAGGTATGTGCAACCAAAAATTTTGATATCAGCTGAGGCCAAGAAAAAGTCTTTAACTACTTGAATGACAGACAATAGTTTACAGGGCTAGTATTTTCCGGCGCAACTATGATTGGCCTTTTGCCACATGGTCACCTTTATAAGGATGTGGTACGAAAAAGGTGGCCAAGTGAAAAAGCCAATCACAGTTGTGAAAATACCCTATAAACTATTGTATGTCATTCAAGTAGTTAAAAAGACTTTTGATAAGTAACTTCTTGGCCTCAGCTGATACCAAAGTTTTTGGTCACATATATATGTATGTACCTATTTACAATGCTGCTTCTGATTGGCCTTGCACTTTTTTACATCCAGGGTGTTTTTGTTTAGCATATCACTTGTCCTGCTGTGACAGACAATTGTACTGTAGGTGCTCAACTTTGTTGCATATAAAACATCTCTTGGGCCTGCTCCCTTGTCATAAAGTAAACTTTGTGGTGCACAGTATACACAGCTGTACAGTCACCACATGTAGCTGCTAGTTAGCTATAGCTAGCTATATGCAAGGGCAATAAATTATATTGCTAGCCACTAAAATGTAAACATTTACATGGAAGATGTTATGTACGTAGCTACATACGTAGATAGATTTTTAGAGAGGAATTTTTAGCTAAGAAACCTGACTAGCTACATAATAGTATTCTATGCACATGCAAGAGTTGTGTGTTAGTATGGCTAAGAACCTTATGTACAACATTGTTCCTATAAATAATAATTATGTGGTGAAATAATTGTATTATATATTTGACAAAACGGTAATTATAATTACATAGCAGTAGCTACTTTATTACATGTTCAATGCACAAATATGTAGCTATATTGAAAGGTTATCGTTACACAACAATTTTTGAGAATTGAGTTAGTTTACTTAAAACAATTCTTTATTCTCGATATTTTGGTTCTGTTGATGTAACTAATCTTATTCAAGAAATACCGTCTTCCATGATAAAGAAACATGCAGAGAAATTGGAAGAGAGCTACTGAAATTAATACATGTACAATGACAGCATTAGTGCCACTGATGGTTATTATGAACATTCCTTGAAGGTTGAAGAGTAGCAAGACATCTTGGACATTGTTAACCTGACTCTTTTGTGGTTGTAAAATTCCATGGAAAATGATCAGTGCTCCTATTACTAAACTGCCAATGACAAGGTAGGTGTTCTTATCTAAAACAGAAAGTCCAATAAACACAGATCTCATTATAAGCTGTAAACCAGGCCAATAGTGGTATTTGTCTTTGTATGGTGCTTTATAGACATTCATTAGTGGCCTGAAGTGATCGAAAAATCGAAATCTAGAAAATGGCTTAGTGCATACCACAGCAACAGTGAATAGAAATAAGAACATAAACAGGATAAGACAAACTACAAACAAGAAAGTGAACTCTATTCCAAATAGTGGTACATTAGTATCCACTGACCACATAATTGTAGTATGCATATTAGGAAGATGAAGAGTTACGGAATAAAAAAAGAGTACATTGCACACAGTGCGCAAAACCTTGGTATATGACAGTATCAGTAGAGTGGCAAATACTGGTGTAGTTCTTTCTATTGTGATCCTCTGCAGTGCAGTAAAACGTTTCCCAATCACCATGAACTTGAACGCTATCATAATTACGTACATAGGAAATGCTAACTGAAGCCACATCTTGACATAATCTGTCATGCCATTGTAGAAACATGCTTGTATTCCAAGATCAAGATTAGTAACGGATATTAAAGTATATGGCAGTGATGCACTTATTGGAAAAAACAAAGTAGCATTGATGTTGATAACATTAGCATAAAAGATAAACAAATTTACATAGCCAGTGGCTAAAGTAAGCTTTAAAAATACAAGCAAACTTAACAGAGCAATGCCTGCCACTACTGTAACAGATAAGATAATGGGCAGGTTTTTATTAGAGCAGAGTTTACACCGAGATGATCCAAAAACAGTGCTGAGACCTTGTTGACATTGTCCACATAATACACCAGTACGGTTAAACTGACATTGTGAGTCAGGATCGGATAACTTGAGGCGTGAGGAGTACGGCAAACAATAGTCATATGGACAGTATAAACACACATGATAACCGTTCAATTTTTTATCACTAGAGGTATCAGGAAATATCCAAGCATTTGCAGAACGTAGCACAGTCTGATCATTAATATCACATGTAACAATTAAATTTTTGGTTAAGTAAAGAATTTGATCACAACGGCACATACCTGTCACATTATCAAATATAAATCCATATGGACAAGGTTTGAAAGTGACTGTGTACACATTTGCTGCTGTAGTTAAATATAAATAGTCAGTTTTATCATTTATGTGCCCAAACTTAAACATCAATTCACACCTTTTCCCACTCTTGTGTTGCAGTACGTATTTAAACTCCTGACACTGGTTCATATTCAGTTGGACAACATTTGAATTATTTTCACTTTGGCACTCAGGATCTAAACTATCTTCAATTTGTATTGGCACAGTGTCGATCAAGGTCAAGTTAATCATAGGGAAGAATTTGAATGAAACAGTTTGGCCAGGATAGAAAGGACCTAAATAATCAATGTCACAATCGTATTCCTGTGAGGTGTTGCATACGCACATTAGCCTTCTACTGCCATTAACTGTAATTGTATTATTAACATAAGAAATGATTTTTTTGTTGACCTCTTTAGGATTTGCAATTGAAAATGCTGCATTGTGGTCCCAACTGCAATGAGATGTCAGATAATCATTTGAAAATGCTAGGTGTGACACAGTATTTTCAGTGAACGTAATTGAATAGTTTAAAATTTCACCTTGCTTAAATTTATTGTCTAAATTTCCATTCTTACTAGTGAATTGAAAAATACATGGTTTAATCACATATGTAAGCATCGTCCCAAGTAATATAGTTTCAAGGATATTTGTTTGTTCGATCACAACAAATTTAAAGGTATTTGAAATAAAATTTATTGCAGTGTATTCTTTTATGTAAATTTTTGAAACTGCTATTGCTGTCTTTGCTCGACAATTTGAAATTTCAATGTAATTGTGAGCAGTCAAATTGAATGATTCATTATTTAATTGCACAATAAAATATGATGATATAATATTATTTAATAATACTGGTCCTTCCATGATCATTACAAATGTTTTAAAAAGTGTTCTAGATGTTATAATATATGAGAAGTTGCTGTTCTGTATTAGTACATATGAGAGAAATGGACTTTCTTGACCAAAACTTTCAACTGCAATGACATTATCAGCTTTGATGTGCTGGAAAATACTGTCAACAATAGAAACAGCCAGTTGCATTCTCATAGAACTATTCATTTCCACGTTATTATCAACCTCTATCCGTAAGAGTTCAGATAAAGTGATATTTGTAAAATGACAACCAATAAATATTATTTCATTGTACTTAAAATCCATTAAGGAGGAACCGTTAAACTCTCCATATATTAAAGTGGCAGAATATGCATTATCATAGGTATCCATGAATTTACAGTTGTGTAAGGTTATGTTGTGGTCTCCACAATTATGACAATAAATTTTCAATGCGTTTTGGTTCACAAAAGTTACTTGTGACAGTAAAATGTTAATGTTTGATGCCATTGAGCAAAATGTTGACACTGAATTTGTTAATAGCTTATTCCATACACCAGTGTAGTGACTTACATTAACAACATGTTTGGTATCACCATTAGCAAAATTAACTCCTTCAAAAGATATTACTAGGTGGCTTGATTTTACATTTGTCAACAAGGATTTACCAAATATATTCATAAAGACAAGACTAGTGTATTGTGCATACAATCCTATGGACTGAAAATGTGATACTGTGATGTTCCAACAATTAACTATAAATAATGTCATCACGTTTGGATGTGGCATAGTAGAAGTGGCACTGAAATGACTTGCACAGTTTTTCATCACTATATTAGCAATAACAATATTACTACTGTTAATTACTACAATACCAGCTGATGAACTACAAGTAACGATAGTATTAATCACATTGTTGTTTCTTTGTCCAAATATAGAGAAATTGTGTAAATTTTGTATAACAATGTCTTCATTAATGTCATAGTATCCTGGTCGGAAAAGTAGTTGGGAGTGAGAGGTGAAGTGTTTGCCAGCATCTTTAAGGTAGTGTTGGAGACAACTGTTAGTGCCGGTGTAGTTACAACCATCAGGTGTCACATTATACAATGCAGCACTTACCATGTGTAGTAATACTATAGGCAGTAATAAAACTAGCCCCATTTTGTTGAATACATGCATAGCAATTGATCACTACAGGTTTACTGTAATACTGAGCTATAATAGCTATGTACATATATATATTGCGTGTCTGCAGCAGTTACCCGATCAATTGAGACTGATGATAATGTTCTTTAATCTATTGATTAAATGTACACATGCATATGCAATCACATTATATATAATATTGCAAAGCTATAGCTATGTATTGTACGTACTTACAATGTTTTTTGAAGTTTGATTTGTGAGATCAGACACAGCTAATAATATATAGCTAATATGTAGCAATTTATTAACTGATCTAGCCTATGTATCTACTTTTATTGAAGAAACAGTAGACTATGTAACCATGCACTTGGTCAAGGTGAATCACAAGCTATAAATTACAATCACGCCATATGTAGCTATATATATACAATCGTATCCTATATAGCTGGCTAAACAATGACTGACCTTTCATTTTGACATTAAGTTGACGTTTCAGTTTAGCTACATACATATGTACATAGCTAGCTATGGGTGATAAGATGGTGTGTCACTGAAATATTAGCTATCATCAGTTTCATTTTGCAGAGTATAGCTAGCTAGCTAGGCTTGTTATTGCTATAAGACTATAAACAGCTGAGCCCATAGCTACCTACATATCCATGTAATGATAATAGTAGTTGACCTTTACATGCGTGTTTACATGCATAACTACGTATGTGAGTGCATGAGGAATTTTTACTGTGAATTTTATGAGCAAAGTGATAGCTAGCTATGTATGTAGCTATATATAGCTACAACCCACATCACATTACATGTAGGACATATGACTACACAACATATGTAGGCTATATAATATTATATAGCTATATGACTCCAAGTCTACATACGTATGTACGTATATAGCTATATAGCCCCACAGCTACGTATATATATATATGTATGAATGAAATTTATGTACACAAAAAGCTAGCTAGGTATGTAATAGTTATATAATTGTTATGTACGTAATACAGACACATTATTATGTTATGATGGTTATAGTGCAGACATGGTCAGGTACTTTGCCTGATGCATATGCATGGCCCAAGGGTATATGCATGATATGCACACATGGTGCCAACAGCACATGTACAAGTGCCTGTATTGCATGTGCAACTGCATGATTAACACCACAGCAGTAGTATTACTAGATTCTGTTACACTTATGTATGTAGTGCATATGAGATTATTTATTATTATCATATGACCTGGCATGAGAAAAATAATACTATATACCTCACCATGCTGCATTTGACCCATTAGCATACGTCCACTATTATGCTCATGATAAGGCTTGGGATTTCCTGAGTTTATGAGTAAGCCATCAACTGGTACAAAAACTTTTAAAATTTTGTAGAAGTGATCCAAATTAGTGAAGCAACCAAGATTGATACATTGTGGTTGTTCAGCTATATTGGTCATGGATATCTAGTGATCATAAACTACGTATAAGACTGGTTAATATAACCACCTGAAGTGTTACACTTTAAGTAGCTAGCTACAGGTTGCTTATACACTTTGTAAACAGTAAGTTTAACTGTATAATAACTATACATTGCATGCATGCATGATTAATTATTATACATAGATTTGATCCACTTCTCATGGGCTATAATTATCAATCAATACCAGTATAGATTCGACTCACTCCTATATACCAGGTTATAGGGATGTCCAGATTATGCTAGCATAATTTTTGGTATAATAGGCATTAATAAATGCAAGTACTATACGTAGTTAATGAATACAGTATAGAACTATATAGCTACTAAACAAAGATGATGTTTACCCAAGGCTTTGAATTCTAGAGCATACGTAATAGGCTAAAATTTGGGAAAATGCACTAGCAAATTATAAAGCATAACAGGGGTACGTATGTATGTCTAACAGGTTACAATTACAAGATCTAAGGTACGTACGTAGACAGGTTATAATTACCAACTGTTGAATTAAGGTAGCAACTTTGGATCATGTATTTGAAAGGTAAAATAACTCTTGTTAAAAGCAGCTGTAGCAACCACTCATATAGCTACATAGCTACAGTTGAATTAACTTTAACATATAGCTAGCTATAGCTATATATGTACATAACTACGTAGCTGGCATAACTACGTATGTAACTCATGCAATGGGTTGTTTGAAACAAACAAACTCATCTATTTTTTTAGTGTTGCATTTGAACGAATTTAAAACCATGTCTAAATGCATGTACTATATCTACGCAGTTGCTCTTCAAGCTTTGGCAAAAAAATGATAGCTAATAAGACACTATAGCTACATACATATGTAGTTGATGAATGATAGGACAATCTTTCTCAAAATGTCCTTGCTTATAAAATATGAGCCAATAGATCATTTACTTTTTAAATTTTTGTACTTAGTCTAGTTGATGGCTTACTCATGAACTTAGTGAATCACAAGACTTCTCATGGGCATAATAGTGGGCATAGCTATACGTATGTATAATGGGTCAAATGCAGCATAGTGAGCATGCATGTGTCGCATAACACAAACGGCATAATAGACTGTATGGTGTCTAACTGAAAGCATTGTATTTACTGATGTATTCCATACATCTAATAGAGCTGGTCACACTGAAAATTATAACAGTAATGATGAAACAGTTACAATTTCAAATGAATTCATATCATTGATTTGGGTCAATAAATTGTTATTGATTTCTATAATGCTTTGTTTTGGGTGTAGTTTGGCGACTGTATAAAGCTTGATGAGTAATGTTGCTACTGCTATAGACAGCCTCAGCAACATCCCTTCTTTCACCATACGTATGTACAGACAAGCTACCTGAAGATCAGCCTAAGCTCTGACTCTAGACTAACGTATGATCAAAATCTATTACTAAAGCCTTTCTAACCATCCAGCCTACACAGTGTACATTTGCGTAGCTACAACAAATAATCTAAACTGAGTATAATGGTCTACTGAAAAAAACTCACCAGCAAACTTATCCAATGGCAGCATTTAATTCTACCATATAGCTACACATTACTAGTATGTAGCTAATAGTACTTCAAAGTTATGTAAGTGGTGTGCATTACTGTTGTACAGTAGCTAGCTAGCTACTAGTGTTAAAATTTACTTTAGCCATCGAATTTTAACTACATTAATTACATCAATAATTATGTACATCACTTGTTTAGCCAAGTAGCTATTGGTATTAGTCATGTTAATCCTTGAGAACAAAATATCAGTATTGGTATGAGCTCCAAATTAATAACTTATGTGTATTAGTGAATCAGTATAGGTATAGCTAAACTATAAACCATGAGAATTAAGTCAGCACCATAGCCAAGCACAATTCCTACTTGTCCTCACCAAACTACCTTAATTGCTGAAATGTGTGAGTGAGAGTGTGAGTGTGTGAGTGTGAGAGTGTGAGAGTGTGAGTGTGAGTGTGAGTGTGTGTGTGAGAGAGAGAGAGTGATACTCTTATTTTTGGCAATACTCCAATAACTTTTACTATACATACTTTTGGTTGATATTTTAGCCTTTGCAGGGAATAAAACATCAGCTATACTTGTATATGGAATAGCCATATTATAGCAAGGTAGCTATGTATTAGCCATCACTTTCAGTATGTACATCTGTGCTAAGAATGCATTTCTCCTTTTTACTCACCACATTTTTTATAACACCATCAGGTCAGTATTGAAATTCAATAACTAACCGATACTATACATGTAAACACTACCATAAAATTGGACCTGATACTATTATTGCTATCAATGTATCACCACCAAGTGGTAGAATAATATTACCTTAAATAAATAGCTATACAGTGTAGCTATTACGTACCTACTGCAACATTACAGTTGTGATTTGCTAATAGTGACAATTACTTGTGCTGGGAACATGGGCATTATTGATTTGACCAATAGCTAGCTACGTATGTGTGCACTCATCTTTGGATCTATGCTGCATGCATGCATATCAGTCAAATCACTCATGCCCACATTAATTGCAACTGTATCACCTGCATGTATACCTCCTATGACACCCTGTCTCCTGTGGGTAGAATTTACATGCATGCATTCATGTAAATTCTACCCACAGGAGACAGGGTAGCTATTGTAGGACAGCTATAAACATGATATGATTCAAAACTCTGTCATCATGTACGCCACTACAAGAATAAAACTCTTACATACGTACGTATATCTATATGTAGCTACATATCAAGCTTCACCATAGTGTGAATCTGATCATGATGATGCATGCCCACTCCCATGCACAAAAGGGAGTGTAAATTACATTAGCTAATAGTACACTGAAAACATAACAGTAAAAACGAAACTATTACAGTTTTGATGATTTAACGACTTTTGATTGCTTTCTGTATTGATGTGTTTTGGGTGTAATTTACGTAGAAACTTCCAGCTAGCAGCTAAGCTGTACACAGCTATAGCTATATAATACTGAAAAATAGTAACTATTGCAATTTCAATTCAGTGAATTACATAGCTACTTATCTTATGATAAATAATCCTTTGAGGCAATGACTTGTGATCGTTTTCTATATAATGATGTGTTTTGAGCGTAGTTTAGAAACAGCTTTCCATATGACTAGGTAGCAGTATGTCATTCATACATATAGCTAGCTATGTAGCTATATAATTATGTATGTAGTAGTAGCAGCTACTTTTTATATACGTAGATACATACAATATATATTATATATAATTTATGTATGTGTGTACGTATAATTATATGTAGATATGTATGTATGTATGTATGTATGTATGTATGTATGTATGTATGTATGTATGTATGTATGTATGTATGTATGTATGTATGTATGTATGTATGTATGTATGTATGTATGTATGTATGTATGTATGTATGTATGTATGTATGTATGTATGTATGTATGTATGTATGTATGTATGTATGTATGTATGTATGTATGTATGTATGTATGTATGTATGTATGTATGTATATATGTATGTATGTATGTATGTATGTATGTACATATGTACATAAGTATGTATGTATGCATACATGCATGCATATGGAAATTTCTAGGTTGTTACAACCTTGCATGGTTGTAGAAAGCTTGTGGCAAGCTTGTATTATCTTTTGCAAGGTGCACACAACCTTGTGAAGGTTGCATGTAAATTGTACAACCTTGCATGATGGTTGCAAATTAGTTGTCAAATAGGAAAACTGTATCCCACTAGCAAATCTTAAACTTACTTGCAAGGTCACTTAGCTATGCAAAATTATAGCAGCTAGCTATAGGTAGTGAAGTGAAGATCATGCATTGAATCTGCTATGTGGTGTATCTTTAATTTGTAAGTAAGTCAATAGGTGTCCTCCTAGCCATGAGTGTCAACTTGTGCATTCCCAAATGTGACCGGATTTTGGAAAACAGACCATATTGTCACGCATGAAATAAATAGAATTTCCACGTCTATGCTTATGTAATTTCAACAAGCACATACTTACAAAATATTTCCCATGCTTAAATAATAATTCAGCTTGTCTGTGATTGATTTAACCATTTATTATTAAACCAGTAGTGCCATATGGAGTGTCTTAAATTAACAGAAATATTAATATAAATGATGTTAAATGTGACAAAATGGTCTGTTTTCCAAAATCTGGTCACAAATATGGAGTTACCAATGTATAGAAGCCATTGTAATGCTACATACTTACATTAATTAAGTACAAATTTTATAACATGGTAGCTATAAGGTGCTAACAACCCTGTAGCAGGATGGAAAATGTTGCAATTCCATGGTGTAGATTACTAGCTAGCTACAACCTGGTATATACACAACCTTGTAATGAATAAGGTGGAAATTTCCATATGGGTACACAACACACACTAAGCAATGAAGATCTAGACTAGCTACATAATATTATTTATAACATAACATAGACTATTAGTGTATAGCTGTATATGTATAGCTATAGCTAAAATAAAAGCTACCCATGTACTTGTATATAGCTGATCTATATACCGTACATGGGAAAATATTGGAGGGGTAAAATATTGGCGAATAGAATCAATAATTATAGGTTGCTGTGATTTTACAACACGTATATACTTACATATTAAATATGTACGTACGTTAGTCGTAGCTACACCTCTTAATTATTACAATGTTTTAGTCCCAAAATTAAAAGTGCATATGTATGTATATCAATGAAGTTGTTTTAATTAAAAGATCATAGGACTCTATTGAAATACATATAGTCAGGTGTATATACGTACATGCTGATTTATCACTACACACTGCATAGGTAGTTATACTATGTACGTAGCTACCACGTATACAAACCTATACCAGTAAGTACACATGTAGAAATGAAAATGATACATTGTGTAGTGTTGTTTTCAAACAATTTTCAATGTTACGTATGTTCACACCTTGGCTATCAGTGCTAGTATAAAATATGAAGCTAATACAAGCATATGCATAACTACAAAGCTAGCTACATACATACGTAGCTGAATATATGGTTACAATATTACCGGTACCGATCATCAAAACGTCTTAAGGTGTTTAGCTACATATGTATGGCTATAAATATTTGATTGCATGTTTAATTAATATTTAGAAATCTCTATAATTTTATGATACGTATTACATTAGTTAGCTACTTCATTATGTATCCAGCTAGCTACACAGTAACTTTAGAATCAACACTATAAAAAAGAATGTTGTATATGTTGGTGCATGCAGTATGTAGCTATGCATATGTACTGTATCATGATAAAATTATATATATATGTACACGTATATATATATATATATATATATATTATTCTGTTAATAGAAAACATGAAGGTAGCTACTATCATGCATGATAGTACTGACCAAACAACAAGTTAGATAATATACGTAACTACATAGCTAGCTATAGCTACATTGATATGAATAGTATTGATAGCTACTACCAGCTAGCTGCATAGTGTGTGCAGGTTTAAAGTACGTAAAAGTATGTCAAATAAGGAGCCCATCCAGTTTGAAGGATGTGGGAGCATATACGTAACTCAAAATTCAAACATGGTACCATACAGTGTATAAAGTAACTTATTCAATACCTTATTAGAAATGCGCATACTTCAGGACATTTTTATACATGCAATGCAGACGTTATATGATCTACCACACGTAGATAGACTTGTGCAATGTGAGAAACAGGTAAACAAAATGAAACTCATCCTTTAACTAACAAGTGTGAGCAAGTGGTAAGCAAGTTAGTGTCTCATACGTAAGAATCAGTACATGAGCATAGGAATTAATGTTGATGATGCAATGGATATATGTATGTAACATGGCAACAATGATGCAACATGTGACGCTTTATAGAATTACTCTTTAGAAGGAAAATACATTAAGCTGCTATGTTTTAATTTTACTGTTTAAATTAGATTGTTAGTAATGGGAGTTACTCGTCCTTTGGACTTAATGAGTTCTTGGTAAAATAATATAGCCATATAATTATTAAGCATACATGTGTGTAGCTATACATTTGTTTTTGTTACAGAGTGAATACTTCAGCTCTCTACCATACAGCAATATATACTGACGTTACTGTTTTTTGTATAGGTAAAAACTGTGTGTAGTTTTATATGGAGCAACGTAGCTCTGTGATGCCTTCCTACATGTTGTTGGCAGTAGCTATATTTCATCTAGTCTGTATAACAAATGCTGTGGTTTACTATGTGACACCGGATGATCACTACTCTACTGGCAGTAATACTGTTACCCTACAGCACTGTCTCAATAACACCAGTAAGTATTTCACCTCTAATTCTCAACTGCTTTTACAACCAGGACACTATTATCTTAATGCTAACATTATTATACAGAACATTAATTACTTTTCATTTACTGGAAGCAAAACTGACGGATCATTGAACACAGTCATTACTTGTACCTCACCAGCTGGAATTGTAGTGACAAACAGCAGCAATATTATAATTGCTAATATGAAAATGAGGGAGTGTAAAAATCATTTCACTACTGTTTATGATGTATTTCATGTTTATGTTCAGTCAAAAAGATTTTGTTTACTTACAATTCATTGTTGGAATATTACTGTTATGTACTTTGAAATTCATTCTAAAACACTTGGTAAGCTAAGTTTTTTGAATGCTCTTGGTCATTCACTTTTAGAATCCTTGATGTCAAATGAACTGATAATATTTAATACAAGAAGCATAGGAGTAAACAAAACTGAGCACAATATTGTGATCAAAAATTTTATTAATCCTCAAGCCATTTCTTCACATCATTCAATTTCTATTTATCATTTTATGACAGAAAATGTAAATACATTATTAGTAAATACAGTCTTTTCTAACAAAAAGGCAGTGATGCTCTATTGGTTTGAATGCGGAGGAGGCAATAATACTTTTACAATATATAACTGCAGCTTCACCAACATGTATGAGCCACAAAAAAGCACATCAATTGGTACAATATTTGCAAAGATGGATGACTGCTCACATGATAATGCTATAAAATTAGTTGATTGCTATTTTGGCAACAGTGTGCATTCAATGAAAGAGCACTTTGTGCTAATTGAGCTTTACAACAGTGATATTAGTATACCACAAATTGAGTCATTAAATTTTACAGTTTCCATAATCAATAGTGTGTTCTACAAGTTTACAGTCGGATATATGATAAATATATCAAATTTTGGTAATTCAAATCAATTTCAACCACTGCTCCTGATAAAAAATAGCACATTTTCATATATAAGCTCAAAATTCATTATACTTCTCTATCAAGTGAACATCTTACTAGAAGGGCCAGTAATATTTACCTGTATTCCAGAATCACTAATAATTATCTATACTAATACTAAAGTTAACATAACATTCATTGATTACATTGAATTTTCAAACAATACGGTTTATTCTGCTATACAAGCAGCTTATGTGTACATCGAAGTAAATGCAGTGATTAACTTTTATTCTAATATGTTAACTTTTGCCATCTCAAAACCTTTTCAGACACAACTATTAATTATAGAAAACAGAGTAATGGATACAGCAATGCAACCGTGTATTTTTCAGTATGTAACTGAACAAGGAAGCTTTGATACAAAATTCTTGCATGGAACAAAACTGAATTATTCTATTCTTTTTATTCAAAACAATGCACTATCCTTATTTGAAGCTAGATATTCAGTATCCCATTGCAAATGGAACAATGCAACAGCATTTACATACGCTAATCCTACTGGAGTCAATGAGAAAGTGATTGAGTATGTTAATAATACTGAGGAGGATATACTCACCACAAAAATCTTTTGTGTATGTAATTCTTCGCAAGAATATAATTGCCATTTAGATAAGTTAGGTCCATTTTATCCTGGCCAGACTGCAACATTCAAATTCATAATATTTGGAAGTGACGTTATGAGCAGATCAAACAAGATTGACATTGTGCGAGCTAAAATTGATGACAAGGAAGATATTGCATGCAAAAGTAACAATGGATCAAATTTTGTAAACTTATTCACAAATTAGTGCACCAGTTTTAAGTATCAACTATCACATAAAAGAAAGAGATGTGAATTAGTCTTTAAAATATTACCAAAATATGAAGCAATCGAGTTACTGTATTTTAGATCACAAGTAAACATTTTTACTGTAACATTACTCCCTTGTCCAAAGGGTTTTAAATTTTTAGAATTGCAAGGACTTTGTCAATGTGATTCAGCTCTTAAACCATTAGTTACTGACTGTAACATCAATGATCAGACTATAATGCGTCCTGCTAACAGCTGGGTATTGGCTACAACTCTTAATAATTCACACATGTATTCTGTGTCCTCAGAATGTCCATTTGACTTTTGCTTGCCTTACTCATCACGCCTTAACTTAGTTACACCTGATTCCCAGTGTCAATATAACAGAGCTGGAGCACTATGTGGGCAATGTCGACGGGGACTCAGTACTGTCTTTGCATCTTCTCAATGCAAACGATGTTCTAATATTTCCTTGCTTCTCACTGTACTCATCGCAGTATCTGGTATTGCACTAGTAATTTTACTTTTTCTTCTAAATCTCACAGTTACAAATGGCAACATAAACGCCTTCTTACTTTATGTCAATGTCATTAGCATTAATGCGTCTTCCTTCTTTTCAACACACAAATCCATACACTATATGTATGTTCTTATTTCATTGGCTAATCTTGATCTTGGGATTGAAAGTTGCTTTTATAATGGCATGACTGATTATATTAAAATTTGGTTACAACTAGCATTTCCCACTTATCTCATTATTATAGCTGTCATGCTTATCATAACAAGCCGTTACTTTAGTACAGTACAAAAGCTCACAGCTCAGAGAGCCTTACCAGTACTTGCTACACTTTTTCTATTGAGTTATACAAAGGTACTGCTTACCGTATCCAGTGTCTTATTCTTTTACTCTACCATCACGCATCTACCCAGCCATCACACAACATTGGTATGGCCAGTAGACACGAGCATTCCATTGTTTGGAGTGAAGTTTACAATACTATTCATAGTGTGTTTTATTTTGTTTGTAGTACTATTACTGTTCAATATTATCTTAATATTTGCTAGGCTTCTGTCTCGATATAGATATATCAATTACTTCAAACCACTCCTGGATTCTTATCAAGGTCCATATAAAGATGGGTTCTACTATTGGACTGGTCTTCAACTACTTTTAAGGGCTGTATTTTTTGTACTATCAGGTTTAGACAAAGGCACTAGCTTATCAATTGGTAGTCTGTTATTAGGAGCAGTGATTGTATTGCATGTACTCTTGCAGCCTCACAGAAGTGATACAAACAACAAACTGGAAGTGTTATTCCTGCTAAATATCCAGGGTATTTACATAACAAATATTAGCAAAACAGCCACAGTTTTTACATTGGTATTAATTGTGTTGGCATTTGTCCAATTAACCTACGTACTTCTTCATCAAGTAATGACAACACATTTCTGCTTGGAAAGAGTTGGGATACTCAAGTACTTTAACAAACGTAAGGCTTGTCAACCAAGAGCTATTGAATTGGTTAATCCCATACCTGAAGTAGCTTTTAATTACAGACAATTTCGTGACAATGAACCTCTCAGCTTAGGTGATTAATGATTGAAGATTAAAGAATTTAACTGACTTTATGTACGTATATAATTATAGCTACATAGCTACATTCCATAATTTTGACATAAATGATAACACATATATGTATACACATTTGAATGGCATTTACATAAAGATTGCAGCACACCTCAAAGGCAAGAACACAATTAGTAATACGTATGCAATAAATTTTTTAATTTGCTATAGCTATATAGCTAGTTACTAACTAGTTAGCTAGATATACAGCTATTATTTGTCTACAGTTATATGGTTTGCTTAGTGGCTAGCTACGTATACGTATATATATATACATACATATTTAATAGCGTTGTAATCATTATACAATAACAATAAATTTTTTGTTATACTGTAACTATTTTATGAGACAGTAATAATTAAACACGGCTTCTAGTAAATGTGTTGACTTAATTGTACAGCTGTGTGATTTTTAAATAATGTTGTTATAATGCACTTCTATTAAAGCATACACAATGTTTTTACAACATATCGATTTCTGGTTATAAAAAATCAACAGAGTATACGTAATAGTATACGTACATATATAAACCCTTAGTAGCTATATACTATAGATGTGTATATATGTAGATGTAAATGAAGGCTATTCTAAAAGGATTGTCAGTTACATGCACATGTACTTAGCTACATATATGGTGCATGGGTATAACTTATGGTACATAATTTATTTATGTAGCTATGTAGCTATGAAATCATCCTAACTTCATCTGAAAATATTTTCAGTAAGGTAAATTACATGGTACGTATGGTCTCGCCTGAGGGCGAGTACATATAGCTATATTAGGTAAAGCACGAGTGCACACTTCCGACACTCTAAACTTGATGTTGATATTTTGTCTCTTTATATCGAGACTCACGATAGTGAGTCATGAGGCCAAGAAAAAGCATCAGTACGCAACGACAGAGTGAGTTATTTACACGTAGCACTGTACTCAAATTCGCAAACGCTCTAGCTAAGCCACCATAGAAGCTATCACTTAGTTATCAAGGACCTTGTATGTTCTTGCTATATAGAATCAATAACCAACAGTGGAAGAAATTGGCCCCATCGTTCTTGAATACCAGCCATTGTGAGTTTTATGGCGCTCATTTGTGTGACCACGCCCGACGAACCATCCTTTCTCACCTGATTTGCCCATTTCTCAAGATAATCTATATACCTTCATTTAATGAAGAATCAGTAACCCGAAGTTCATCAAAATCGGTTCAGCCAGTCTTCTGTTACAGCCTTATAAAGTCCTCCTTCATTAAAAAAATTTTTATGCAGCAATCATTTTTTCTTCTTTCTTTCTTTCTTTCTTCCTTTATTTTCATCATATACTTTATGAGGGCTTGCATGAACCCCGGATTTTTATTTTCAGATTTTCAATCTCTAGCTACATCAAACTTAGTTGTCCAATAACTCACTTGTTCTTTCATTGATTTCAATTAAACTTGCACCAGCATTTATTCTATGTAGCTATACTCTACAAGTCAAGCAATCTTCAGTGTTAAGCAAATATATTAGTGGACTGGAGACAAACTTTTACATAGCAGGACAAAAGTTGCCATAACTCAAAGAGAAATCAAATCATTTGCATAAAATTTCAGATACACAAACTACATTGATACACAAATATTCACTAAAAGTTTAAAGAAATTGTGACACGAGAGATTGTTAAAATTAAGTTTTAAACATTACATAGGTTTATAGCCATAATATAGCTATTAACTATTTAAACAGATCTTCTGTCACTACAGTAACTGCTTAATAGCTGTTAGTATTATGTAAAAACCTAGCAAAATTCAGCACCATGCATGTTTTAAAACTAATTTGCTAAAATTGCTAAAAATTAATCAAAAATTGGAGTAAAATACTTGAGCATAATGAAATTTGAGGCAGTAGTGTTTGGAGTGATGTGGGCCGTGACGATAAACTGCAAATCAACTTTGCCTGGCCTAAAAATACATAGGATTCTAACACAATTTTCACCATTTATGCAGCTTTTAATAGGGAACTTACAGATTTTTTCATTCAAGAATAATGAATTAAAAAGGTAGTAGGGATCGACCTTCGCAACAGTAAGTGAGGAAACAAGAGCTGCAAATAAAAATCCTACAAGACTTACTTGAGTTTGATGTATCGCTTTGCTGTATTATTATGCCAAAGTAGGGATTAAATCTTGTAGATTTTATTAGGATTTGTACGCATTTGCAGCTCTTGTTTCCTTACTTTTGATTGCAAAGGTCAATCCCTACTGCCTTTTTAAATTCATAATTTTTGTAAGTATATACAGTAAAGCAGTCATGTGACATTTTATTTTCTTGTTATTAGGTTAGGTCATAATTAGGCTAGGTTATAATTACTTAATATGTTGTATCACGTGTAACTATATAGAGTTTTCTTGAAGCTAGAATAACATGTGTCTCTTGAGGTGAAAGTTGAAACAAATTAGCAGCTTATTAGAATTGATTTACATCTTTGTTGAGAACAAATGGTACCCAACATGGGACAAAAAACTTTACTGAAATCCCATCATAAATGCAGAATCCTTGGCGCCGGGCATTTAAATGGCATCAGTAGAAGTAAATAAAACTACTGAGTAGTCTGTGTTACAACCAATTAACCATCTGTAAAAGAGTTTACAAATGATCCATCCACGCACTATGATACAAACTTTTATCTCATGCCAGAAGCTTTAGTGATTTGTCATGTCAAATTCTCAGTTTACCCTCGTTTCCTTACTTTTAGTACTAAAAGATCAATCCCTGCTCACTTTTTAAATACTGTATTAATCTAGTATGTACGTATACATATGTATGTACGTACGTATATGAACCAGTCTTTTGTTGTTTCAGTTTGGTAAAGCAAATCAGCAAGAACTACGTACAACTGCTTTCAATGACAAGAACAAGAAGCTTTTCCTCTACTAACAATCCAACCCCTATGAATCCTATAGCTATGAATGGCAATAATGCTACCAGATGTATTCCTGCAGAAGCTACTTGTGTACTCCCCTCTTGTTGCTCCTTGTCCAAAAAAAGCTAAGATAGTTACTAGGATATTTATGTAATTATATCACATAATTGTATAACACACACCATATACAATGTAATAATGTTAACAGACAGACAGACATACGTACGTACCCCAGGGTTGTGCATATCGCAATGACATGCACACAGCAAGCTCCATATATCACAATATTAGTAACTCATGTAATTGAAGTATATGCATAGCAATGCATACACACACAAGTCACCTCCAGTCAAGAGAACAGTTGAATATCTCGTTGTATACATCTTACCCTGATCAGTCTGACATCTACAGCATAGCTACTTCATGAGGCAAAAAACCTTTGAAAGTGCCCTGTGTCCACATATCTGATTTAAGCAAGACCATACCCTCAGAGCCACATAACATTTCTACCAGCAGAGGTGTTTGTCATCTCGACAGTTAATCACTACTAATTACGGAGCTGCCATCACTCCAAGCTGCGGTGATTTCACAGTCTTACAAGAATTTCATGGTACTCACCCTGACATTGCCAAAATGAAAGCTCTGGCTAGAATTTACACGTGTGCATATGTGAGGTAGTTTAGCGTCATTTTTTCACATTACCGTTACGGAGCGGACAAAAGCACCAAACTTGGTGTGAGGCTTCCCTAGGACCTGCTAATCAATATTAGCCTAGGAGCCCTTGTGAATTATTCTTTGCATATTTGATTTCTGGCCAAATGGATTTATCATGTTATGATGTGTTTACAAGATCATTATGTTTTGTTGTATGGAAGCTTGTGTTGTGGTTTGAAAAACATGTGTTCATGTCCTTACGTTTAATTGGAAATTACATCACAGCTGGTAAATTACAAATTAGTAATTCATAGTCATTAATAAGAAAGTCAAAATATGTACCACATATGTGTACAGCTGGAGTTCCAAAACCAAGAGTTTCTTGACATACAGTAGTTGACAGCCTATAAAATTTTCTCTTAGGCTATTTAAACTACTAGCCATGTAGAACATGGAATTTCATTGCATTATTTGCCAGCAAGATATCTGAATCATTGAAATACCCAATGCAAAGTTCTGGAGCAAGCTGCGTATGACAAGATGAATGATGTGTATGAATCATTTTTAACCAATGTAAGAGTTCCAGGACAACAATACTCTTCCAACTAATATAATGATATGTGTGTGAGAATATCACACAAAATATACCAATTCGTATTACACAGTGTAACCATCTATCTTCCATTCTGTAGCTATGTGCTATGTAAATTTCACTAAATGCTGCATGTATGATGAAACTTTTGTGTAAATATTGTATACGCATGGTCAGACAAATATTTTATCACGTTTGAAAGTCTCACAATGAAGTCATAGCTAGTTTTATCAGGCCTGGTCATATTTTAAACACGATCATGGCAGCTGATTTTGCAATCCACTATGCTTCTTTGCATAATCCTGTAATTTAAACTTCAAAGTATAACAATTCTAAGTTGGCAGAGGCAAAGAAAAGGAGAGTCAACAGGAAATGCCAAGCAATGGAAGTTACTATCATTGGTGTTCTGTGAGGCAAACTCCATCAGGTTTCAACATTTAATGCTGATTACAATAATTATGTGAACCATGATCACAGAGCTACAGGATACCTCAAATTGATAGAGGAGATCTCGTTGCAAAAGTACCACTTGAAATGCGTGGGTGTGATATGAGAACGAGTGAGTCTAGAGTGTTTCAGCTATGTACATACGTATATTGAGGATATGGTGTGGGATACATATTCACCAAATAGCTTGAAAGAGTCTAGTGTGCAGAGAAAGGTGTCTGTATGACCCAACGAAGCTATTTACCTTTTTCTCACATACATACAAGGTTCCTGAATTCCTTTTCCACCAAAGTTGTCTATACCATGATACTTAAGTCAGACAATAATCGTTATAATTAGGTGTAAAATTCCACCCCTATAGTTATGAGCATGCTAGTTTAACTCTTCCACACTACGAGATTGTACAGTCTCCTTTACAAAAGCTATTAATCAGCTCACTACATGTGAACTAATATGCCACCCTTGCATGGGGAGCCAATATCACATACTACACTACTTTCATGCACTAACTGGTTATGATACTACCTCAACATTCAGAGGAAGTCAGCCGGCATGGCAGGCACACAAGTACATAGATCACTGAGGCTGGCTACTCACTCTTTGAAAATTTGTATACTCACTTCCACAAAATTGAACAGCTGAAAGTCATGTTGTAGCTACGTATAACAAAACTGGTCCACTGAGCAAGGAAGGAACTGTTTTGACATAAAGAGTCAAACATGGATTTTTCTTTTAGTAGGCCAAGCTGGAATATATGGGCAATCAGCACTCAGGTACTGCAAGTGGTTCCATTCCTACATGGACCAGGACTTGACAATAGCAGAAGCATCCAATGCAGCAAGTATCATGATAATAATTAGTATTACAACATTTTTACAACTACCATGATGAATCATGTATCATTATTGTACGCAAGTGTGACATCATGTGCATAAGCCTTGCATAAAGAAAAAAGCATTGTTTAGGCTGTACGTATAAATGGACAAATAAAAACAAAGTTTTAACAGTGCAGGGAAATAAAATGTGAGTACACAATATGCTGATATTATTGTCTTGTGGATATTATTGTTTAGCACTAAATCTAATGATACCAATATTGTTTAGTTGAGTATTGCCTGTCAACAATAAAATAGAGTATTGTGACTATTGTCTAATCTCTACATAACGTTGCAATTATATATGTATGTATATGAACCATTGCATTTAGCTATACTGTCATAAAACTGTTTTTAAATGCAAACAGTAGCCATTTTGTTTAGGGGGGTGTACTTAAAATTCCAAGAGGGCTCCTAGGCTAATATTGATTAGTACGTAGGTACTAAAAATGTCCTGTGCAAAATTTTGTGCTTTTGTTCACTCCGTAACGGTAATTTTGCTTAGCAACCTAATTATAAGGTGGAAGTGAAGACATTACCTTTAGCTCCATGCACAATAATAAATCGATCTTTATAAATGTATGTACAATTATATTTGGTCTGTCTACAATCTACATAGTATACTAAAATACTCTAATATAGTAGTCAAAGACATGAGATGATAGTGTACTTTTCTCATCAATTTTAATTATTTATTCTCTTTCATGCTGTCAATGGCTTTGAAATCTAGCTACTCCGGTAAGGGTGAGCTCACTGAACTATTGGCTCAGAGACAGTGATATCTCAGTTTCATTAGGAAGTTAAAGAAACTGAAAGTTGAGAAAAAGAACCAAAAAGTTAGGTTTTATAATAAAGATAGAATAACAGTACCATATATAGCATACATAATTGCGGCATAATAGACAAAATTTTGGAGAAGTGCAATTTCAAATCATAAATATGAATTATATGTAAAAAGTTGAAATTGATTGCATGTCGAATTGTACGTATATGTACAGTACATGGCTATAGTTATTCTAGTTCTGCTGACGTGAAATCTGCATATACAGTGTAGCTATACATGTAACACTATGAAATAGTGTATATACATACGTGAAGTACTTAAAAATGTGTAATTTTGTTCATAGGAGTGCTTTAAGCTCTATGCAACAAATCCTGAGCCACAGTCTTGCATTTTCATTGGAGGATCAATCTAGTTGTATTGCACAAGTCCCTGATGACCATCACATTCATTTGTATGCTGTTTTAAAATTAGAAGGTACCATATAGCACGAAACATTGGCGGCGTAAAACTTTGGCGAATCAGCAAAATATTACATTGGCGAAGAAAACTTTGGCGAATAACCTACTTTGGAGATCAAGCAGAAATGAGTGGGCTGTCGGGAAACATTGGTGGCATAAAACTTTGGTGAGTCAGCGAGAATAATGAAAAATAAATTTGCATTATACCTAGCACAAATAACACCTCAGAGTTTGCATCAGTTTACGACAATAGATCCAACCAGTCGAGCAACCAGGCCCCAGCGCGACCAGTACAATGCACTAGGCTACCCGTAAACTCGCTCGTAAACATACAGTATACGGTAACGTTACCTACTCGATAGCTTTGCTGGAACCTTTTCACTCAGTGGACCATCGGGGTCAGGAAGGGCTGCATGAAGAAGTCAACGACACAATAGGTGTTAACCCGCAGCCATGTTCGAACGAACCATGTGTTAAATCAACTGGATCATGTGAGACCAAATTTATGGATTTCAAAACATTGGAGGGGAAAATTTTGGCGAATCGAAGTTCAATTTGCCAAATTCGCCAATGTTTCATGCTATACGGTATGTACATAGTAGCCTTATCACAAGTTTGAGGACAGCATCTTTACAGAATTCCCATCAGGGTTGAAACCGGGTTGGGTCATTCCAATCCACATATCTGGGTCAGATGGATCACTTTATCTCTGGGTCATACAGGGTTCTGCCCACACTGGTTGGCAGTAGTTCAAAGCGACCAGCACCTCTTAAAACCGACCAATACCTCTTAAAACCAACCAGTACAATTCTTATATAAATAATTGATGCATATATTAAATACCCATACACACATCAGTCTACGTATGTTAACTTACGTAAGTGCATGTTAGACCACCACTCAGAAATCCCTGGGTAGAACCCTGGTCATGTGATCACCAGGTCAAGCTCAATAATCCAGGTTTGTAATACTCTCTAATATAGCAGTCACATTATTACTTGCAATAATAATAATAGTTGTGTTGTTCTATACAGTCACTTGGGTCGTCTATATATGGGACACTGGGTCTAAGCCAATGGGTCATACTATCTATCTGCAAAATCCCAGCAGCTGTCTACCACAACAGTTTGATGGTAGAAAACTGGTAGGTTGGTGCTTAAAATATTTTGGTGATAGCAGATTGCACATTAAACTTTTGACAATTGATCCAATGTATGTTTTATTAAAGTGTTTCAGTAAATATTCACTAAGGTTACTTCAAATGGTTGTTTTCAGTAGTTAATTAGTACTGCTAGCAGTATAAAAGGACACTATAATGTTCACTTAACTCTGCAATACAACTAGAAAAAGGAAATCTACAGTATATTGTCATGTATAATATCAAGAGTTAATAATTAGAGAGAGGCGAGTATCCAACGCTGTATAGTCTAGTCGTGTAAAAAATGATTGTGTAAAGTCAAAGGGCTTCCACTCCGGGTAACTTAGTAGTTTTCTGTGTTTTGACCAGCCATTAAATGAATTAAATCGACACCTTTACAGCTGCATATAGGCGAATATTAATGTAAGTTATGATGGAGAGGACTCCTGTGCACAAAGATTCAGCATGCTCGCAACGTTTACTTTTGAACGAGGATAAGGCGAAGGGTAAGGATTTCAGTTTTCGTTTCTTCATCAATGACATGACCCGGCACTACTGCTACTACTATTACTGCGAGATCTTCACTATGTTGTTTCTGTTTCCTTTTCCTTGTAACATGACAGTCGTTGCTTCCACTACATTCCTCTCTCCGAGGTTTGCGGATATTATCCTCTGTCTCCTTCATGACATCTTTAGCTACTAATTATTTTCCATTTCCTTGTGACACCATGACGACTATTATATTTATACAATTCCTTGTTCCTAGCTCGCCTGTTCTAACAGAGCTACAAGCCATATTTTAACGCCCACCCACCCGCCCGCATACCTGTGAAAAACGTATCAATTGAATTCATTTAACGGGTGGTCAAAACACGGAAAAATACTAAGTTACCCAGAGTGGAAGCCCTTTGACTTTACGCAGGGATGTGCCCACAGTGGTCGGCAGTGGTCGGCACCGACCACCACTCAGATAAATTAACCACCACTCAGATAAAATAACCACCACTACTAATTCACTTACTACTAAAATATCAGTATGAATGCAAACGCTTAGTTTTGCCAGCCACTTTACACAAAACAAAGTGTCTACAAGGAATCCTAGACACAGTGGGAGTATAGATATTAAAGATCACTAACTTACGGAGATTTAAAACCCCCATTTTGTAACCACCACTCTCTTAAACCTGGGCACATCCCTGTTTATGCAATCATTTTTTACACGATTATACGGCATTGGATACTCTCCTCTCTCTTATTATAACTCTTGATAATATTGCATATTCAAACTAAAGCTTCACTTGTAGTGAAATTATACCGTAGATTGGTTTTTTCATGTCACTAACTTTCATATAATAAATATTCAGGTAAATTTAATTAAAGAGGCCATGCGACAACCCATACAAGTGCTATATAGCGCGTAAATTACATAATTCAATACAAATTCAGCACGTGATTGCATCACTAATTTTCCTCTTCCGTTGCTATGATGGCAACAGTTCTTCACCGGACAGCGACAGCGATAACGAGCTAACTAATTGCCCAAGTTTGTTTTCTACACTTGGCTACAAGAAACTTACATTCTTTTATATTCGCTGTCCCATTGGTCCTGAAACTTTCTATGCCGCCACCTAGCATGCCTAGCAGTACTGACGCTTCGTCTCGTAGGTACATCCGTCACAACAGTTACCATAACATGACAGTCTAGTACGCATTCAATAGAATGTTGGAATAAGCCGCTAAGTATAGTTTACGTGAATGAATGCGGTGATTTACGGACATGATGATTTTACATCCTGTGAAATCATGCACTTGTATGGGTTGTCGCAAAGCCCCTTTAAGTAATAAAAATACTTTTCAAATTTACTCTTATATACAAAAATATTTTTACCACAAAAAAATCACTATCTATGGTAGATCATTTGTGCTAAAAAACCATGGACAATCTGAATACAAACTCTGTACTCTCAACTAATTTACAACAATACTAATTTACAACTATATGGTACGTACATAGGTATAAATACAGATGTCTTTACAAACTTATGGCCGATGTATCACAAAATAACACTTTCTAATATCACCATGAATTTTAATTATGTACGTTGTACATGATGCCAGTTAACTCTCTGAGAGACAATGAATCTGTATATCTGTACGTATATGCTCATTAAAGTTTCCATATCTGCAATTGATTAGTACTACTCTGACCCTGAAGGGCCTTTTGAATTTTGCCTATGCTATTAGAGTATACCGTATAGTGGAAAGTTTGTTAAATTTACTCTGATAAGCATTTGGCAAGGAAAAACTTGGCGAATGGATAGATTCAGTCAGAAAGTAACATACAAGTAAAATTTGGATGGTTACGGTTTGCAAATCACAGATGTTTTACCAAACTTTTCCCCACCAAAATTTCCCACTACGTATATGGTAACTACTGTCTACTCAAAGAGGGTGGGTGTTCAATGACTCAAAGTTTGTAACACTTGTAAAGCTCTAGCCAACAAACAGGGTTGGAGAAGCACCTGAAGGTTAGGGGGGCTACTTAGTCAAACTGAAGCAATTTTCTGTTGAAAATATTGAACTCCTATGGAGAGTCTTCTTAAAGTCTAGGAGGGCTATGGCCTCCCCTGCCCCCCACTTCTGCCGCCTATGCCAACCAGCAACACAACATTTTCAAGTTATTTTGTAGAATTGGTTGAAGATTTATATCCCAGTGTGTGGCCAGATCAAGAACTATGTACAAGGGTGGATATCTCCCAGCGTACAAGGTGGACCCATTGTCATTGCAAAGTAAATGATGAACGATTTTTAGGCTTTTCTTACAATGTAGCTCTGAGTGAATTTATAGGAATCGCCAAGTTCCAAATAACTCACAAAAACTGACAGATATCTATAGCCAGTTGTATTCCAGTACACTAGCAGATACATACTCGTACTGGAATATACATAACTAATACTTGATGCCTACTTTTGAAATTTTAAATGTGCTATTAATATTATGTAACTCTTGAGTCAACTGCCATCCACCTTTATCCTGCATGAATCTGCTACATCAGCTATTTATATTCCTAACAGTACGTGTACAAGCCTTTATAACCAGTAAGCATACTGCATGTACAGTTAAAGGTCAAACCCCATGCCCTAGTCTGACATAGCCAGACCCTTCCACATAGGATGTTGTTGTTTAAAAGCCTACGCTGAAAGGGTCCAGTGACTCAACCATCAAAACTTGTACTACTAATGGAAAGCAGCTGGGACTGCTGGGACTGCTGGATATTAAAAATGTGTTAACGAAAATTGTGCAAGAAGTCTGTAATGATGATGGTTTCACTTTCTTGCAAAATATACTTGCATGGCCATTTAACACCCAACAAACTGTTGGTCATCTGTAACACAAGGTCTTGACTGTTGAGTCACCAGACCCTTAGGCTTACAGAGGGTATGCATTTACATCACGCAAAGCTAGCAATGAGTGACTATCCGCCATGTTTATAAGGCAAAATGGTCTAGTGAATGTTCAGTGTAATATAGTGTAAGTTTGGAAAGATTTATACTCTTTCTGCAGGTGAGGTATAAAGTGGGATATTTATAGTAAGGTTCTTACCCTTATGTTGATGCTTGTTACCTTGTATAATAACCTGCAATCCTTTGATCGAGTAAAATAAACATGCCCTCTTACTGAAGTCAGTAAATCCGCTCTAGATTTGGTAGCACTTGAAATCAAACAAGCTACTCCTCCTCCTAGAGAAGCTTCATTACAACACCTAAAGCATGATACAGAAGTGTTGAAAAGCCTACTTAATTAATGAATCATTCTGAATTCACTATCATCATGAAATAGATTTTCGTTTTTATCACGCAATGTTAAACGCATACCTTCTATACTAACACCAGGGTCTCACTACATCAGACTATGCCACCTTAATTTGAGTGTGACCATGCAGGCCTGGAAATATTATTTAGGTTGTCATAGTTATTTTACGTGTTAACTTATGTATCTACTCTATGTACCAAAAGCATCATGTAACTTATCTCACAATTTCATAAACGGTGGTGACTATTTTCATTCTAAATTGGGCTCCCACCATGGAAAATATGAAAAGCTGTTAGAACTACAAACACAAACACCTGTTTAAAAATACAGCACACACATACTAAAAATAACGAAAACCTGTTTATTCGAACACTTGGACACTTTCCCAGTGATATACAGAACACCAGAGAGAACCTCACTTGGTAGGAACAATTGTGGCATTGGATTAATTGAAAATGTCGAACAGGCAACAATTTAAGCTGGTATTATTTGGTGAGGGTAAAGTAGGAAAGACATCAATAATCCTTCGCTATGTGAAGAATCAGTTTAGCGACACATATCAGCAAACTGAACAGGCTGGCTTTCAAACCAAAAGACTAAACGTGGAAGGCCGTTCAGTGAACATCGCTATATGGGACACAGCTGGACAAGAACAGTACCACTCCCTGGCGCCGATTTATTACCGGGACAGTCACGGCGCCATTTTGGTATACGATATAACTGATGATGATTCGTTTAAAAAAGTGTGCAACTGGATAAAGGAATTGCGTAAGGTAGTAGGTGATATTCCGTTGAGTATTGTTGGGAACAAAACTGACTTAGAGAAATACCGAAATGTGGCTCAACAGGAGGCAGAGCAGTACAGTACTGAAGTAAAGGCTAAACATTTTCAGACATCAGCTAAACTCAACAAAGGAATAGATGAGATGTTTTTGGATATCACTAGAAGAATGTTGAGGGCTGCACAACCAAGTGGCAACCAGGCATCCACAAATAGCCGACAGCAACATCAAAGAGAACCTAGTAAAAAAGGCCTCATTGTCACTGAAGACGCACCAGACCAACCTCCTAGTGGTGGTTGCTGTGGTTAAAATCCTGCATGCATGCATTTCAATGTATTAGTATACGTGTGTGCAATGAAATTGCTCAATGTCAGATATTGTATGTATACTTTGAATGTTCTAACTACAATTGTTTGCTTTACTGGCATATGTGAAAAATACAACTAAAATTCTTGTAACATTGTACAGTTATATTATATGACTACAACGTAAGTTTTCAAAACATCATATATCACAAAAATTATTTGCATAATTACTAAGCCACTAACATCAGTCTGCATACTGTTTACGTATTGTTTAATGTATAGGAAAATTGTCTTGTACAAGCTTCTGTATGGACCATTGCTCAGCTGAAACTGCCCAAATTTGACCTTCAGGGCTAACGTCGACTCCAAGAGGGCATATTCTTTTTTGACAGTTACCGGTATTTACGACAAGAGATTTCACAAGGTTACCATCTTTGTCAAAGATCTCAACATGGTCACTACACGTTTCACTTACTATGACAAAACCATTCAGATCAGTTGTCAGGCCATATGGATACATAATGCTGTCAGTTTTACTGCTTGTCTGGCCATATAAAAGTAAAGTGCCTTTATTAGATTGGTGCAGTGTGCCAAAGTTTCCCTTACTTTGGCCGTCCAGTGTAAAAGCATTCAAACAGTCCTGTCCATAGACAGCAACCAGTAACGTATTAATGCTAACCGTTACGTCACAAGGTACGCCAAGTAACTGCTCACCAATGTTGTGACAAAACTGACTGGTAGTTTGAAATACTGCAACACGCTTGTTTCCACTGTCAGCAACATAAACCCTGCCATTATGTACTGTAATACCACGTGGGTTGCTTAACTGACCAACCCCAGTTCCCTTGTTTCCAAATTGGAGCATGTAGTTTCCTCTCGTATCGAATTTCTGAATCCTGTGATTGTTACCATCGACTACATACAAGTTGTTTTTACTGTCAAATGCAACCCCGCAAGGATTCTGAAACTGGCCATCATCATTCCCTTGGCTCCCAAGCTTTTTGAACATTTGATGATTTTTGTGATGGTAATTCTGCTGAGGGGTGTAGCAATTAAGCAAGTAGACACAATGATTATGGTGATCTGTGACTGCCCAAACCCCATATCTGCCAATAGCAATGGCCCAGGGCTGTTTAGAATCTCTATCTATGTAGTTACTGTCTATCGTAGTGATGCCAAAATCGCTGTTAACTGTGACATCGTATGGGCTACCTTTCACTTGCTGTCCATTAATGGATGCCGTCAATTTTGCTTTCCCTATGTGCCTAGGAGTAAAAGTCACCTTGTAACTGCCATCATCATCATCCTCTATTTTAGCATGAACTACCTTCCCAGTAGTGGTCTCTAATTCTACGCACACTTCATTGTCAACATCTACGTCACTGCAGTGTGCACATAAATTACCGAGAGAATCCCTTGTATAAAGATTTGCAAGGACAGGCCTGCAAACATATAAGCATTCTGGGAACAACAACTCACAGTTGGCTGGATTAAAAATGGATCGTTTGAATGGTGTGATATCTATGGTGGAAACAAAGGATCCATCAATCTGTGTAAGCTGAGAGTCAATTTTCCTCCGTTTAGCATCAATTTCTTGCATGCAGTCATCAATTACCCGCTTTTGTTTTTTAACCTCTGTAAAGACCATTTCTTTTCCAGAATTCTTTTCCAGCATCTCATTAAGTCTCCTGATACCTGTTAATTCTTTCTGTATTATATCTAATTCTTTCTGTTGTGCAATGAAAGCTTCCTCTTTCCTTGAAGCCTGATCGCGAACCTGTGCCTTAGCCTGCTCTTTACGCTCCATAAGCTTTCTAATCTGCTCCTCATAATCTCGATCAATTTCATCAAGTTCATTGCTTTGGTTTCTTTTCATTTTGTCAATGTGTTCACGTGTCTCGGTGATCGTCTTCGCTATCTTCTCTATCGCAGCATTCGTCTCTTTGATTTCACCCTTGTGCCAGGCGATCACTTGTTCCACTGTACCGTAGCGGTGACCAGTATGTTTCGTCAGTGCACAGCACATGCAAAGCGACTCTTCACATGACTCGCAGTAGTAGTCAAACTCACAATTGTGTTCTGTACATAAAGATATGGCATTTTCACTGTTGTCCTTAGCTGTCATCATCCTCAGCTGTACATCAAATCATATGTTAGCAAGTATATAGTATATTAGTCTCGTGAACCAGACCCTATTTCTCCGCAGGGCGCGTATCGATTAGAGATTCTAAGCGCCCTTCGGAGAAATAGGATCTGGTTCACGAGACTATCAAACATATAATATTATGCAATTCAAGTTTAGCTGGTCACATGAAATGTACATACGTATAAGCATTCATAGTGGACTTCACGTCAGCATTACGTAATGAAAGATACACAATCGCGTACTTATAGCAATTGCATATGGTTACCACGTACCTTTATGCCGGAAAGGTCACTCTATACACGTGTACAAAGACCGAATCCAAATAAAGATCACTAACGTCACGTGATAACTAAAAGCGTTAGATAATTATACTCTAATAGAATTGTCAAACATTCTATTAAATCAGTCAGATGTCTGTCAGTAACAATGGTGATGGAAATGCATATTATAAATATTATTATTAGCTACCTCTCAGCCCTAATACTAGCTACGCCTCATGCTCCAGTCGGTCCATCCAGATTCCAAGGGATAGGGACAACCATATAGAAGCTACGTAGCATAGGCAACAATGCCAAATATACCGCGGGTATTATACCTACATAGTTATATGTGAGATACAATCATTAAGTCATCTGGTTGCTTTGTAATTGTTTGTGGTAAACAAGTTTAATAGTGTGACAAAGATTTGTTAATGCCATACGTAGCTACATAGCTACAGTATAGCTCTCAATGAAATTGGTGACAGTGTTTCAATGAACATTATATTAGTAGCTAGCTACCAAAAGTTATTAAGCTATCACTATAGGCTGCAGGACTGACCAGTTTTGAACTTACAACAAATAAACGTAGCTAGCTACAATGTGCATGGATAGCTATCATGCATGAGCAAAAAGGATTTTTATACCCGGGGTAATCAACACGTGCACCCGTTGCCACCACTCCTAGCACTAGATTTATGAAATGCTATAGACTACTAAACTGATTACAATGGGATCGCAGTGATGGAGGGACAATTGACCCTCAGAAAGAGCCAAATTAATTAAGGGCCCTCAAATTACATATGATTATGTAGTAGGACAGCCACTAGAGGACTCGTAAACAGTCAATAGCAGAACGCAAGAGCAAAAAGCTAACATAACAGCTGCATGATCATGAGCCAGGACATCATAGTACAATATGATGGCAGGTCTTTCCGGCTTGCGATTATCAACAAGTAGTAATACTTGTAGCTACGTACTATAATCTTTGAAAAATAGGTGACATCCCTCCAAAAGCATGGTAGAAAACACTAACAGAGTAAAGCATCCCACCTCTACATCACGAATACACTATTCATATATTTCCTCCAGTGCCACTGGAAGAAATATGAACAGCGTATTTGGGGAATTCGCCAATAATAATAATAATATTATATCGATACTGTACGTAATGGACATGCAAAATGTTTGATTGTGTCTAACTGATCTTCTTCTCTACCTATTGATTTACACTGTTGAGACTGGTGTCTCCTCTTGGTTGACTGCACTTCCTATTGAGAAACATGTATATAACTATAATTTACTTTGCACAAATTAAGGTGCTTTTAGATGCTTTATACTAAAATACTCGAATATAGTAGATATAATGTACTTTTCTCATTAATTTTATCTAGCTACTCCAGTAAGGGTGAGCTCACTGAACTATTGGCTCAGAGACAGTAAAATGCACCTATTTCTATCTTTATTATAGAACCTAACTTTTTGGTTCTTTTTCTCAACTTTCAGTTTCTTTAACTTCCCGGATCACATATATAGCATACATAATTGCAGCATAATAGACAAAATTTTGGGGAAATGCAATTTTAAAATTATAAATATGAATCATATGTAAAAAGTTGAAATTGAGTGCATGTCAAATCGTACGTATATGTAGCTACATGGCTATATACTAATTCTGCTGATGTGAAATCTGCATATACAGTGTAGCTATACATGTAACACTATGAAATAGTGTATATACGTACGTAAATTACTAAAAAATGTGTAATTTTGTTCATAGGAGTGCTTCAAGCTCTATGAAACAAATCCTGAGCCACAGCCTTGCATTTTCATTGGAGGATCAATCTACGTAGTTGTGTTGCACAAGTCCCTGATGACCATCACATTCATTTGTATGCTGTTTAAAATTAGAAGATACACATACGTACATAGTAACCTTATCGCAAGTTTTGAGGACAGCGACTTTACAGAATTCCCATCAGGGTTGAAACCGGGTTGGGTCATTCCAATCCACATATTTGGATCAGATGGATCACTTTATCTCTGGGTCATACAGGGTTCTGCCCACACTGGTTGGCAGTGGTTCAAAGCGACCAGTACCTCTTAAAACTGACCAATACCTCTTAAAACCGACCAGTACAATTCTTATATAAATAATTGATGCATGCATTAAATACCCATACACACATCAGTCTACGTATGTTAACTTAAGTGCATGTTAGACCACCACTCAGAAATCCCTGGGTAGAACCCTGGTCATGTGATCACCAGGTCATGCTCAAGGTTTGTAATACTCTCTAATATAGCAGTCACAGATACTACTTGCAATAATAATAGTTGTGTTGTTCTATAGTCACTTGGGTCATCTATGTATGGGACACCGGGTCTAAGCCAATGGGTCATATTATCCATCTGCAAAATCCCAGCAGCTATCTACCGCAACAGTGTATAATATCAAGAGTTAATAGTTAGAGAGAGGAAAGTATCCAACTCCGTACAGTCGTGTAAAAAATGATTGTGTAAAGTCAAAGGGCTTCCACTCCGGGTTACTTAGTAGTTTTCTGTGTTTTGACCAGCCATTAAATGAATTAAATCGACACCTTTACAGCCGCATATAGGCGAATCTTAATGTAGTTATAAGGAGAGGACTCCTGTGCACAAAGATTCAGCACGCTCGCAAGTTTTGTTTTCGAACAAGGATAAGGCGAAGGGTAAGGATTTCAGTTTTCGTTTCTTCGTCAGTGACATGACCCGGCACTACTGCTACTACTATTACTGCGAGATCTTCACTAAGTTGTTTCTGTTTCCTTTTCCTTGTGACACAACAGTCGTTGCTTCCACTACATTCCATCCTCTGTCTCTTTTGCGACATTTTTAGCTACTAATTATTTTCCATTTCCTTGTGACACCATGACGACTATTATATTTATACAATTCCTTGTTCCTAGCTCGCCTGTTCTAACAGAGCTACAAGCCACATTTTAACGCCTGCCCGCCTGCATACCTGTGAAAAACATGTCAATTGAATTCATTTAACGGGTGGTCAAAACACGGAAAACTACTAAGTTACCCAGAGTGGAAGCCCTTTGACTTTACGCAATCAATTTTTACACAACTATACAGCTTTGGATACTCTCCTCTCTCTAATTATTAACTCTTGATAATATATTGCATATTCAAACTAAAGCTTCACTTGTAGTGAAATTATACTGTAGATTGGTTTTTTTCATGTCACTAACTTTCATATAATAAATATTCAGGTGAATTGTATATTTTACTAAAATTTAATTAAAGAGGCTATGCGACAACCCATACAAGTGCTATATAGCGCATAAATTATATAATTCGATACAAATCCAGCGCGTGATTGCATCACTAATTTCCTCTTCCATTGCTATGATGGCAGCAGTTTTTCACTAGACAGCAACAGCGATAACGAGGTAACTAATTGCCCAAGTTTGTTTCCTACACGTACAAGAAACTTACATTCTTTTATATTCACTGTCCCATTGGTCCTGAAACTTCTGGAACTTTCTATGCCGCCACTTAGCATGCCTAGCAGTACTGGCGCTTGTCTCGTAGGTACATCTGTCACAACAGTTACGTACCTTAGCGTGACAGTCTAGTACGCATTCAATAGAATGTTGGAATGCACCGCTAAGTATAGTTTACGTGAATGCGGTGATTTATGGACATGATGATTTCACATCCTGTGAAATCATGCACTTGTATGAGTTGTTGCAAAGCCCATTTAAGTAATAAAAATACTTTTCAAATTTACTCTTATATACAAAAATATTTTTACCACAAAAAAATCACAATCTACGGTAGATCATTTATGCTAAAAAAACCGTGGACAATCTGAATACAAACTACTCTCAACTGATCTATGTACAACTAAAACAATACTAATTTACAACTATATGGTACGTAGCTATAAATACAGATATATCTTTACAAACTTATGGCCGACTTATCACAAAACAACACTTTTTAATATCACCATGAGTTTTAATTATGTGCGTACGTACATGATGCCAGTTAACTCTCTGAGAGATAATGGATCTGTATATCTGTACGTATATGCTCATTAAAGCTTCCATATCTGCAATTGATTAGTACTACTCTGACCCTGAAGGGCCTTTTGAATTTTGCCTATGCTATTAGAGTATACTGTATAGTGGAAAGTAGGGATGCAACAATATGGGTCATTACCATATTGTGTATTGCATTTGAGTGTATTGCAATATATTGCTGTATTGCAATATATGATTAAATAACACATCATGTCTTTAAAACTTGTTTTTAGCAGCAAAGGCTAAGTAGAAACATGTAAAATAGCAAGAAATTATATTGTATATTTATGGTTACAAGAGGTCCAGTCATTAATAATTGGATAACTTACAACTTTGAAGGCAATAAATGTTGCAATATATTGCAATATATCGATATTTTTATCAGGTGTATTGTATTGTATTGTAGCAATAGATATTGCAATATATCGATATATTGTAATATTGTTGCATCCCTAGTGTAAAGTTTGTTAAATTTACTCCGATAAGCATTTGGCAAGGAAAAATTTGGCGAATGGATAGATTCAGTCAGAAAGTAACATACAAGCAAAATTTGGATGGTTACGGTTTGCAAATCATGGATGCTTTCTCAAACTTTTCCCCACCAAAATTTCCCACTACGTATATGGTAACTACTGTCTACTCAAAGAGGGTGGGTGTTCAATGACTCAAAGTTTGTAACACTTGTAAAGCTCTAGCCAACAAACAGGGCTGGAGAAGCACCTGAAAGTTAGGGGGGCTACTTAGCCAAACTGAAGCAATTTTCTGTTGAAAAAATTGAACTCCTATGAGAGTCTTCTTAAAGTCTAGGAGGGCTATGGCCTCTCCTGCCCCCCACTTCTGCCGCCTATGCCAACCAGCAACACAACATTTTCAAGTTATTTTGTAGAATTGGTTGAAGATTTATATCCCAGTGTGTGGCCAGATGAAGAACTATGTACAAGGGTGGATATCTCCCAGCATACAAGATGGACCCATTGTCATTGCAAAATAAAGATGAACGATTTTTAGGCGTTTCTCACAACGTAGTTCTGAGTGAATTCATAGGAATTGCCAAGTTCCAAATAACTCACAAAAACTGACAGATACGTCAGTTGTATTCTAGTACACTAGCGGATAAATACTCGTACTGGAATATACATAACTAATACTTGATGCCTACTTTGGAAATTTTAAATGTGCTATTATGTAACTCTTGAGTCAACTGCCATCCACCTTTATCCTGTATGAATCTGCTATATCAGCTATTTAGTACACGTACAAGCCTTTATAATCAGTAAGTATACTAGATGTACAGCAATAAGGTCAAACCCCATGCCCTAGTCTGACATAGCCAGACCCTTCCACATAGGATGTTGTTGTTTAAAAGCCTACGCTGAAAGGGTCCAGTGACTCAACCATCAAAACTTGTACTACTAATGGAAAGCAGCTGGGACTGCTGGGACTGCTGGGACTGCTGGATATTAAAAATGTGTTAACGAAAATTGTGCAAGAAGTCTGTAATGATGATGGTTTCACTTTCTTGCAAAATATACTTGCATGGCCATTTAACACCCAACAAACTGTTGGTCATCTGTAACACAAGATCTTGACTGTTGAGTCACCAGACCCTTTAGGCTTACAGAGGGTATGCATTTACATCACGCAAAGCTAGCAATGAGTGACTATCCGCCATGTTTATAAGGCAAAATGGTCTAATGAATGTTCAGTGTAATATAGTGTGAGTTTGGAAAGATTTATACTCTTTCTGCAGGTGAGGTATAAAGTGGGATATTTATAGTAAGGTTCTTACCCTTATGTTGATGCTTGTTACCTTGTATAATAACCTGCAATCCTTTGATCGAGTAAAATAAACATGCCCTCTTACTGAAGTCAGTAAATCCGCTCTAGATTTGGTAGCACTTGAAATCAAACAAGCTACTCCTCCTCCTAGAGAAGCTTCATTACAACACCTAAAGCATGATACAGAAGTGTTGAAAAGCCTACTTAATTAATGAATCATTCTGAATTCACTATCATCATGAAATAGATTTTCGTTTTTATCACGCAATGTTAAACGCATACCTTCTATACTAACACCAGGGTCTCACTACATCAGACTATGCCACCTTAATTTGAGTGTGACCATGCAGGCCTGGAAATATTATTTAGGTTGTCATAGTTATTTTACGTGTTAACTTATGTATCTACTCTATGTACCAAAAGCATCATGTAACTTATCTCACAATTTCATAAACGGTGGTGACTATTTTCATTCTAAATTGGGCTCCCACCATGGAAAATATGAAAAGCTGTTAGAACTACAAACACAAACACCTGTTTAAAAATACAGCACACACATACTAAAAATAACGAAAACCTGTTTATTCGAACACTTGGACACTTTCCCAGTGATATACAGAACACCAGAGAGAACCTCACTTGGTAGGAACAATTGTGGCATTGGATTAATTGAAAATGTCGAACAGGCAACAATTTAAGCTGGTATTATTGGGTGAGGGTAAAGTAGGAAAGACATCAATAATCCTTCGCTATGTGAAGAATCAGTTTAGCGACACATATCAGCAAACTGAACAGGCTGGCTTTCAAACCAAAAGACTAAACGTGGAAGGCCGTTCAGTGAACATCGCTATATGGGACACAGCTGGACAAGAACAGTACCACTCCCTGGCGCCGATTTATTACCGGGACAGTCACGGCGCCATTTTGGTATACGATATAACTGATGATGATTCGTTTAAAAAAGTGTGCAACTGGATAAAGGAATTGCGTAAGGTAGTAGGTGATATTCCGTTGAGTATTGTTGGGAACAAAACTGACTTAGAGAAATACCGAAATGTGGCTCAACAGGAGGCAGAGCAGTACAGTACTGAAGTAAAGGCTAAACATTTTCAGACATCAGCTAAACTCAACAAAGGAATAGATGAGATGTTTTTGGATATCACTAGAAGAATGTTGAGGGCTGCACAACCAAGTGGCAACCAGGCATCCACAAATAGCCGACAGCAACATCAAAGAGAACCTAGTAAAAAAGGCCTCATTGTCACTGAAGACGCACCAGACCAACCTCCTAGTGGTGGTTGCTGTGGTTAAAATCCTGCATGCATGCATTTCAATGTATTAGTATACGTACGTGTGTGCAATGAAATTGCTCAATGTCAGATATTGTATGTATACTTTGAATGTTCTAACTACAATTGTTTGCTTTACTGGCATATGTGAAAAATACAACTAAAATTCTTGTAACATTGTACAGTTATATTATATGACTACAACGTAAGTTTTCAAAACATCATACATCACAAAAATTATTTGCATAATTACTAAGCCACTAACATCAGTCTGCATACTGTTTACGTATTGTTTAATGTATAGGAAAATTGTCTTGTACAAGCTTCTGTATGGACCATTGCTCAGCTGAAACTGCCCAAATTTGACCTTCAGGGCTAACGTCGACTCCAAGAGGGCATATTCTTTTTTGACAGTTACCGGTATTTACGACAAGAGATTTCACAAGGTTACCATCTTTGTCAAAGATCTCAACATGGTCACTACACGTTTCACTTACTATGACAAAACCATTCAGATCAGTTGTCAGGCCATATGGATACATAATGCTGTCAGTTTTACTGCTTGTCTGGCCATATAAAAGTAAAGTGCCTTTATTAGATTGGTGCAGTGTGCCAAAGTTTCCCTTACTTTGGCCGTCCAGTGTAAAAGCATTCAAACAGTCCTGTCCATAGACAGCAACCAGTAACGTATTAATGCTAACCGTTATGTCACAAGGTACGCCAAGTAACTGTTCACCAATGTTGTGACAAAACTGACCAGTAGTTTGAAATACCGCAACACGCTTGTTTCCACTGTCGGCAACATAAACCCTGCCATTATGTACTGTAATACCACGTGGATTGCTTAACTGACCAACCTCAGTTCCCTTGTTTCCGAATTGGAGCAAGTAGTTTCCTCTCATATCGAATTTCTGAATCCTGTGATTGTTACCATCGACTACATACAAGTTGTTTTTACTGTCAAACACAACCCCACAAGGATTCTGAAACTGGCCATCATCATTCCCTTGGCTCCCAAGCTTTTTGAACATTTGATATGTGTTATAGTACTTCTGCTGAGGGATGTAGCCATTAAGTAAGTAGACACAATGATTATGGTGATCTGTGACTGCCCAAACCCCATATCTGCCAATAGCAATGGCCCAGGGCTGTTTAGAATCTCCATCTATGCAGTTACTGTCTATCTTAGTGATGCCAAAATTGCTGTTAACTGTGACATCATATGGACTGCCTTTCACTTGCTGTCCATTAATGGATGCTGCCAATTTTGCTTTCCCTATGTGCCTAGGAGTAAAAGTCGCCTTGTAACTGCCGTCATCATTATCCTCTATTTCAGCATGAACTACCTTCCCAGTAGTGGTCTCTAATTCTACGTACACTTCATTGTCAACATCTACGTCACTGCAGTGTGCACATAAATTACCAAGAGAATCCCTTGTATAAAGAATTGCAGAGACAGGCCTGTTAACATATAAACATTCTGGGAACAACAACTCACAGTTGGCTGGATTAAAAATGGATCGTTTGAATGGTGTGATATCTATGGTGGAAATAAAGGATCCATCAATCTGTGTAAGCTGAGAGTCAATTTTCCTCCGTTTAGCATCAATTTCTTGTATGCAGTCATCAATTACCCGCTTTTGTTTTTTAACCTCTGTAAGGACCATTTCTTTTCCAGAACTCTTTTCCAGCATCTCATTAAGTCTCCTGATACCTGTTAATTCTTTCTGTATTATATCTAATTCTTTCTGTTGTGCAATGAAAGCTTCCTCTTTCCTTGAAGCCTGATCGCGAACCTGTACCTTAGCCTGCTCTTTACGCTCCATAAGCTTTCTAATCTGCTCCTCATAATCTCGATCAATTTCATCAAGTTCATTGCTTTGGTTTCTTTTCATTTTGTCAATGTGTTCACGTGTCTCGGTGATCGTCTTCGCTATCTTCTCTATCGCAGCATTCGTCTCTTTGATTTCACCCTTGTGCCAGGCGATCACTTGTTCCACTGTACCGTAGCGGTGACCAGTATGTTTCGTCAGTGCACAGCACATGCAAAGCGACTCTTCACATGACTCGCAGTAGTAGTCAAACTCACAATTGTGTTCTGTACATAAAGATATGGCATTTTCACTGTTGTCCTTAGCTGTCATCATCCTCAGCTGTACATCAAATCATATGTTAGCAAGTATATAGTATATTAGTCTCGTGAACCAGACCCTATTTCTCCGCAGGGCGCGTATCGATTAGAGATTCTAAGCGCCCTTCGGAGAAATAGGATCTGGTTCACGAGACTATCAAACATATAATATTATGCAATTCAAGTTTAGCTGGTCACATGAAATGTACATACGTATAAGCATTCATAGTGGACTTCACGTCAGCATTACGTAATGAAAGATACACAATCGCGTACTTATAGCAATTGCATATGGTTACCACGTACCTTTATGCCGGAAAGGTCACTCTATACACGTGTACAAAGACCGAATCCAAATAAAGATCACTAACGTCACGTGATAACTAAAAGCGTTAGATAATTATACTCTAATAGAATTGTCAAACATTCTATTAAATCAGTCAGATGTCTGTCAGTAACAATGGTGATGGAAATGCATATTATAAATATTATTATTAGCTACCTCTCAGCCCTAATACTAGCTACGCCTCATGCTCCAGTCGGTCCATCCAGATTCCAAGGGATAGGGACAACCATATAGAAGCTACGTAGCATAGGCAACAATGCCAAATATACCGCGGGTATTATACCTACATAGTTATATGTGAGATACAATCATTAAGTCATCTGGTTGCTTTGTAATTGTTTGTGGTAAACAAGTTTAATAGTGTGACAAAGATTTGTTAATGCCATACGTAGCTACATAGCTACAGTATAGCTCTCAATGAAATTGGTGACAGTGTTTCAATGAACATTATATTAGTAGCTAGCTACCAAAAGTTATTAAGCTATCACTATAGGCTGCAGGACTGACCAGTTTTGAACTTACAACAAATAAACGTAGCTAGCTACAATGTGCATGGATAGCTATCATGCATGAGCAAAAAGGATTTTTATACCCGGGGTAATCAACACGTGCACCCGTTGCCACCACTCCTAGCACTAGATTTATGAAATGCTATAGACTACTAAACTGATTACAATGGGATCGCAGTGATGGAGGGACAATTGACCCTCAGAAAGAGCCAAATTAATTAAGGGCCCTCAAATTACATATGATTATGTAGTAGGACAGCCACTAGAGGACTCGTAAACAGTCAATAGCAGAACGCAAGAGCAAAAAGCTAACATAACAGCTGCATGATCATTAGCCAGGACATCATAGTACAATATGATGGCAGGTCTTTCCGGCTTGCGATTATCAACAAGTAGTAATACTTGTAGCTACGTACTATAATCTTTGAAAAATAGGTGACATCCCTCCAAAAGCATGGTAGAAAACACTAACAGAGTAAAGCATCCCACCTCTACATCACGAATACACTATTCATATATTTCCTCCAGTGCCACTGGAAGAAATATGAACAGCGTATTTGGGGAATTCGCCAATAATAATAATAATATTATATCGATACTGTACGTAATGGACATGCAAAATGTTTGATTGTGTCTAACTGATCTTCTTCTCTACCTATTGATTTACACTGTTGAGACTGGTGTCTCCTCTTGGTTGACTGCACTTCCTATTGAGAAACATGTATATAACTATAATTTACTTTGCACAAATTAAGGTGCTTTTAGATGCTTTATACTAAAATACTCGAATATAGTAGATATAATGTACTTTTCTCATTAATTTTATCTAGCTACTCCAGTAAGGGTGAGCTCACTGAACTATTGGCTCAGAGACAGTAAAATGCACCTATTTCTATCTTTATTATAGAACCTAACTTTTTGGTTCTTTTTCTCAACTTTCAGTTTCTTTAACTTCCCGGATCACATATATAGCATACATAATTGCAGCATAATAGACAAAATTTTGGGGAAATGCAATTTTAAAATTATAAATATGAATCATATGTAAAAAGTTGAAATTGAGTGCATGTCAAATCGTACGTATATGTAGCTACATGGCTATATACTAATTCTGCTGATGTGAAATCTGCATATACAGTGTAGCTATACATGTAACACTATGAAATAGTGTATATACGTACGTAAATTACTAAAAAATGTGTAATTTTGTTCATAGGAGTGCTTCAAGCTCTATGAAACAAATCCTGAGCCACAGCCTTGCATTTTCATTGGAGGATCAATCTACGTAGTTGTGTTGCACAAGTCCCTGATGACCATCACATTCATTTGTATGCTGTTTAAAATTAGAAGATACACATACGTACATAGTAACCTTATCGCAAGTTTTGAGGACAGCGACTTTACAGAATTCCCATCAGGGTTGAAACCGGGTTGGGTCATTCCAATCCACATATTTGGATCAGATGGATCACTTTATCTCTGGGTCATACAGGGTTCTGCCCACACTGGTTGGCAGTGGTTCAAAGCGACCAGTACCTCTTAAAACTGACCAATACCTCTTAAAACCGACCAGTACAATTCTTATATAAATAATTGATGCATGCATTAAATACCCATACACACATCAGTCTACGTATGTTAACTTAAGTGCATGTTAGACCACCACTCAGAAATCCCTGGGTAGAACCCTGGTCATGTGATCACCAGGTCATGCTCAAGGTTTGTAATACTCTCTAATATAGCAGTCACAGATACTACTTGCAATAATAATAGTTGTGTTGTTCTATAGTCACTTGGGTCATCTATGTATGGGACACCGGGTCTAAGCCAATGGGTCATATTATCCATCTGCAAAATCCCAGCAGCTATCTACCGCAACAGTGTATAATATCAAGAGTTAATAGTTAGAGAGAGGAAAGTATCCAACTCCGTACAGTCGTGTAAAAAATGATTGTGTAAAGTCAAAGGGCTTCCACTCCGGGTTACTTAGTAGTTTTCTGTGTTTTGACCAGCCATTAAATGAATTAAATCGACACCTTTACAGCCGCATATAGGCGAATCTTAATGTAGTTATAAGGAGAGGACTCCTGTGCACAAAGATTCAGCACGCTCGCAAGTTTTGTTTTCGAACAAGGATAAGGCGAAGGGTAAGGATTTCAGTTTTCGTTTCTTCGTCAGTGACATGACCCGGCACTACTGCTACTACTATTACTGCGAGATCTTCACTAAGTTGTTTCTGTTTCCTTTTCCTTGTGACACAACAGTCGTTGCTTCCACTACATTCCATCCTCTGTCTCTTTTGCGACATTTTTAGCTACTAATTATTTTCCATTTCCTTGTGACACCATGACGACTATTATATTTATACAATTCCTTGTTCCTAGCTCGCCTGTTCTAACAGAGCTACAAGCCACATTTTAACGCCTGCCCGCCTGCATACCTGTGAAAAACATGTCAATTGAATTCATTTAACGGGTGGTCAAAACACGGAAAACTACTAAGTTACCCAGAGTGGAAGCCCTTTGACTTTACGCAATCAATTTTTACACAACTATACAGCTTTGGATACTCTCCTCTCTCTAATTATTAACTCTTGATAATATATTGCATATTCAAACTAAAGCTTCACTTGTAGTGAAATTATACTGTAGATTGGTTTTTTTCATGTCACTAACTTTCATATAATAAATATTCAGGTGAATTGTATATTTTACTAAAATTTAATTAAAGAGGCTATGCGACAACCCATACAAGTGCTATATAGCGCATAAATTATATAATTCGATACAAATCCAGCGCGTGATTGCATCACTAATTTCCTCTTCCATTGCTATGATGGCAGCAGTTTTTCACTAGACAGCAACAGCGATAACGAGGTAACTAATTGCCCAAGTTTGTTTCCTACACGTACAAGAAACTTACATTCTTTTATATTCACTGTCCCATTGGTCCTGAAACTTCTGGAACTTTCTATGCCGCCACTTAGCATGCCTAGCAGTACTGGCGCTTGTCTCGTAGGTACATCTGTCACAACAGTTACGTACCTTAGCGTGACAGTCTAGTACGCATTCAATAGAATGTTGGAATGCACCGCTAAGTATAGTTTACGTGAATGCGGTGATTTATGGACATGATGATTTCACATCCTGTGAAATCATGCACTTGTATGAGTTGTTGCAAAGCCCATTTAAGTAATAAAAATACTTTTCAAATTTACTCTTATATACAAAAATATTTTTACCACAAAAAAATCACAATCTACGGTAGATCATTTATGCTAAAAAAACCGTGGACAATCTGAATACAAACTACTCTCAACTGATCTATGTACAACTAAAACAATACTAATTTACAACTATATGGTACGTAGCTATAAATACAGATATATCTTTACAAACTTATGGCCGACTTATCACAAAACAACACTTTTTAATATCACCATGAGTTTTAATTATGTGCGTACGTACATGATGCCAGTTAACTCTCTGAGAGATAATGGATCTGTATATCTGTACGTATATGCTCATTAAAGCTTCCATATCTGCAATTGATTAGTACTACTCTGACCCTGAAGGGCCTTTTGAATTTTGCCTATGCTATTAGAGTATACTGTATAGTGGAAAGTAGGGATGCAACAATATGGGTCATTACCATATTGTGTATTGCATTTGAGTGTATTGCAATATATTGCTGTATTGCAATATATGATTAAATAACACATCATGTCTTTAAAACTTGTTTTTAGCAGCAAAGGCTAAGTAGAAACATGTAAAATAGCAAGAAATTATATTGTATATTTATGGTTACAAGAGGTCCAGTCATTAATAATTGGATAACTTACAACTTTGAAGGCAATAAATGTTGCAATATATTGCAATATATCGATATTTTTATCAGGTGTATTGTATTGTATTGTAGCAATAGATATTGCAATATATCGATATATTGTAATATTGTTGCATCCCTAGTGTAAAGTTTGTTAAATTTACTCCGATAAGCATTTGGCAAGGAAAAATTTGGCGAATGGATAGATTCAGTCAGAAAGTAACATACAAGCAAAATTTGGATGGTTACGGTTTGCAAATCATGGATGCTTTCTCAAACTTTTCCCCACCAAAATTTCCCACTACGTATATGGTAACTACTGTCTACTCAAAGAGGGTGGGTGTTCAATGACTCAAAGTTTGTAACACTTGTAAAGCTCTAGCCAACAAACAGGGCTGGAGAAGCACCTGAAAGTTAGGGGGGCTACTTAGCCAAACTGAAGCAATTTTCTGTTGAAAAAATTGAACTCCTATGAGAGTCTTCTTAAAGTCTAGGAGGGCTATGGCCTCTCCTGCCCCCCACTTCTGCCGCCTATGCCAACCAGCAACACAACATTTTCAAGTTATTTTGTAGAATTGGTTGAAGATTTATATCCCAGTGTGTGGCCAGATGAAGAACTATGTACAAGGGTGGATATCTCCCAGCATACAAGATGGACCCATTGTCATTGCAAAATAAAGATGAACGATTTTTAGGCGTTTCTCACAACGTAGTTCTGAGTGAATTCATAGGAATTGCCAAGTTCCAAATAACTCACAAAAACTGACAGATACGTCAGTTGTATTCTAGTACACTAGCGGATAAATACTCGTACTGGAATATACATAACTAATACTTGATGCCTACTTTGGAAATTTTAAATGTGCTATTATGTAACTCTTGAGTCAACTGCCATCCACCTTTATCCTGTATGAATCTGCTATATCAGCTATTTAGTACACGTACAAGCCTTTATAATCAGTAAGTATACTAGATGTACAGCAATAAGGTCAAACCCCATGCCCTAGTCTGACGTAGCCAGACCCTTCCACATAGGATGTTGTTGTTTAAAAGCCTACGCTGAAAGGGTCCAGTGACTCGACCATCAAAAACTTGTACTACTAATGGAAAGCAGCTGGGACTGCTGGGACTGCTGGATATTAAAAATGTGTTAACGAAAATTGTGCAAGAAGTCTGTAATGATGATGGTTTCACTTTCTTGCAAAATATACTTGCATGGCCATTTAACACCCAACAAACTGTTGGTCATCTGTAACACAAGATCTTGACTGTTGAGTCACCAGACCCTTAGGCTTACAGAGGGTATGCATTTACATCACACAAAGCTAGCAATGAGTGACTATCCGCCATGTTTATAAGGCAAAATGGTCTAATGAATGTTCAGTGTAATATAGTGTAAGTTTGGAAAGATTTATACTCTTTCTACAGGTGAAGTATAAAGTGGGATATTTATAGTAAGGTTCTTACCCTTATGTTACCTTGTATAATAACCTGCAATCCTTTGATCGAGTAAAATAAACATGCCCTCTTACTGAAGTCAGTGAATCCGCTCTAGATTTGGTAGCACTTGAAATCAAACAAGCTACTCCTCCTCCTAGAGAAGCTTCATTACAACACCTAAAGCATAATACAGAAGTGCTGAAAAGCCTACTTAATTAATGAATCATTCTGAATTCACTATCATCATGAAATAGATTTTCGTTTTTATCACGCAATGTTAAACGCATACTTTCTATATTAACACCAGGGTCTCACTACATCAGACTATGCCACCTTAATTTGAGTGTGACCATGCAGGCCTGGAAATATTATATACGTAGGTTGTCATAGTTATTTTACGTGTTAACTTATGTATCTACTCTATGTACCAAAAGCATCATGTAACTTATCTCACAATTTCATAAACGGTGGTGACTGTTTTCCATTCTTAACTGGGCTCCAGAAAGTGTTACCATGGAAAATATGAAAAGCTGTTAGAAATACAAACACAAACACCTGTTTAAAAATACAGCGCAATACTAAAAATAACGAAAATCTGTTTATTCGAACACTTGGACACTTTCCCAGTGATATACAGAACACCAGAGAGAACCTCACTTGGTAGGAACAATTGTGGGATTGGATTAATTGAAAATGTCGAACAGGCAACAATTTAAGCTGGTATTATTGGGTGAGGGTAAAGTAGGAAAGACATCAATAATCCTTCGCTATGTGAAGAATCAGTTTAGCGATACATATCAGCAAACTGAACAGGCTGGCTTTCAAACCAAAAGACTAAACGTGGAAGGCCATTCAGTGAACATCGCTATATGGGACACAGCTGGACAAGAACAGTACCACTCCCTGGCGCCGATTTATTACCGGGACAGTCACGGCGCCATTTTGGTATACGATATAACTGACGATGATTCGTTTAAAAAAGTGTGTAACTGGATAAAGGAATTGCGTAAGGTAGTAGGTGATATTCCGTTGAGTATTGTTGGGAACAAAACTGACTTAGAGAAATACCGAAATGTGGCTCAACAGGAGGCAGAGCAATACAGTACTGAAGTAAAGGCTAAACATTTTCAGACATCAGCTAAACTCAACAAAGGAATAGATGAGATGTTTTTGGATATCACTAGAAGAATGTTGAGGGCTGCACAACCAAGTGGCAACCAGGCATCCACAAATAGCCGACAGCAACATCAAAGAGAACCTAGTAAAAAAAAACTCATTGTCACTGAAGACGCACCAGACCAACCTCCTAGTGGTGGTTGCTGTGGTTAAAATCCTGCATGCATGCATTTCAATGTATAAGTATACATGCGTGCAATGAAGTTGCTCTATGTCAGATATTGTATATATACTTTGAATGTTCTAACTACAATTGTTTGCTTTACTGGCATATGTGAAAAATACAACTAAATTTCTTGTAACATTGTACAGTTATATTATATGACTACAATGTAAGTTTTCATAGCAAATGCTTTCAGTAAAACATCATACATCACAAAAATTATTTGCATAATTACTAAGCCACTAACATCAGTCTGCATACTGTTTACGTATTGTTTAACGTATAGGAAAATTGTCTTGTACAAGCTTCTGTATGGATGATCGCTCAGCTAAAACTGCCCAAATTTGACCTTCAGGGCTAATGTCAACTCCAAGAGGGCACCATGTGTGACTGTTCGAGTGAGCACTAATTACACTACCATGTACATGTGTGTTATTTAAGGCAAGAGATTTCACAAGGTTACCATCTTTGTCAAAGATCTCAACATGGTCACTACACGTTTCACTTACTATGACAAAACCATTCAGATCAGTTGTCAGGCCATATGGATACATAATGCTGTCAGTTTTACTGCTTGTCTGGCCATATAAAAGTAAAGTGCCTTTATTAGTTTTACTCTTAGATTGGTGCAGTGTGCCAAAGTTTCCCTTACTTTGGCCGTCCAGTGTAAAAGCATTCAAACAGTCCTGTCCATAGACAGCAACCAGTAACGTATTAATGCTAACCGTTATGTCACAAGGTACGCCAAGTAACTGTTCACCAATGTTGTGACAAAACTGACCAGTAGTTTGAAATACCGCAACACGCTTGTTTCCACTGTCGGCAACATAAACCCTGCCATTATGTACTGTAATACCACGTGGATTGCTTAACTGACCAACCTCAGTTCCCTTGTTTCCGAATTGGAGCAAGTAGTTTCCTCTCATATCGAATTTCTGAATCCTGTGATTGTTACCATCGACTACATACAAGTTGTTTTTACTGTCAAACACAACCCCACAAGGATTCTGAAACTGGCCATCATCATTCCCTTGGCTCCCAAGCTTTTTGAACATTTGATATGTGTTATAGTACTTCTGCTGAGGGATGTAGCCATTAAGTAAGTAGACACAATGATTATGGTGATCTGTGACTGCCCAAACCCCATATCTGCCAATAGCAATGGCCCAGGGCTGTTTAGAATCTCCATCTATGCAGTTACTGTCTATCTTAGTGATGCCAAAATTGCTGTTAACTGTGACATCATATGGACTGCCTTTCACTTGCTGTCCATTAATGGATGCTGCCAATTTTGCTTTCCCTATGTGCCTAGGAGTAAAAGTCGCCTTGTAACTGCCGTCATCATTATCCTCTATTTCAGCATGAACTACCTTCCCAGTAGTGGTCTCTAATTCTACGTACACTTCATTGTCAACATCTACGTCACTGCAGTGTGCACATAAATTACCAAGAGAATCCCTTGTATAAAGAATTGCAGAGACAGGCCTGTTAACATATAAACATTCTGGGAACAACAACTCACAGTTGGCTGGATTAAAAATGGATCGTTTGAATGGTGTGATATCTATGGTGGAAATAAAGGATCCATCAATCTGTGTAAGCTGAGAGTCAATTTTCCTCCGTTTAGCATCAATTTCTTGTATGCAGTCATCAATTACCCGCTTTTGTTTTTTAACCTCTGTAAGGACCATTTCTTTTCCAGAACTCTTTTCCAGCATCTCATTAAGTCTCCTGATACCTGTTAATTCTTTCTGTATTATATCTAATTCTTTCTGTTGTGCAATGAAAGCTTCCTCTTTCCTTGAAGCCTGATCGCGAACCTGTGCCTTAGCCTGCTCTTTACGCTCCATAAGCTTTCTAATCTGCTCCTCATAATCTCGATCAATTTCATCAAGTTCATTGCTTTGGTTTCTTTTATTTTGTCAATGTGTTCACATGTCTCGGTGATCGTCTTCGCTATCTTCTCTATCGCAACATTCGTCTCTTTGATTTCGCCGACTTCGACGAAATCGGCGATGGCGTCGAAGTCGCCTGTTACAATGAGAAAATTATTAACACTCAAGTGAAATGTACGTATGTGCATACGTACATAGTACATTTACATACTTGTGCATACATAGTACATACATGCATACATGTTGTAAAAACATAGTCACTGTTATATATGTATACACAAGGAAATAAGACATATAATAAATATATATAAATAACAGTGAAGCTGCATGTAGCTTAGACATACCACAGTGTACGTACATGGACACACACACACAGAGACACACACAAACGCATATGCACATATAGTCACATACTTCATACATAAAGGAAGCAAGCATACGTACTTCTCTTCATTGAGTAACACAACTACAGTACCGCTCACTTTAAACTTGACGACACACGCATGCAGCAACTGCACGACTCGACACGTTTTCAAAAATGCCTGCAACATTTTCCGCGTGTGCACGGCAGACCTATGACGTATTACCATTGGAAATTGCACGCGACGTTCATTTTGTTGGCATGTGTGGCTTGAACTGCACGCGTGCACGTACGAGACGTTTATTTTGTTGGCTTGTGTAGCTTGAACTGCACGCGTGCCTCGACGCGTGCATATTATGCACGAGTGCAAAGTTCAGTGCACAAAAAGAACACTCATGCATTAACTGTTTGCACGAACTGCACTCGTGCATTTAGACACGTGTATGACTCTCAAGACTTACCATATGCTGTACACAGTAGTAGATTTCGCGTGTTCCATTATTGTCCTTGCCATATACGAGTAGTTCACACCATAGTTACTACATTATGGAAAATTATAGTATCTTCAATTTTGAGTAAATAACAAAAATTTATGGTGAGTTACGGATTTACACAAGTGGACACGTGTATTCTAATACTTTGAGTCACCATTCAATCGTGTTGCACATCTATCCTGCACTGCTGCATTGCTGTTAAGATTATGGCATATCCAAGGTTAGCACCCTCTTCCTCGTCTCTAGACTCATCCTCGCCATTTTTAAGAAATGAATTTCCGGTAAGTGTGGTTTTAATATACGGCAAAGGCACGTGATCAGTGGGTTCAATCAGCTGACTGGTCAGTTGTCTGATAATGCTGTCGGGTGCCATTGTACTGTAGGATTTGTAGTATTGTGACGTGAACCAGCTGCATTTCCTATGCCAATATACTGTACGTGCATTTGTAATGATAAAACGTGCGCACGTAACGAGCATATTAGCTTGGTGCACGTCTAGAGTGCCGCGCGTGTTAGATGGCAAAACGTGCGCACGTAGCGGGTATATTATTTTAGTGCACGTCTAGAGTGCCACGCGTGTTAGATGGCAAAACGTGTGCACGTAGCGGGCATATTTGTGTCGTGCATGTCTAGTCTTCCGCGTGCATTTGTGCACACGCCAAATTCGTGTGCAGCACTGACGATACACGCCAAATTATTCACTTTTACACGCGTTAAACATGTGCATGCACGCGTGCGCACACACGCGTGTGTCAAGTTTAAAGTGAGTGGTACTGTACATACGTACGTATCGACTACCACTGGCAAGACTTTTAGCGTGACATTTATACAAACTTTTACATTAAAATCTGTGAAATTTACGATCTTCAAAAATATTATGCATATTACATGTGACACTTCTCTGAGTTCACACATACAAGTCTAGAATGATAAAATAGAGGTAAAACTGTCAAAGTAGAGTGGTAGCTACGTATCACTCTTTAAGAATGCTATTAACATTGATAATCATCAACAAAAGCATTGGTGGTGTAATGGTTAGCATTACTGCCTTCCAAGCAGAAGATCTGGGTTCGATTCCCGGCCAATGTATCTTTTTGCATTTTATGCATCATTGTTAACTCATAGGAACACTGATACATTATCCAGTTCTGAAATACCAGCTCTTATAGTTCTTTTTTATGTAAAACCAACAAGCCTGATAAACTATAATGCCAGTTATAAATCATGGTACATTGGGTATGATATCTTAGCAAGAGTTTATAATACATTGTGAACTCTTATTCTTGGCTTCACCTTCGACTCATATAGCAAACAAAAAGATTTCAAAAAATATTACATCTGTGCCTGAAAATATTAGAAGCACGCTTGCTTCACTGAGTAAACACAACAGTCAAGTACCACTGGTAAAATTTTAACATCTCCACGAACTGTTTACTGATTTATTAATAGCAATAATTTTTTTGATACCATATATGACAAAACATCCTAGGGGGAAAGTTACACGGTTATTACAATTTTTACTTTGACTGTGAATGTTTTCCGTTGAATACTTTACTACATTAGGCATTCATTATTAAAAGAAAGTTGCTAGCATGAAAATGTTCCTGTGAAAGTTCATTTTTATTCTAACCGCAAAAGATTCCCCCTCAAATGTTTTGCCATAATCCAGTAGTTTATTACACAAATACTCTAATAAAGTGTACACATAAAAGCTTGGCACTAAAATTGATACATTTTGAAGGCAGTGATGAATGAGGAGTAATGTAGAGGCACTTTATTAAAAGACCTGCCACTGAATCATCGTCCTGTTGGGAGGGAAACCATTCTATTTGCTTGCAGTCAGGAGAGATTTTACGTATGATTTCAAAAACTTCTTATCGTACATACGTATATTCAGTACTTTATGGAAAGCAATTTTGAAGAGATTATTTCTTATCCCACTACCCATTTTTAACACTAAAATAAAATTTTGCACTTGTAAAAGTTACATCAAAAACCTAAAAATTACATGCACATACATACAGCATGAGTGATTTTGCTGTATTCATTCATACAAGTGTTGTTTGAAGTCTGTGTAAATATCTCTAAACTTAACTTAACAAACAATGGTTAGCACTAGCTGCCACCTTCCAAGCAGTAGATCTGGGTTTGATCCTGGTCAATGCAAAATTTTTCTTATGTACCCTTCGCATATATTAGCTTTGATTTAAATTTAGGTAACACACAGTCACACACATGAACAAATGCACACTCGCACATGAACATATACAATTATTATACACACTTGGTAGAGATATGGGACAATAATTATTGTGATGCATCGATGTATCGCAATATGTACATAATGGTTCAATACGTATGTATATCGATACAACACTGCGTTTTAAAGCATTAGAATACACTTTCTCAATGATAATACCTGGAAGCAATGGTATGATCTTTTCAAGGCTTCTCTCATATCATTTTCAACATTTCTACGTAAATCTTTTATGCATTACACATAGCATTTATTGATCAATACACGGCAATACATCGATGAATCAATACTCAATTTGCAGTATCGTGATACTTTTGGCATGATGCATCAATACTCCTGTACCCTGTATCATCCCATCTAATATGTACGTATGTACTATACTTACCGCCACTGGCATTCCTGTTTAGTGTGTGTGAGGTAACAACTGGAGTTGATGGGTACCTCCTACTACTAACTGGCGGTGACCTGGAGCGTGGCAATCTTCCACCCCTTCTGAAAAACAACAATATAAAACTATCACATTATAAACAGTAACAGTGTATTTTACTATATTAGTAACCATAGGCTATAACATACATATAGCAAAGTTTGGTTGGGTCGAATCATCCGTGATTCACCTCAAACCAATAATCCTATCCATTCACCAAAAGTAAATTTGTCAAAGTCCCTCCTTTAAACTTTCCATGCTATACAGTATATGGGTGGTCTCTAAATACTGTTGTCTCACTCTTCCCATTGTCATATGCATAATACATTGTTTTCAAAAAATATATTTATTGTATAAACCATCATATCATAATTAGCAAAAGTAAACAATGAACACACTATATCCACTTATCTAGAAGGAACCTTTGCCTTCAGGCAATATTACGATAATATCGTTAAGTGACAATATTAAGTGTCATGATAACCGTACCGATACTGAGCAAATTGTTTGATACCAAAATACCGTTATCATGGTATTATCGTCAATATCATAAAGTGTTACATTAAAATTCTTTAACATCAGTGAAAATATTGTAAATTCTTGGATATTGTGATATTTACAATAATCGTGACATTTTAGTGGATGATCATCATAGCACAAAATATTTAATATTGCCCATCACTGGACTTTATTTAAAACTGTGTGTATAAGTTCTTCTAACCTGTGTCTTGAGGGTGATGATCTTCTGTATTGTCGGGGAGGGGAACGGTAGCGACTTCTTCTGTCTGGACTGCGGGATCTTGACGTTCGTCTACGTCTCTCTTGACTGCCTGATCTTGACCTCCTACATCTGTCTCTGTCTCGACTATTCGATCTTGACCGTCTGTGTCTATCTCGATCTCGGCTACCAGATCTTGATCTCCTCCCATAACTGTTTCTCCTACAGGGCGGCCCCCGATGATCACGTCTTGGTGGACTACGGGACCATGACCTTTCTTTATGGTTCGAGCGTTTTTGCTCAACAGTTTCCGGAGGTGGTGATCCATCTTCACTGTTTGATGAGCTTGTACTTGACTTGTTGGAATTTTTATCACTGACATCATGTTTTGAATATGCCGCCTAGAGGAGTTTTACACACGGGGTTTGATGCTTGTGTGGAGAGCAGCAAAATTAGTCAACAACCGTTTAAATATAATCAAACAAATAGATTATTCTATTTAAATAGCATCACATAAAATTTGTGGTTATTTAACCAACACACAACTACCCACACATCCTATATTTACACCGTAAATACTTTCTACTTCTTTCTCTTTATCGGATTCTTCTGGCGATGATTCGCAGTATTCTACTATATTGTCCATTTTGCTTAATACTATCGATTGTGGTAGCAAATTGTAATCACGTGAAAGATAATAAACCTGGCGCCGGCCGGCGCGCGCTTAAAACTATTCAAGTGAAATGAAGCCTGAAACAAGTCCTACTGTTGACATTTGCTATCGATTACTGATAGGCGCACATATTCTTCCATTAACGCATGCGGCTTAAGCAGTAGATTCAGAATTATTTAAATGGAGGCGCTAATATTTTTGCTGGTTTTATTGACGCTTGGTATATGTGAAGGTGACAGGCATGTTGGACTGAGATATTACGAAGACTTGTACGTGAAACCGCTAGCAGATGGAATCGTTGCGAATCATTTCACTTTCACGACGCAGTGGGATGTATCTCCAGAAGTATTAGGTCATTCAGCTAACAGCGGTAAGATTAAAAGCTCTATCATGTTATGCGTACTGTTAATGTATTTACCTATGGTTATAAGCCCTTGAAAGTTTTAACATAGATTATTATTTTAATCTATGGTTTTAGTAGGCGCGTACAGAATTAATATATGTATAAGCGCCTCTGACTTTAAAGATGAATTTGCATTCTTTTTAGAATTTCACTACAATATATTTCCAAAGGCGATTGGTCAGATTGTTCATGCTTGTGGTGTTCAGGAGTTTCATCTCTCGTTGACCAGGGGAAGGTGGAAGACCCAGTTATGGGGATATCCCCCAGTGTTCACCCCTTCAGGAGTTGAGGCGTGGGCATGGTTCTTGCCTGAATATGGGTATGGAATTTTATACTAGCTATTCGTGTATGATTGATGGGTTTGATGGATTGACAAAGACAGTGTTTTGAGATATTTGGATGATTTTGGAAACCCATATGTAACAGTCTAACAGACTATTACCGTATAGCCTTAATATTTTGAGGGTGAAAATTTTGCTGATTTCACGGATTTTTGAAAAACCACTAACCTTGAAATTTTTGTCCTCCATTGCAATTCAATACTGTACTTCAGTTATCTGCAAAAATGTTAACCAGCAAGCTGCAAAATTCACAAATCAGCAAAAAAAATTTACCCTCGAAATATTTAAGCTATACGGTACATCATTTAAAACTCCCTGATAGGGCTGAGCGATAGTGAAAATTATGCTATCACGATAGTAGAAACAGTGATATTCACGATTATGAATACTATCATGATATTTGGCTTATGCCATGATTAAAAGCAAAGGAACGTGAATTTGTCAGTGGTCATGACTTTAGGTTACTATTTTGTAAAATTTATATCAGTCATACTGGCAAGTATCCCATAAAAATCCTATAAAATTACTATTCAAATGGTCAGGCAGTCTACTACGTATCTATTCATGAATAGTCTCAAACCGTATCACGATAGTGAGTACCATCACGATAATCGCTCAGCCCTACTATCCCAATTGATCAAATGTAAAACCACAATTAGGGTTAGGCGATATTACCATATAGTGCATTTTTGGGGAGAGAGTATTGACAGATTTGACGCAAAGTACGTACCTAGCTGTGTTTCAGGTTTATTGATCCAGATGACCTGCTGACCCATAATTTTCAAGAGATTAGCAATATAGATCAATACTCTCTAATAGAACAGTCACTAGTATACCGTATACGACGAAACATTTGAGGGGGGAACTTTCATAGTTTCGCAATGTTTACTGAACCGTGAATGTTTTACTAATAGTTTACTAGATTAGGCAGCACTTGTTATAAAAAGAAGATGCTAACACGAAAGTTTTCCCATGAATTTCTAACTATGAAAGTTTTCCCCCTCGAATATTTTGTCGTATACGGTAGTTCTGTGACTGCTATATTAGAGAATTTTCAAAACCACAGTTGTTCAGAAAATTTGAGCTTAAACTGGTGATGCACATGACCCGGAGAAAAAGTGTTATCCCGATACGTATGTTCATCAATTTCAACCCTGCTATGTATACTATGTAATTTGAAACATTACAGTAGCTATAGTGTGTAATATATTCTGTTTGTAGTACGTATGATCATTGGAAGGGCCTGATCAATGGACTGTCGGGATTACTATGTACATCACTCAGCTCCATAGATGTCTCATCCACCTACCGACCATCACATTCCTTCATGTCTTCCAGTGCATTAATAGGTAACCGCCTGTTGTAGAATATCAAAATCCTAGGCATTGAAGTACAACACTCTAGAAATATGTATGGGAATCTTGACTAGAATATTTTACTGCAGATTCCTTTTTTGTCTAAATTCATTTTAAGAATGTAAGGAGAAGGGAGCCCAAAAGAACACTTGTATAATTAGTTGTAAAGGTTACATGTGACTGGATTTGACACCGCACAATGGGAAACTTTGACGAATTTGATGAATCAGAGTGAATTCGCCAAACTTTAACAAATCAATATACTCCAAATAAGCTGGAATGTTAAGCAATTCATCAAAGTTTATTTTATCAAAGCTGTTGAAGTGAGGATTCGTCAAATATTCCCTTTATCAAAGTTTCCCGTTGTACGGTACCCGATTTCCATTCACAATTGTAAATATTAGAAATATGTACCATTTTTAGTTATTTAATTATTTTATCTCAAGAAGGTGTGAAACTGCATGAATGCAATTCCACAAGATTGAAACACAGCCAGATAGCCTATCTGAGGCTTTTTATGCCCAAAATGTATGCATGAGTATTTTACAAGTCCTTCTTATTGCCTTCCTTAGGAAACATTTCGTCACTCCAGCTATATTATGCTGCGATGCCATGGGAAAATGTATGCACAGAGAATTTGACTCCATAGAAGAAGTTACTTCCCTGTGAAGCTAAGGTTAGTTATGTATGTAGTAATTATATATGTACAATTGTACATACGTACGTATCTAAATGTGTGTGTGTGTGTGTGTGTGTGTGTGTGTGTGTGTGTGTGTGTGTGTGTGTGTGTGTGTGTGTGTGTGTGTGTGTGTGTGTGTGTGTGTACAGCTGGGTAGACTGGAGCAATGTGAGTAAAGTTCCTTGCTCAATAGCAGCAGCTGAGCAGTGAAAGTATGGTAATATTTTGCAATACACTAAAAGCCAGTTGTTACATCTTTGTTTTTAATACTTACCTGATTGGACAGCCATGCCAGTGTCACAAGTTGTAGTTTTCACTTGGTGTACAATGACCAGTAGATCGCTGCTACCTGGCGTTAGCTGGGGAAGCAAATGCCATGTCTCACTTAAATTTTCATATAGCTACGTAGTCCTTAGCTGACTGCATTATAAGGATATGATCATGTTTCCAGATATGATAAATGAATGTACACTTATGCAATAGACGTACATATGTCCAATATTATGTACCGTATAGCCTAAAAATTTCGAGGGTAAAAATTATTGTGAATTTTGTCCTACAGTATAATTCAATGCAATACTTCTGCAATCCACAAAAATTTTATCCACGAAATTGCTAAATTTGCCATTCCACGCAAAGTTTAACCCTTGAAATTTTTAGGCTATACGGTATATTAAAAGAGCAGTAACTGTTCAGCCTGTTAATAGACCACAAATTTATAAGTAACTATGTATTGTACAATATTATGCTCTACGATATAACATAACATTTGATGGGGCGAAATATTGACAGATGCACTTCATCAAGAAATTTGACAGGGAAATCATTGACGGACATTTGTAATCGTGTACGGACAACATGGCCACCTGTATTAGCAATACTACTGGAAACTATTGAAAGGGAAATTTTTACAGATTGTCAAATCCACCAATATCCCCCCCCCCCCCCCCCGTCAAGAAAATTGCGCTATACAATGTACGTATGCATACCAGTCACCTTGTCACACTGGTTAAGTAGGACAAAAGTATCTATTATGTGTAGCCATGTTAACCAATAAAAGATGAACTTTTAAAACTGGTCAAAACTGATCAATAACAAGTATTACGTATACAGCAGAGCCTGAAATAATGGTCGGACATCGGACGTTTTCCAACCAAAAGTACTGGATGCCCGGACATTTTGTCCGGGCAATTTTTTGGTTTTTTGTTGATTTTAAAGTATGTCTGAACAAATTTCTAAATGTCTGATCAAAATCAGTTTACTTCTGACACAATGTCTTAGCATTTTTTCCAGCTAATTTCGGGCTCTGTATAATACATACATTTTAGATCGATAAATTTGACTACGCACGTACATAGACTAGCCTAGTTTTAAAAAACTGATTAAATTTTACATTGGCTCTAAAATATATATCTGCATGTATACTATTCCATTCCTGAGATCACGTCCTTTTCTAACAAGTATATACGTATGTACACTTTTAGTACAGTTTCAACATTGGAAAGAAATCAACTTTTTACTGCATTTAAACTTTTAGATTTACTGTGTATACGTACATATGTATATGTTATATACAACTTGTAAGTATGTTGCCTAATTCTGTTGTATGGAAACAGGAATTGATGCTACATAGAATGTATGTATATGGGTGTACACATATACAATTATTATGCATGTATAATATATGGTACAATGCAAAAAAGGTAGTACCCTGCTCGCAAAGGTTCGTGACATAGTCGCTAGTTGCAAGGATTCGCGAACTGGTTGCAATCTCTACACGACACTTGCCCATTACACTGATTAAATTACTGTTCGTGACGTGTTTACACATCTAATAATTTTTCACAAGTAAGGCTTGCGAGCTGTTGATATATGTAGCCACAGCTCTACAAAGTTTCAATGTGACAAGTGATGCTATGGTGTTTGTATAAGTGGTCAACTGTGCATGGTTTCATGGACTTCCACAAAGGTTCGAGATTGTTTCGTGGAAAATTGGCGACCTAACGAATTGTGCGAAGGTTCACGAACCTATTGCGATGCTATCGCTACCATTTTTGCACTGTACTGTACTTAGCTATTATGATGTTGTACATACAGGCTGGTATGGCTCAGCTGTTGTCGGCTGATAAATTGTTTGATAACCTGTATCACTCCTTGGGACTCCATCTTGTCACAAACTGTTTGGTGAGTGCTATACGTACGTATGTGTTATACATACATTGATTATGAGGAGGGAAACAAACTTACAAACAATAATGGTAGAGTGCAATCACTTTGATCTTTTAGTCTGTATTGTACTGGCAGTACAAATGTCATAATATTTAATTTTAGCGACAGTCACTGTATTCCTCATTGTATAAACATTTATTTAGCTGGCGAGCACATGAGCATGTCATTCATATGGTCATGTAGGGTTGGTACCCAAGCCTACCTGCTTTGGCTTAGCAACCAGCATCGGTGCCCAGGTTGCTTTGCCTTGGATTAGCGGTTATGGTCAATGCACAGCTGGTTTTGCTTCAGGCTAATAGTCAGGCTCGGCACCCAGGCCATCGGGCTAGGGGTTGGAATAAATCACCGACCATTTATAGAATGTGTGTAAGGTGTATGTATGTACATATATGTACGTATATGTAATGATAATAATGCATAGGATAGGGGATGTGTTAATGTTGGACTACAGCTTCAACTAACTCTGACCTTAGTCCACAACTCTAATGCTTTAAATGACATAACAGGTAACACACATACACATGCATACACATACACACATACACACATACACACACACACACACACACACATACACACACACATCGCACACACACACACACCGCACACACACATTGCATGCACACACACACCGCACACACACATTGCACGCACACACACACATACATGTCATACTAGATACAACATATGTGTACAATAAACATCCATCTGGTTAATGGAGTATATCTCTAATGAAGATGTTTAAATTATACATATGTACGTGTGTTTTACTATACCACAGAGTGGTCATTACAACAGCAGTATGGGAGAAAGTTGAAATCATCTTGTCCACTAGCCACTACTAGTATAGTTTATGTTGATACCACCTTAAATGATAACAAGGTATTGGTTGTGTGTTGTGTGTATGTGTGTGTGTGTGTGTGTGTGTGTGTATGTGTGTGTGTGTGTGCGTGTGCGTGTGCGTGCGTGCGTGCATGTGTGTGTATTAATATACGTAATTTAGATTCTTTAAAATGTTAACTCTGTTCCATAAAACAAGGATTTTGTGTATGCACAAGTATGTATGTACATGTTCAATACTTCCTCAAACACATCCTAGTATATATATGTGTGTGTGTGTATGTACGTGTTAACAGGAGGACACTGTAGACTTTACAATGAAGCCCACTCCAAGCTCTACAGTTGAACAGGCTGGAACTCATTGGGCTATATACAATCGAACATTCCAAAAAGGTATACGCATATTTTAAGTGTAAGTGTAGCTATAGCTATTTGAGAATAGTCTATTGCATTTTCCGAGAGCTGTTACTGTAGATAAACATATGGAATGTAGCGGTGTGTATCAGCAATATTTCTATACCTCACGTATCATGACTCCTAGGCCCAGTCAATATGAGTGCATGCCCAGGCAGTGATGGTGATGCTACATACGTATGATATAAATTGACATCCCTTCTGTGTTTATACAATATCTACATATTTGAATTATCAGTGCCCAAGCAAATTTTTGTGCTGGCTACACTAGACTGTACGTGTATATGATTGCAAAGAGAGTAGTACCCACTTTTCCAGTTTCACATTATACAATGGTTTCACTCATAGGTGATTTATACACCTGGGGGCATAGATACGTAGGTCCCTGTGTTGGAAATGTGTTGTGAAAAATCTTAATGAAATATAACAGTATACGTACGTACGTACATTGGTGTTATTAAATTATAAACATTTGTAGTATGCCTTTCTAGGCCATATGTAAGGGAAGCTTATAATTCTGAATGAAGGATTCCATAGACCTCGGGTCCCTGTATCCTACGTAGTTCTAGAATTGCCATAAATTATAGAGCAGTACATAACAACTGTTCTAGTATATACACATATGTATGTATGTACATACGTATATCCACTCCTTGTTTTAGGTGTGTATACGTGTCTGCATGAAGATGGCCTGTAACCACTCCATTCAAATAGATAGTTTACAATAGTTTTAAATGTGTATATATGGTGTGCTAGCAGTGCTACTAGTCCTTTTTACTGCTAATTTTACTTGGTCTAGATAAAATGGATGCATTGGACATTGTTTTGACCTGGAAGAGACGCAGTAAGTGGTTTAGTTTAGATAGTGTGTCCACTAGGGATGGGTAATACAAGTACTAAAATATTGATACCAATACTTGAAGTGCTTGGTACTGAGGCATTGAGTACTTTTCTTTAAGAATCAAAATTGATCACATGATTTTTGACCTTGAAGCTAAGAAAAACGATGGAGTGTTTAGCAACAATCAGAAAGTAAATTTAAAGCAACCATATTCAGTTTTACATAGGAAGTTACTCTGTAGTTTTGACATTTATTGTAGGTAGGTACGTATTTCAAAAACTCAGAATTGTATCAAAATGATTTCAATACCAGGTCAGAAGTACTTGGAATCATATTGAATGAGATTTACAGGTACACGTCTACTATTTACCCATTTTACACCTGTACATTATAGGCCCCTATAGTTAATTGAGGCCTTCCAAAAATTTTACATAATTATGTACACATGACCACTACATGTTGTTAAGAATTAGGTTGTCCTTTATATACACCCATCTGTGAGATTTGATTGTGGGTTTCAAAATTTTTTTTGCAATACTGATATCCAGTAACTTTCAGATAGTGCTAAAATTGAGGCAGTTTCTAATATGTACATTACATACACACCTTCTTTAAAAGCCTTTGTATAATTAGTCAGTGTTGTTCATATTGAAGATTTCAAGTTATTTCAAATACGAAAGGATGGTATTTCGATGATAATAATCATAAGTTCCAGAATGGTATTGAAATGATTTCAACACTGGGTTGAAAGTACTTGGAATCGTATTGAATAAACTTTGCAGGTATCATCTGTGCCTATTGTACACAGTATTTCTTAAGTATGTGAATATGTGAATATGTTCTCATAAGTACGTATATGTAACATCTACATGACTGCATCACAGAATTTAACCTGATAGAAATTTATACAAAATAAAACATGAGGTATCTTTAACAAGTACGTATGTAGTTTACATATTTGTACCTGTTGTATGTTTGTGTTCGATCCTCATTTTCTTTTAGATGCAGCTGATAGGCCCACACCAGTAATTGATGTTAGCAGCTACATCACAGGTACCAAATCTGTATCCTAAGCTCCTTGCATGTACATACACACACACACACATACACATACACACACACATACATACATACACACATGTGCACACACACACACACATACGTACATGCATGCACACACATACACACGCTCATGCACACATACCCATATACCTTATAATGGCTGAATGCCTAGCATGAAGAGTATAAAGTCTTGTATGGCGGTATGGTCCTAGTGTATGCATTTATGTATATACGTGTATATGTCCAGATTTACGCAAACTATAGTCATTGAGGCATGCACTACATATATTTATTCACTGTGTGTGGAATGCAATGTGTTGTTTACGCCGTGCACATTACAATACTGTAGTGTTGTTTCGTTGCTTCAAACATGGCATGGCTAATTAAATTTTTTGTTACCCAACAAATGGCACGGAAGAAATGAGCAGTTAGTATGAAATACAGAGATACGGTTGTTTACATTGTACATATACAGCTGTGACGTAAACAACTACCATGGCTGATGTAGTGCTGAATAAACAACACATTTTATTCCACACCAATATCATTAAGATATAGCAAACATAAAGTGATAATTTAGTAACCAGTGGAAATTTAGAAGATGCTATTATCTCTTATGTAGACTACGTATGTGTACATGTATTAGTCATACATACGTATACGTACGTAGCTATGTATGTACATGTGATTGGTATAGGGTAGGAAGTAGAATGGCTGGTAGAAATATATGTTAGAATGTAAAAACTAGTAACCATATTAACTGAGCCATGCATACTATAGATTATAATCATAAATCAGTAGGGCTCTGGCCCTAGCAGCCCCACCTACTGAGCTGCCCTTGCATATATAAGCATAGTAAAGAGTTACAGTGTATTCTATTATATTAATGCATCAATCTACTGAGCAGGGTCAGGCCAAGAGTGGGGAGGATTGGTGATGCAACTACACAATCATCATCCTACTGAGAGCATTAGTACTTGGCTGCTCAGTATGGTGCCATGGTTTGTACGTCTCTACCTACACACTATGACTGTTACTATCACTGGATCATCCCATACTAAGAATGGTATGTGGTAGAGAGTCTTATTTATGATGAGTTATATGTTTGCATGCTTTGATTTGCAATGCATGGACACCGTAGGTTCAATTGCAACTTTCAAATTGTTGTGTGTACTATGCAGTATGCACTCACCTATGCAATAATACTGTTTTATAAAACCATGATGTGATTGCTGTCATGTGCATGCCGGGGTGCATTTAAGAGGACATGAAGTCCTCTAAGGCTGATCTTAGAGGTCACGGTAATTTACCACCCATAGCATGTGAGTATAAGCTACGGTGACCTCATATAATATCCTGATATTACTGCAATCCTATAGAAATTCCATTGTTTGTCACACAACTTCTTGGCAGCACATTGAACGCTTAATGATTACTAACTGCATGGCAGAGATGTGTTACAGTATAGCTTAGCTACATATACAAAAATTTTATGTTGCATCACAATATAATAACCATTTGTATAATATATGTTATGTACTTGTTGTCTGCCATTACTCAAGTTGAGCACCAAATTTGTTATTTTAGAGACAGCGTTATAACATGTAAACCACTAATCACAAACTGTAGAGCGAAGCACCAAAATTAGTATAAAACTTCATATCATATGATTCATTTCGTGATATGAAGAAATCTTTTATCATAATATACGATATACGTACTATGATATATTGAACACTAGCACCTGGATGTACGTATTTATACGTAGTCACCTTGGACTTAATGTGTGTACTGCTATCATAGATACACTAACCTTACAGGGATTGGAAACGGAAGTACATCACGTGATGTGTTACTATGTATTTGTTACGATGAGCGCCAAAACTATCTGAAGACATCTGTGTTACGCCTATCCAACTTCCTGTTTTCTTATAAGTGATTATTTCCCGTAGGGCAGTTAATATTTCTAGTTTTGTATTCATAAATGCGCAAGCGTTGTGTACCTCTAGGAGGCAACTGGATATTGCTTCCGAGTTTTTTACTAGATATTTTGCTTAATGATATTATCGTGCATCAAGTAGGGTATCATTTACGTCAGTTAAATAACACCTTGTAGTAAAATTTAGACGGCATATGGAATACTTTGTGTACCTGTAGTGCGTACGCGAGTGCATACTTATAAGCAAATTTCATGGAATCGATCAATTACATATGCGGGTATGCGATAAAACCCTCCGTTTCATGTTATATACTATGGATGCTTCATAAGAACAAGATTTATTATATACTGAATCTCAAATGTACACAGTAGGCACTAGATAAAACATGTTTTGTGATGTCAGCCGTAACGCGGATAATATTTGTCGCCTATTCGTTTCCAATCCCTATAAGGTTATTGTATCTATGCTGCTATGTACATCTGCATGCTTGTATGGGGATTTTTAGGTAGCTAGTAAGGTTTTATCGCAGTAGCGTGTGTTTTATTAGAGGATTTCTGTACTAAGTGTCTGGTAATGCCTCTAAAGATATTATATATTTTATCATTCATTCTTTATTAAACCAGAGGTAATCCTACATCAGGAGTATACTCCAGCTAAGGACAGGGAACGTCCCCACGTGTTGGAGCTGTTGTTACAATTGCCAGCTCACTCCACCATCACTATAAGCATTGAGTTCCGTAGGGCCCTCCTGAAGTGGACCGAATACCATCCTGATGCACATCATGGCTTCTATATAAAGTGAGCGTTATTTAAAACATGGAACTATATGCATATATACGTATAGCTATACGTACTTAAGTCAGTATGAGAAGTGTATCAAGTAACATCTCTACATACAGTATGTGCGTAGCTAGCTACAGTATATTGAGACAATATTCTTTTACTGATGAGAATAATAAAGTAGCTATGGTATAAAGGTCAGCATTTTTGCATATAACTATGTAGCTACAAATTTTTACGGATAGATTTTTAGTGACCCAACAAAATCAGTGCTTGATTGAACTCTTTTGACCCTTCAAAAACATTGCCCTAGGTATATAAATTTATGTACCATAATGTACATAAAACAGAATGTTGATTTATATTTCAATACACATGTGTAATCAATTCTTTACTACTTCAGTTCAGCTGCTGTCACAGCATTACTACCACTGAACCAGTCCAACATCACAGCATTACCACATCACTGGGAACAGTTGAAAAGATATGAGGATGATCAGCCACACAGGTGACTGCATTTGCCAATCCATGCATGTATGCTGAGGCTATCATGTATTCATGTAAAATCATAAAATATCTGAATGGATACTTTATTGATAATTTTAACTTCGTATTATGACAAGATAAACATATACGTATGTACAGTGTAGATCTTTTAAATTATGTAGCTATAGCTAGCTACAAGCGTAGCTACTTGTGTGTATAGATACAATTTATTATCGTGTTCTATATGTACCTAAACTGGTACTAAGTGAGACAGGCACTGTTGATGGTAATCCTATGTATATATAAGTGTCTGTAATGATCCTAACATGTACGTAGCTACGTATGTCCTAAGCTGTACATACGTACATATATACCATATAGCGGGAAATTTATGAAGGGTTTTATTTTCGAAAATTTCAAAAATATTCAAGCATTTTCGAAAAACTTTTTTTGAAATACCTAGCTATGTACATAATTATTCCTTAATCACGAGCTAGCTGATTTTTAAAAATATTTTTCGAAGTCCTTTAAACTCAGCCTTTTTCAAAATTTTAACCTTTCAAAAATTTCCCTCTACGGTAGCTACTTACGTATGATTCTACCTAATCTTAAGTAGCTAGGTAGCTACTATCTAAATATTTAATCTACCCCAGTACTGTCAGTACTGATGCAATTGTACTGTAACCTATGGACTCACATGACCTATGGACTCACATGACCTATGGGCTCACATAAAATGTGTTCAGCATGTACATGTGTATGACCAACCTCCTCAGGTTTACATCTGTAAAGACCAAGTCTGTACACTTACATGCATGCAATGCCATGTGTTTATATCTATAGCTACGTACGTATGTGTATCACTTTTGTATACAGGTCTGTTATGAGGATTTATTCAGAGCCAGTGTTAGTGACCTTGTCTACCCCCGACTTTAGTATGCCCTACAATGTTATTTGTTTTGTATGTACCGTGGTGGCCATTGGCTTTGGCTCACTGTACAACCTCACCATCAAGGACATAAAACGAGTTGATCCTAAGGAAGAGGAGTCGATAATTAAAAGAATTTGGAGAAGAATTAGGAGCACTTTTGTTAAACAATCAGAATGATACAGTTAAACAATATAGACTAAGTACTAAGTATATCCACCATTTATTTAATCGGTACTGATACGTGATTATGCTAAGAAGTTATATCTGCACAAATTACATGCACACATTCAGAAATGGTAGCTAGTGTACATAGTTGTGTAAACTTACAGCTTTCAAATAGGGTTATTTTGCTTTCAATTTTGCTTCAATGTAGCTATGGCTATCAAGACTCACAATAGTGAGTCATGAGGCCAAGAAGAAGCGCAGCAAATCAACCACTGAGTGAGTTATTTATACGTAGCACTGCCCTCAAACTTGCAAACGCTCTAGCTAAGCCGCCATTAAAGCCATTGCTTAGTTATTACCAACCCACAATGTTCTTACTATATAGAATCAACAAACCGAGAATGGAGGAAATAGGCACCACCATTCCTAAGTACCAGCCATTGCGAGTTTTATGGTGCCTGTTGTGCGACTATGCATGACGAACCATCCTTTCCCGCCCAATTTGCCCGTTTACTTGACAATTGGTACCTTCATTGTTTGAAGAATCAGTATCCCGAAGTTGATAGACATCGATTCAGCCATTCTTCTGATACAGCCTTATAAATGCCTTCCTGTCACCAAAAAAATTTTTACGTGGCAATCATTTTATTTTTCTTCTTTGTTTCATTTTCATCACATGCTTTTTTCAGGGGCTTGCAGGAGCTTTCGTGAACCCCGGAAGTTTTTTTCAAACTCTCTTTTTATATATTCACTTGTTTGTCTAATAACTCACTCATTTCTTAATGGATTTCAGGCTTTTTTCAGCCAAATTTGTATCAGCACTTCTCCTATGTATGCTCTACCTGTCATACTATTATTAGTCTGAAGTAAATACTTGAATGTATTTGAGAAGGACTATTACACTGCAGGTTGATAGTTGTCATAACTTGGACCCCCTTCGAATGATTTGCATAAACTTTCAGATATACAATCTATATTGATGTATCACTCTGTAGTAAAAGTTTAAAAAATCTCGGGCTTGAATTTTCAAAATTAAGCTTCAAAGTTTAAGTTGCAATATTGTGTGCTAGACAAGTACAAGTTATGCCCATGCAATACCTCTCTGCTGCTTGCTAGTAATAATATGTGTTTATACTTCCAAAAAAGTAGTGATATGCTAAACAAAAACACCCCAGGTGTAAAAAAAGTGCGAAGCCAATCAGAAGCAGCATTGCAAACAGGTGCGACCAAAAACTTTGATATCAGTTGAGGTCAAGAAGTTACTTATCAAAAATCTTTTTCACTACTTGAATGACATAATATTTTATAGCATATTTTCACAACTATGATTGGCTTTGTCACTTGGCCACCTTTTTCACACCATCATTATTAATAAAAGCGGCCAAGTGACAAAGCCAATCACAGTTGTGAAAATATGCTATAAACTATTGGTTGTCATTCAAGTAGTGAAAAAGATTTTTGATAAGTAACTTCTTGGCCTCAACTGATATCAAAGTTTTTGGTCGCACCTGTTTGCAATGCTACATGCTTCTGATTGGCCTCGCACTTTTTCGAATTTTTCGAACAGCATGCCTTCTACGAAAATAAAACTTGCAAATATCGTGCATATGGAAAATGTTGTTGACAAGATTAGAAAGAGTACGAAAATAAAACCTTCAAAATTTCATTTATTAGTTGTTCTACGAAAATTTCTGCTTCGAATATTACCCGTTATACGGTATACTATACAAATTGCATGTTATTACAGCATTCTGTCATTGTACATGTGTAGTCATTACTTTCGTGTAAAATGTATGTACTTATTTTTAACGTTCATCATAATAATAACTAGAATGATAAAAAAATTAAAAATTTAAAAGGTAAGTAGGGATTGAATTCAATAGTGCTACAAAAAGTAAGGAAACAAGGAATAAGATTTTGGGACGAGAGAACATTCTGGCATACGATAATTTATAAAAGTTTAATCCCTACTTTTGGCAAACCTATACTGAAGTGTTAGTTTTGTTTATACCTACCTTCTGGTAGATACAGCCATCCTGACTAAATCAATAATAATAATAATAAGTGAGCCAAAAGTAGGGATTAAACTTTTATAAATTATCTCATGCCAGAATGTTCTCTCGTCCCAAAATCTTATTCCTTGTTTCCTTACTTTTTGTAGCACTATTGAATTCAATCCCTACTTACCTTTTAAATTTTTAATTTTTTTATCATTCTAGTTTGTTTGCTTTTTATACATGCTAAGCATTCATAATAATCTTTCAGCAGGCGCACAAATGTTACAGGCGCTTACATAGTAATTATGCTTGTTTTCAGGCGCTTGTTAACAACGCGCTTACATGGCAAAGCAGCTGTGTGATAGCAAATAACGCTCGAAAAAACAGCAAAAGCTATTTGTCCAAGGCTATAATCTCGAAGTTCACGATGTAATAAAGTACACGCGTACACGCGAAAACATCGTGCCATGGTGCCACTGTAACTAATTATATCACGTGCAAGCCAGGTTTTAGCGTGACGTAATAAGCAGAAGCCGTAACAGGCTATCGTCACCTTCGAAGGTGAGATTCACACCTTGCTAGGAATATAGAAGAACAAGGAAGGGAATGAAGGATAAAAGGAATCGTAATGGCACAGTGGGTAAATCGTCTTCGGAACAACATTTTCGTAAATCCGCCTCCATTACCTTTATTGTGTGAAAGTTCTGGAGCCCTACACCTAGCGCAACCGGGTCTTACGGCAGGCTGGCTGGCTGGCTGGCTGGCTGGCAGGCTGGCAGGCAGACGAAATATAGATGAATTTCGAAATTTTCAAAGTTGGCTGTACGTCGAAATATTCGACTTGTCGCTCCGTTTTACCAAGGTACAGCATCATTACAGCCTTGCCAATGCATTCCAGTGGGTTTTTTCGGGTAAAGCCTATTGGAAGGTTGTTTTATGAAGTGCGAAAAATCGGGAAACCATACAATTTCTTACCAATCCCTACTATTAAGTACTACCGTACTTAATGATACGTATATCATATGAACCATGGCTCCTAATTATAAAAGCAGAAGGGAATAATTGTAAACTGTATATAGACTGCATAGCATATGTAACATAGCTAATGCATTCTGTGGTTAATGCTAACATAAGTATGTAACTAAATAGATGTCTATAAATGGTAATGTGGTTACTTAACTTCCTTAGTCATAACACAAGCATATCTAACAGTGTTTTGCAGTGAATGTGAAGGGAACATCAAATCGGGACCACATCAAGTAATACATTATGCATAGCTATATAGCTACGTATGTCATCGTTGCTAGTAATAATAATAACAATAACTATGTAGCTATATAATATACGTATTTCTCACCACTTCTGATACGTAGGTTGTGATATAATAACCTAATTTGTGGTATAAACATATGTATTTTTAAAACTATATATGTACTTAGCATCCATTTTTCATTCAGAGATGAGCATGTCATGCCACCATACAAAATCAGCAGTCCACCACAACCTAGAAGATCAACATAAGCAAAGAGGCCAGCCCAAAGACTTGTTGAAGGAGTGAAAAAGAAGTGAAATCAAAATGGGCGGCTAAGGCCTGTGTAGTGTTACTGCTGATTTTTTACAATCACAACTCGCCGCAAAACATTAAGATTGATGAGATAGCTAGCTATATGCAAGTACTCATACTAAGGCTGTCCTTATTGATAAAAACTGAAATGTGTCACCAGATCCTTCATGGAACTAACACCTCTAAAAGCTTTTCTTTGTAGCATACATGAAACATTTGGTAGGAAATACTGAATAAATAGTGTTAGAATAGTCGATGCATGCGTAATGAGCTAGCTCAAGCACTCCCTTGCATAATGTATTCTGGCTCTATACTTTCTCCTCAGTCTCACATACGTACATACCTCTGATGAACTCTCCCCCTTCAGCTTCCAGCCCACTTCATTACTAGTGATGTAACGCTCAGCCAAGTTTTGTGGAAAACTCACTTTCAGTTATGTTAAACTATAGATATAACATAATCTCTTTACTAACGGATGATGCATTTAAGGGTTGGGGGGATGCATACTGAAGTATATAATTAGAAGGAAGGCATAGTTCAATTAAGGGTTGGGATGCATACGTAAGTATGTAATACATATAATTATAGTTATTCGATGTAATTAGCTACGTAATTAGTTTCCTACATATTATAAGCTACGTAAGTCTATAATATGTTGAAATGTTGCACTGTATTTTAAAATACGTTAACTTGAAAGTTATAATTAATCACAGTGCCATGGAAGTGGTTAGCTGGTGTTATTGTCAAGGCATATAAATTAGTTTATCCCATGCACATAATTGCCTGTTTACATGACATTATTGGGTGCATATGGTAGATCTTCATGGGTATACGTATATGTATATAGTGCACTGCTAGCTACAGACATGCAAGTTTAATTTGGCTACATTGATTTAGTGCAACATCAATATTGTGTTCAGATTGTCAATTAAATTTGATTATATACTATGTATGTACTTCATCTTATCCTTAAACAAGTTATACCACACATAGGCAGCAGAAAGGGTGGGGCTATGAGGTTGCAGCCCCACCTGATTTGAATGCTCCATAGGATTTTAAAGTTTGCAGTATAGTAGAAATTTATTCTTGTGAGAAAGTTAGCCCCACCGGATTTAGTAACCTTAAGCTCCCTCCACCAATGATATCACATACCACAGTTATTCAAATATTTACATCTAATTGATCTCTTGAGAGTTTAGTAATAGAATTATTGTGGTGATGATCTGTATGTGTTTACATGATGATGAACAATGGGGGTGATAAACAAGTATGATCGTGTTTTTTGTGTATCGTGAATTAGACCATAAACAACATTGTGGAGAAACATGATACACATGTTTATCTTACCTCTAAGCAGTGGCATAGCCAAGCCTGGGCCTGCTTAGTCTCGTTCCCAGACCGCTTTAGTTTCGTTTATGTTGGTGACAGCGAAAAAAAGTCACCAACATAAACGAAAAAAAGCGGTCTGGGAATAGTCTCGCATAGCCAGACCCTCTACGCCCAGGCGCTTATCGATTAGAGATTATAAGTGCCGGGCTACTAGGGTCTGGTACAGGGGCACCCGATTCGCATTACGGTTATCAGGTAATACGTACGAGTTATTAAGGAATTATTACAGGTAATACCTGTGTACCATGGTACGGGTTTTATTGTAAGCGCAGTACATTATTTGTAGTGGATTTATGAATTCAAGATACTCATGGTTAAATCCTGGCTTGTATTTTAAAACTAAATTAGTAGGTTGGTGACCGGTTCGTGACTCGCCATACAACCAGGTATATTTTGTGTCCATTGCATATGTATATCTACTGTACATAGTGAGTTAATGTGCCAATCATGAAAAAGGCCTAACCGGCTTAATATAATGTTTACTAGGCTTTCTTACTTTTGGGGACGGCACCTTAGTACAGTCCTTTGGGTTTCTTTGTGACTGATCCCTTCAGTCCCAAATGATGCATTAGATGGTTATGCCTAACCTGTAAGAGGTAGCAGGTTTAGTTGTTTAGTTGCCAAACAAACATCTATATAATATATTTGCATGAATGGTCCATGGCTGTACTGTTCAATAGAATCATTTCTTCAAACACACACATGCACACACAGACACACACATTCATGTCACGCACACATTCACATGCACACGTACGTATATACACACACATTCACGCATACTCCTACTGTTGGCCACTATACCATACAGGTAAAGGCACAGGTATTTACGTATGGTGTGAAGATAATTCGACACAATTTCTACATTTTATTTCATTGCATTTTCTGTATAATGTAACCGGCAGGCACACAGAGTCTTTGTGAATGCATGTGTGAACTTTAAGCAAAGAACAGAGTGGCTTTCTGACATTTCAATGTCAGTTCAGTTCAACATACGTAAAAGCATGCAATCTGACCATCATGATATTTGTTTTGGTTATATAATAAAATTTAATTGGTTATTGATATGTATGTGTGTATTATGGATGGCACAAAAGATTATAACCACAACATGACTGATAACCACATGACTGATGACTGACACACACACGCACACACACACAGCTCTGCTGACCATGTGGCATGCATGTTTGATAGGAATCTAGGTAATATTCCTTAATTCCATATAATAATTATTATACCTACGTATGTATTTACAGTACTGTAAAGCAGTCTTTTGTGGATTAAAGGTTTTCTGTTACCAACGTAGATTGTGGTGTTTATATAAGAGAAACGTTGAAAATTATTTTTATGAAATTTATTATTATTATTTTATAAATACAAAAAAATTTCACCTGAAAATTTAATATACGTATGATAATTAGTGACATGAAAAAACCAATTTACAGTATATAGTGCTAAATCTGATCAGGGAATTATTGACAAATTTGATAAATTTTTACCATCCCAAATTTTCTTTCGATGGCTGTTTGCATGTAAGGCTGATCTGATTGGTCAAAATCATGTATGCCCGTCAAATTTTTGCATCATCAAAATTTTGCAATATATGGTATAACTGTCTTGAAATAAATATCCATGGTGAAAAGTGATACATACGTGGTAATCTTGAAATTGTTATCCACAAAAATATATGTTTGTCAAACATTGCCTTTAGGTAGTCTTAAAAATTTGCAAAGTAATGTACCTGTGTCACCATGATAATGTACGCGTTTGCACAATAATATACGTATACTGTATCACCATGGTGATGCACATGTTTTTACATTAACATACATATACTGCACGCATTGCCGTAGTAATATACTGTATTGCTATGGCAATGCATTTATTTTAGTGCTGTACCGATTGCCAGATTTTAGGAGTATACCGATATCCGATTATTTTACATTCCAGACAGCCGATATTTTAATCCGATACTGATTAATAATAAAACTTACAAAAGTGTAATATTCTGTCAAAATCAGTAAATCTATTGGTTCAGTTACAAGCACAAGGATCTTGAATTATTTGATTTTAATAAACCGATATTGTAACCTTAAAATCTACCGATACCAACTGTCACAAAATTCCCCAATAATCTGCTGTTTCCGATTGTGATCCGATAAATCGGTACAACACTAATTTATTTGCAAAGTAACAATTTCCATGGAGATGTGATACCATCACCTTCTATTGGTTGGGTACAAAGAACTGTGCATGGCTCATACCATGCTATATACGTATATCCATGTAACTAGACAGATGCATACAGCATCGTGGGGCGAGCCTGAAAACCCATGCACGAAGGATAAACGAAAAAGATTTGGGTTCTCAGCCTTTCTTGTCTTTCATCGTCCGTTTCTCTGTCCCTTCGTTGCCTGTCTTTCATCGTCCATTTCTGTCCCTTCGTTGCCTGTAAGGTTCTCTTCTTCGCTGCAACCTCTCTTCATGGTTCATATTTTCTAATTATCGCACACTGACGTACAAAACGTGGCATGGACGCACTATAATCTACGCCGTTCACTTATCGTGGCATGAACGATAACACCAAATCCTGTAATCTACACCGTTCACTTATCGTGGCATGAACGACAACACCAAACCATATACGGAAGCACTGTAATCTACGCCGTTCACTTATCGTGGCATGAACGATAACACCAAATCCTGTATTCTACGCCGCCCACTTATCGTGGCATGAACGATAACACCAAACCATATAAAAATTATGGAAGCACTGTAATCTACGCCGTTCACTTATCGTGGCATGGACGAACCATATAAGAACGCGCTGTAATCTACACCGTTGAATTCTCGTCGCACGCGTAAGTTATCCGATTTTTGTCGTAATTTTTTGTGCATGGTCGATAACACCAATATTTGAGAGGGCGATTCGCTAGTGTGGGGATCGCTCAGGCTGGCCCCAATAACTATATTATGTACAACTATTATCATCTTTCCTACAGACCACATGATGACTATATATTAACAAACTTGAAGAAGAATAATGAGAGAGAGAAGGCTGGAGGCAACAACGAAGATACTGATTTCAGGTAGCCACGGGACCATCAGGAACGTCCCATTGTCATCCAATTTCAAAGGTACTATGTACGAACGTACCAACGTAGTATAAGCATGCAAATATTCGTACATGCACTATACACTTGTATTACATGTACATATGCATAGTTACAGTTTTATACAGGATCCTGCTACAGCTGTACAGAGTACAGACCTAGGCCTACTTGTACTGCAGGCTCAGCAGTTACGTATGCTGTATAGTGCTAATGTGGATTAGCAATTCCAAGCAAACATGTTGGTGGAAATTCGGAGTGTACATACCAGACACAGGTGATGAATTTCTCAATAATTAACTATATATTGTATGTGCATTGTGATTTGTATAGGAATGTCTTCATTCAACCAGGAGGGGACAGGATATACCACAAAAGATTGCGGGAGATAGTAGCAGTAAGCTTTAAGGATGTACGTAAATATTATCACTTTGCAATGTCTTAGCTATATACGTATATTATTTCAGTTTACATACCATGGCAATTTATATTACAGTACCATCCATTCGGTATACGAGAATAATAGTGGATTACCGTATGACAATATAGTAACGGTAAGGATGTAATGAATATCACTACTGTGTGTTGTGATTCATTTTTAATTTATTTAGGATGGGAATGTGTGTATACACAGATGGGCCTACATGCGTGCAAGTACATACGTACGTGCAAGAGGATTCAGCATGCCCTACCCCAACTAGAAGTACGTATATATCTTACTTTTTCACTCGTGTGTTTCCCACCTCTCTTTGTGTCTGCATTATATGTATTTATACACAAACGCACATACACATACACATATACACATGCAAATGTCACATGCATAATTATGTTTACATATATGCATGCATTATGTATGGTGACAGTGTTACTATGACAATGTTGTCATGGTAGCAGTCACCATAACAACATACTAGTAACAATGATACCATATATAGTAACACACACACACACACACACATGCATGCACAAACATGTACACATGGTCCCATGCATGTTTGCATGCAGTACACACAACAAAATTATGTTATCGTTTGCCACCATAACTCTGCTGTGTGTATTACATCTAGGTGTAGGGTAGGAGTAACCGTAACTACGTTTGGTCTATTTCAGCAGCAAGATCGGTGTCAAAAAGTGAGGTGATCGACATATATATCATTTTATGTTGCTCCTTCACAGATTGATGAGAATATTGATAGCTGAGAAATGAATGCTGCATGATGTTTGTATTTGCGGCTTACATACATAAGCCCATTGATCTATGAATAGTCAGGTAAATAGTGATTTGTTAAACTGTGTATGTCATGATCGAGTTTTATTGTTACTACAGGCAATGAGAAAGAATTGTGTATGGAGGATATGTAGCTTATTCAATAACTTCTAGTTTAGTAATACCACAAAATTAATACATACGTGTTATTGTTCTTTGTATTGCAATTTAATTTCAACCTATATGCAACTTCTAATTGCAGGAAGTTTATTCTTTTAAAGTATTCGCAAGAAGAAACATTTAAAGGTCATTCAGGGTTAACATAATTATAATAAGATACTACCACAGCTCAATTTCCAGAACGGCATAGGCAAAGGAAAAGGGTAAAGCTATATCAGAGAGGCTAGCTGCATTACATGTATATACACATGAACATGTTAAGTCAAAATTAATGACATACTCGATCACATTATATTAATATAAAAGTTGTCCAGGTTAATACATGGTTCCTATGGCTTGCCACAATTGATGTTATCGACCTGCACCAATGGTACGGTGACTCGTCGGTGAGTACATGTATGTGCATTTGCATATATATATATATATATGGGCTGAAGTTAGGCCTGAGCCTAATATGCTGAGAATAATCATTAAGTACGGTAGTACTTAATAGTAGGGATCGACACGAAAAAACATGGCGTCCCGGACTTTCACGCGCCTCCATAACTCGCCTCACAATATACTTTTCACGAAAAAACCGACTAAAATCCATTTGTAACACTATAACAAAACTGTACCTTTGTTAAACTCCATTGAAAACCTAACAATACGATCAGTAGAGAGATTTGAAAATTTCGAAATCTACCAGAATTTCGTCTGACTGCCGGACTGCCTGCCGTAAGACCCACTAGCACTAGGAGTATGGCTCCACATTTCTCACACAACAAAGGAAATCGTGTCCGGTTTACGAAACCGCTGTTCCGCTCGGACTCTAGACTACCAATAAAGAATCTCTCCTCATACGTTTCCATGAAAAGGTTAAGAAAACATCCATTAAAGTTAGTGTATATTTCCGCCATTGGAATGAATAGCTACTAATCGAAACAGTATTGGATATTGTATCTCTATAGTTATATTTTGACATTGGCTTTAAAACGTTTTTCAGAAAACGATATGCAAAACGTTTTTCAAAAAACGATTTCACTCACCGTTTTCTTGGCCCCGTGGATCCGCCTTATTTGTCGTTGACTACTCGCGATCACGTGACTGTTCAAGCACGTGATGTAGCTTAATTGGACAGGATGGGATGGCCGATATCATGCAGTGTTATATCTCATAGCGCCAGCATATTGGGTAAGAGAATGTAGCTACCGGTAATACGTATACATATGCTGCTTATTCTTCCAGTGAGTCTGGCTGGCTTCAGGCTTCATTGCTATGTTCCCATCAAGGCACGGTTGCGAACCTTGTTTCACTAAAGGTCTTTAGTTATTCAATTGCTCAATTATTTTTAGACAAATTGGCTCATTATGGTGTTGTGGGTAAAGCTCATGCTTGGTTTGAGAGCTATTTGTGTGGTTGCCAGCAAACAGTCAAGTTTGATGGTTCCCTCTCTGCTTGGGGTTCCGTTAGAGTTGGTGTACCACAAGGATCAATATTGGGGCCTTTATTGTTTTCTAATTTTGTGAATGACTTGCCATCTGTGGTAGATCATGCACAGATTAACATGTATGCCGATGACACTGAGCTACATTGTTGTGGTAAGGATTTACAACGTGTTCAGGATGATCTTCAGTCTGACCTTTACCGAGTGCAGGACTGGCTGCAAGCGGGCTGCAAGCTAACAGACTGCAACTAATACTACGTTCACACGAGCACGCTTACTTGGTTTGGCTCGGATCGGCTCGGATCGGTTCGAAAAGGTGCACAGTTCACACGAGTTACGGTAGCTTGATTCGGCCTGGAAATCTAAGCGCCTCATACGAAACATTAAATTAAAATATTGCGCGCCGCTTTACTAAATGTTGAAATGGATCCTTTCTTGTGCTGTTATTTGCTTCCGTAGTTAATAACTTTGTCTGCAAGATCACAAGCAGTAAAAACAAGGCACTGTCGCTTGCAAGAAGCACAAAGACGAATCAACGGACTTCGGAAGCGGGCCAAAAGAAACGTAGTACATTGTCAGCATTCACTATCACATGAAGTCTTCTCCTCCAGTGGAACGATGGTGCTGGGTTGCCCTAACAAGTAGTAGAGTCGCATAGAGTGTTATTAAGCTCAGTATTAAGTAGAAATGCGCGCAAGTGCGAAAAAGCTGTCGTTCTGCGCCTACTTGTGGCATGGTTGTCCGTTCATACAGCATTAAGCGAACCGAACCGAACCGTGCACAACCGAGTAGCCTGGTTATTTCTACCGGCCAGCTCGGTTTGGAACAGTTTGGTTTTTTGGCCATTCACACGTGGATTTTTATCGAGCCAAGTCGAGCCGAACTGGGCCAAACCGGGTAAACGCGCTCGTGTGAACGAGGTATTAATGTTTCAAAGTCTGTGATTACTGTATGTTGATCGGTTCCTAGCAGAAGTTGCGGAATCAAAGTGTGTCAGTATCTATTAATGGCAAACCTCTTACTTCCATAACTAGTACTCGCTACCTTGGTGTTCTCATAGATCAGCATTTGACTTGGAAATCGCATGTTGATAATGTTTTGAAGAGGATTAGATGTAAGCTGTATGCTTTGTACCGTTTGAAACCATTGCCAGGTCATCTGTTGTTTCGATTATATCAAGCTTTTGTTTTGCCGGTATTTGATTACTGTGATGTTGTTTGGGCACCCACTACAGTGTCACTTTCAAAGCCACTGGAACGTTTACACTCCCGTTTTTTACAACAAGTTCCAGATTGTAACTCTTTTGTTAAAGTGACATTGGCAGAGCGACGCCACTTTCATACTGCTGTCCAGGTGTTTAAAGTTCTTTTATTATCAGCTTTGTCCAGGGTATCTGAGAGACTGGTTTGTATTTGCCGAGGCATATACAGGGCACAGTGGTCGAAATAAATGTCATTTGTTTATTCCCCAAATTAATACTTCTATTGGTAAGAATGGTTTTTTTTATCGTGGAGCTGTGATTTGGAATAGTTTATCTCCTGCTTTATTTACAGTTAATGCTCTATCTAATTTTAAATCCTTGTATAAAAGATTGTATGTTAGTTAATTTGTTGTTGTTGTTGTATCATGTTATTGTTGTTGTTGTATCATGTTATTAGTTGTTGTTGTATTATGTACATATGCTTTTGTTATTGTTGTGTCATGTTATTAGTTGTTGTATTATGTATGCTTTTGTCTGGGCACTGCTGTAAACCAGTCTTTTGACTGATGCAGTCTTTCCATTAAATTCAATTCAATGTGGTAGCTATTGTCTATTTTCACAGTAGTAACTGATGTAACAATAAGACTTGAGTGCTTGACCTGACCATAGATATTATTATGCACCTATCAATGTATTGCCCCACCGAGGGGTCAGCAACAAGCTGAAATCTTGGAGGCCATTGCTGAAATTTTTGAAATCTGAAATCTTTAAACCTAACAGATTTTATCGGAAAAGGTCACTGAAAAGCCAAAAATGGCATGTGCCAGCTTACTTGAAATCTCAGTGAAATCATGAGATCTTGAAATCTTGGAGGACATTTTGCTCTGTTGCTGACCCCTTGTGCCCCACCAACCCCCCCTCGGGATTATATGGGGCTATAGTGGGGATTTGACATACCCTGATGTCAAATGCCCTATAGTGGGGCAAACTGAGTGTGTCAAATCCCCCAATGCAGCCCTACACAAGCCCCAGTTGCAACATGGGGATTTGACATGGCCACATATTTTAAAAGCTTTGTCTATCTATGCCTTTATCAAATGCCCCATAGTGGGGCAATAGTTTTGTGCCAATGCCCCCAGTAAAGCCCCACTTAGACCGGAGGGGGGGTAGTGGGGCAATATATTGATAGGTGCATTAGTACTGCGTGATAACTGAAGTTGATTTGTAAAACAGGTGATGGAATACAGGCTGCTGGTTAAATTCTGACAATGTTTGACACCATTTTACAGAATAAGTAATTTTATATATAACGTACTATAGAAATGATTATTTTAGACATATTACATAAGGGCAAAAATCAGACGACGTGATAGATTTGATACAGTGCATTTAAAAACAGTCTCACAACTGACTACCACAGTATCAGTAACAAAGTGTACTGCTCTACTGATGTGCCGAATTTCTACTGTGAGGACCCAATCACGTGTAGCAACATGGTCAGTTCATTTACAAAAATGTGCTAATCAGGTAAAGCAGTGCACATGATAGGTACAGATACACGTCACCATGCATGCATTATTGTAACAGGTTTTCATGCATGCATGATATCTATCAGTCTATCCTGTTACAATAATGCATGCATGGTGACATGTATCTGTACCTATGGATCCCATTGAAAAATACTCAATAATAACACTCATGTTATGCTCTAATTAAATACTCATGTGATCAATGCCTATAGATACTAGACTGTAACTTGATGCAGCTTTGTGGTATACTCTGACTGCAACTAAGGGCGGAATTAACAGAAACTAATTGTATTGACTTTCTAAAAAAAGAATTGCCTAAAACAGTGTATATAAAATTAATTGAAATATTTTTGCATGCTATTAACAGTAGTGGCTGGACAAAGCAACAAGTTAATACTATTACTTGGTCAAGGTGCATTCATTTGCCATCAGTAGATGTATAAGTTTGGTGAGTGTTTTAGCCATGATACCAAGCTATGTATTGAACAATATATGTGTAGATATATGTATGTATGTATGTACATATGTATGTATGTATGTATGTATGTAAGTATGTAATGTATGTATGTATTGTATGTATGTATGTATGTACATATATGTGCAAAGGTGGCCTCCTGAAAATGGCTTTGCCACTCCTGAGTTACCTTCAATGATAAACGTTTTAAATATGATAGATAGTTTCTGAAGTTCTGTTAAAGTCAGTTAAAGTTCTGCCCCCTCTGTATTTGAAAATTTCAATTTGCCCTTAGTTTCTAAAAAAATCTCTGATGCAGTAACCCACTCAACCACCCCCGGTCCCTGTGAAAAAGGCCATTTGTGAGTTTAAAATCTATCCAAATGGTAAGCAATGCATCTAGCTATCCAATGAAGAGTTGGTTCATAAGATAATAAATTTGTGGCAAATTGCATGCAAGTAGTTCCATGTCAGCAATGAAAATTGGCATGTGTTTATGCATGGGCCGGTTATGTATGTAAGCAGTGGAGATTAACTCAACAGAAATGATCGACAAAAGCCATATTGTCACTTCATTTGGTCAGACATCCTATACATTTGATTAGAGTTGATGTTAACAGTGTGCGAAATAACTTTTGTAGTACAAGGTGACACACTGTCAGAAGGTTATAAAATTTGCATGGAAATGTGCAGATTTGTCCGGACAGTGTGTTTAAATTATGTACGTATCTCTCAATAGTCTCACAGCAGCCTTTGCTAAAATTTATCAGGACATCTTTTCAATTTTAAAATTGCCCTGACAAATAGTGTATTTATCCGGAAAATGTCCTTTGTCAGGCTGTTATTTTGCACATTGTGATAAAATGTTGAATATTTAGCCACATCGATTTGAAAGTGTCAGATGTCAGACTTTTATAATCTTCTCTATAATTATGTAAGTACATAATTATTAATTATGTACACGTATTTGCAAATACGTACATGCATATGTAAGTATGTATGTATATAAGTATGTATGTATGTATGTATACGTATGTACGTATGTGTATATTTTTCCATACATACGTACGCATGTATGTATATGACAATGTACGTACGTATGTATATGTACATACATACATGCTCCCCCCCTATAATAATCCCTGTGCATTACAAAAAATTTACGTGAAGTTGAAGCACTGCCAAATTAATACCCCCAGAAAGAACTTTTGGCATGAACTGTTAGTTAATTGACATACGTAGCTACATATGAGTAGTGGTAAAAAATGTGTGTTGACATTTTGTGTGTCTAAGCTGGCTTTTGTCAAATCCAGTCACATATGTACGTACATACATGTACATACATGCAAAAGGATCCTTCAGCATGCCCTATACCCAAACTTGAAGTGCGTATCTTACTCTTGTGCTTTCCACCTATCTTTGAGTCTATTATACATACAGTATGTATTACGTATGTATATTTATGTAGAAATTTGGAAGAAAATACTCAAGCGTTCTACAAAGAAATTCAACTGCGTACATCAGTTTTCTGCATCAGTAAATGATAAATGGAGATTGCCTTACGTACTATTATATATAATTTCTGCATGTTTTGATGCATTCATACACACATATCCTAAGAGAGTATGTAATGCATAAAAAATTATGTATGGTGAAAGTGTTACTATGACAACAGTACCATGTTGTCATGGTAGTATAGTTACCATGGCTACATTATACCATAGTAACATCACACACAACGCATTTGTACACAAACATACGCACGCACACACACACGCTACACACAAGCACACACTGACACACATGCACACACATATACAAACGTACACACACATACATATGCACATACAGATACATGCATACACACACACACGTCACATGCATATGTTTACATACGTAAAGCATGCATTATGTATGTTGACAGTGTTAATTTTGTCATGGTAGCAAAGTCACCATAACAACATACTAGTAACAGTAATACCATAGTAACATACACACACAAACACACACATACATGTACACAAGTCCTATATATACATTACACACAACAAAAATTAATACGTATATATTGTTTTATTGTGTGCCATCGTAACTCTGCTGTGTGTTTTATATCTAGGTGTAGGGTAGGAGTAACATAACTATGTAGTCATATAATTATAATTTTATCAGTCCATTTCAGCAGCAAGATCACTCTGCTGTGTGTTTTATATCTAGGTGTAGGGTAGGAGTAACATAACTATGTAGTCGTATAATTATAATTTTATCAGTCCATTTCAGCAGCAAGATCAGTAGGTATTTGTGTATAATATCTTTAGCCATTGTTTTACATACGTTGCTCCTTCAGAGATTGATGAGAATATTGATAGCTGAAAACGGAGCTGTATGATGTTTTTATGTGCGGCTTATACTACATAGGCCCATTGATCTTGAATAGTCAGGTAAATAGATTTGTTAAACTGTGTATGTCATGATCACATTTTATTTTTACTACAGGCGATGAGAAAGAATTGTGTATGGAGGACATTTATTAATTCAAAATACTTGTTGGTTTAGCAATACCACAAATATACAAATATATGTACATGTTATTTTGTTTGTATTGTACTTTTAATGTATTTGCAAGAATACATTTAAAAATTTATTGGTCAGGGTTAACATACGTACGTAACTATAATATAACTACTGTAGCTCAGAATTCCCAGAACAGAACCAAAGGAATAACATAATGGCATAGGCAAAGGAAAAGGGACAAAGCTATCAGGGAGGCTAGCTGCATTACATATATGTATGCATACACATGTAGCTACATGTTAAGTCAAAATTAATGACATGTTCAATCACATTATATGTGACCCGGCATGAAAAAACCAGCCTTATGTATATACACAGTACATAATACGTAAAAGGACAAACTTCCTTTATATTTTGTATAATGGGGAAGTTTGGCGAATGGATTGATTCAGCCAGAATGTACGTAATAATTATTCATTGGAAAATCACAGATGATTTGCCAAACTTTTCCCTGTCAATCCTATGGAACAAATTCCAAGTGAAACTCTCATAATACATACACAAAATACACATTATCATGATATGGTATACTGTAAGCATGAGATTCTCTATAATTATATGAAAAATTGCATAAAGTTATGCTTGCGTATAAATGGGCTGAGGTATATAATTTGAGCACTGAAAACCTGGCGGCCTATAACTGTACATGTGACGTACCAGTAGATAGCTGGTCAACTGTGTATGTACAAATGCAATGCACGTACGTATCATTTAATTGTATTGTAATTTTATTATCAGTAACCAACATAGTACGTACACATATATACAGTTGTCAATCACAATTGAATCACAGTGGGTGGAGCTGCATAAATTATTGGTTTATTGCTAGCTAGCTAAGACTATATTATATAATATACTCAAGTGACTGTTGATATCGGATATTGTTGTTCACATGCATATATACGAGACACAGGTATACATACGTAATTGTAGCTATACAGTATAGGCAATGCAAATATGTATCATGTTATAATTATTACGTATATACGTAAAGTTGAATACCATGTACACATGTACATACTTGTACACAAACAATATGTGTATAGACTAAGGCATAGTAATTATAATAATACATTCCATAACAAAAATTGTTCTTGTACTACATGTTTGTCCTAACTGTGTACTTGTAGTCAATATGGCCTGTAGTAACAATAAAACTTGATCACGGCATACATAATTTAACAAATCTATTTACCTGACTATTCAAGATCAATGGGCCTATGTAGTATAAGCCGCACATAAAAACATTATACAGCTCCATTTTTCAGCTATCAATATTCTCATCAATCTCTGAAGGAACAACGTACGTAAAATAATGGCTAAAGATAATATACACAAATACCTTACTTTCAACACTGATCTTGCTGCTGAAATGGACTGATAAAATTATAATTATACGACTACATAGTTATGTTACTCCTACCCTACACCTAGATATAAAACACACAGCAGAGTTATGATGGCACACAATAAAATAATATATACGTATTAATTTTTGTTGTGTGTAATGTATGTATGGGACTTGTGTACATGTATGTTTGTGTGTGTATGTTACTATGGTATTACTGTTACTAGTATGTTGTTATGGTGACTTTGCTACCATGACAAAATTAACACTGTCAACATACATAATGCATGCTTTACGTATGTAAACATATGCATGTGACGTGTGTGTGTGCATGTATCTGTATGTGCATATGTATGTGTGTGTACGTTTGTATATGTGTGTGCATGTGTGTCAGTGTGTGTTTGTGTATGTGTATGTGTGTTGCGTGCTCAAGCGTGTGTGTGTCTGTGTGTATGCATGTGTGTCTGTGTGTACAAATGCGTTGTGTGTGATGTTACTATGGTATAATGTGGCCATGGTAACTATACCACCATGACAACATGGTACTGTTGTCATAGTAACACTTTCACCATACATAATTTTTTATGCATTACATACTCTCTTAGGATATGTGTGTATGAATGCATCAAAACATGCAGAAAATTATATATAATAGTACGTAATGCAATCTCCATTTACCATTAATTTTGCTGATGTAGAAAACTGATGTACGTAGTTGAATTTCTTTGTAGAACACTGAGTATTTTCTTCCATAAATATATGTAATACATACTGTATGTATAATACAGACCCAAAGATAGGTGGAAAGCACAAGAGTAAGATACGCACTTCAAGTTGGGGGTATAGGGCATGCTGAAGGATCTTTTTGCATGTATGTACATGTATGTACGTACATATGTGACTGGATTTGACAAAAGCCAGCTTAGACACACAAAATGTCAACACACATTTTTCACCACTACTCATATCTACGTATGTCAATTAACTAACAGTTCATGCCAAAAGTTCTTTCTGGGGGTATTAATTTGGCAGTGCTTCAACTTCACGTAAATTTTTGTAATGCACAGGGACTATTCTAGGGGGGAGCAAAAGGGGCCTCCTGAAAATGGCTTTGCCACTCCTGAGTTACCTTTAATGATAAACGTTTTAAATATGATAGATAGTTTCTGTTAAAGTCTAGAGTTCTGTTAAAGTCAGTTAAAGTTCTGCCCCCCAATTTTGATTTGCCCTTAGTTTCTAGAAAAATCTCTGATGCAGTAACCCACTCAACCACCTCCGTTCCTGTGAAAAGGGCCATTCGTGATACAGTTTAAAACTATCCAAATGGCAGGCAATGCAGGCCAGACCTTATTATTGCTTTCAGTATAAGCTCCTCTATGTGCTGACTTTGTAGAGGCTTGCACTTAAAGTAGTCATGTGTAATCAATTGTAAAATGTGACCCAGCATGAGAAAACCAGGCTTATATACACAAAATACACCTATTCATATTGTGGTGCATATTTCCTTTACTATATAATATTTTCAAACTCTGTAAACTGCATTAGATTCAATAGATTGCCTATGAAAAGCTGCATAAATGGTGAAAATTGTGGTATATTCCCATATATATACATGAAGTTATTCAAGTTTAAAATCCAAAAATGTGGTCAAATTTTATGTGCACATAAGCCCTACTTTCTCATGCCGGGTCACAAATCTGTATCACAGTGTTGTCAAAATACCCCAGATCTAGGCTGACGAGGACACTGTACATGGATAATACTTGTGTGTAATAATAAATCCGGCAATAAGATGGATTTGCAAATACGAATACTTTAACCACAAAATCATCAAGGTATACATACCAATCACTAATGCATAATTAACACCATTACGCTCAAGTATTCTAGCCAGTGAATACTGAATATTGTATACACACATATATACGTATGTACATACATGCATACATTCATACATACATAGCAGAGCATGAAATAACAGTCGAATAACATTCGACAATTTCCAAGCACTTTGGGGTTGGCCTGTACAAAATCCCTGATAAATGTCCAAGCCAAAATGTAATGCTACAGTACATATTTCTACTAATGTCTGATCAATTTTGGAAAATGTCAGAACAAATTCCTTACATGTGTCTGAACACTTTCATGTTCTGCATAGACACTCACGCACACACATGCTTACACTCATGCGCACACACACGCATACACGTGCACACACACATACACACACACGTGCACACACACACACACACACACACAATCGCACATATTCAAAGCAACATCAGTGTATCGTATAGAGCCAATCATTCCTTTAGTTAAAACTAGTATAGTTTTTAGGTAGACCAAAATTCATGTGACAAGTAATGTTTCTGCTGGAATCACCTAGCCAGTAGAGTTAGGCTTCCTATTATTAATTGGCTTGACTCTGCGCAGAGTCTGTCCCATTCTATGGACATTGAATACCTGTACAGTCGAGTGCACAGCCAGTATAAAGCACTGACGGTGAAAACCAGATTTCCCTCTTTTGCTCATCCGCACGCAAAAACTATACCCTGCATCTCGCCCTGCATGAATACTCATCCACGGGCACCGACGGTCACAAAAGCATCCATTTGAAATACAGAAATCCGAGCAGAAATCTGAAATACACTATAATGCGTCCTGCACTTACAATGATAATCGTAATAACCCATGCGCTACAAACCAGGAAGAAAACAAGAAATCCTTATCTAAAAAATGTTTTTTTGTGACATAAAACGTTAGCGCGGCTCACTTCGCTCGCCGCGCTATTATATTCTTACTTTTATATATTGTTTATATAAATGGCGAAAATATACACGGACCCATTAACCCATCCGTTTCAAAGCTGTAATTTGATAACTGTCAAACTAGCAACAGTCCGTTTCTTTGATATTAAAGAAATAAAATATTGTAGGAATACCAGCATCAAGAATACCTTTCACTTCAAAGGTCATTAATCTTCGCCAATATCCCTAGTCACGTGTGATCTCGTGACTGGTAGGGATGTTGGTAGCAGCTCAACCTTTTATATCAAACTAATCTCTTCTTGCTGGCTTACTGGAAACGATCATTCCTTTTACTCACCTGGATTTGTCTTGCTGCTAAAAAACCTGCTGTCAACTAATACGTTTCAGGAGAAAGCTCTAACATGTGTGAGATACTTGCAACTCACAACACCTTTGCATTCAAAGGTCATCAGTCGTCGCTAATATCCCTAGTCACGTGTGATCTCGTGACAATCTGGGATGTTGGCAGCAGCTTAAACCTTTTGTATCAATGGTTCTTTCCTTGCAAACTTGCTAGCGACGATCATTCCTTTTACTCACCATGACTGGTAGGAATGTTGGCGGCAGCTTGAACCTTTTATATCAAATGGTTCTTTCCTTGCTGACTTACTGGCGACGATCATTCCTTTTCATAGTTACTCATCATGTTCCTCAGGAAAAGCTCTAACACGTGTGGGGGATGCTTGCAACTTCGCGACACCTTTGCATTCAAAGGTTATCAGTGCATCGCCAATATACCTAATCACGTGCGATCTCATGACTGGTAGGGATGTTGGCAGCAGCCTCAATCTTTTATATAAAATGTCTTTTGCTGCTGGCATAGCTATATCTTCAATTGGATTTATTGCCACCTATATAGCTAGTTGTATCAATCTGAACATTATTACTTAAATTCAGCAACCTAGCTAGCTATAGCTACTAAGAATTATACATAGGTAACATCATAATGAAATTTATTGGAATCAACAGTATTAGCAAGCTAGCTAGCTAAGAATTAGCTAGAGCTATAGGTAACTATTATGATTATATAATGAATCACATATATACTGTATGTTTGATAATCTGTCACATGAGCTGTCACAGCAATTTTATTTCTCCCTTCTCCACTCCTTGCTTCAGAGATTTCACCACTTCATTATCATCTGGACCACACCCATCAAAAGTTACAATGTATCCCTTCCTTGAGTAGGATATGACAGTACCTTTATACCAGCGAGTTGTCTGCTGGTCATTCTCATAAAACTCTATGGAGACTCTAAGTCCAACAGCTTTTTTGCCAGAAGGTACAATAGCTAATCTACTTTCTGGTGCTTTTGGAGGACGACGTGTTCTTCTTTGTCTCTTGGTAGAATATGAAATTGTAACTCCTGCCTCGGCTGCCACTTGCAGTGCTGCTTGCCGACGATCCTCCAAGTAAAAATGTTCAAGGAGAGGTTTTAAGGACACAGATTTAACATTAGTTGGGGTGCCCTGTCGATTGATAGACTCCACAGGATTATTAGTACCCGGTAGTTCATCCCAATCATCCTCATCAATTAAACTGTATGCCCTGCATAGTTTCTTCAAAACTGTCGTACGAGTCCACCATTCCACCCAAGTCTGTGCTCTACTCCACCTAACTGTGTCAACCTCTCCAATAGTAATTGAACATAATGGAGGTGGCAAGCTTGTATAGATAAATTAGTAAATAGCTCTGCTCCTGACAAAACCTTAAATGCCATCTTCACAATAGTCTGAGATGAATTTTCAGGTATCAATTTAGCTATGCTCATAAAGATCTGATAACCAACTGAAGCCACTGAACTGTTGACTAGTTTGGCTATCCTCGTGGCTGATCTGAGAAAATGGACGGAACAGCCTCTTAGTATACTGCTAATCTCTTCGCCGAAAGTCTCTTTAAACCCATTTGCTTCGGCTTCATCAAAATCTAAAAGTATCTCTTTATGTGCAGCCTTCAGTTCATACCTAGGATGCAAATACTTGACATTGCAGGATAGTACTTTTAGTGCCTTTCCTATTGATACTCCATCCTGGTGATTCATTAGACTCCTGCCGCAGGCCATGTAACATTTGGTGATGCTGTTAAAGCATACCATGTTAAAAAGATATGGGAAGTGGTGATTTCCCGTATAGTCAATATCAGCAAACAATGCATCCGCTGTAGACCAATGATGTGCTTGGAACGGAGATTGAAAAAAAGCGTAGCTACCTCTTGTCTCTACTAAAGGTATAAGCATCATCACCGTCCAGCTGATAGGTTCCAATTAACATATCAATCTCTCTCGACTTGTTCTCTAATAGCATGCACTGTCTATCAATTTGACTTTTCATTGCTGGAAAGGATGCTATTATTGAGAAAGGATTAACCCTGTCACTATCAACCTTCTCTGCCTCTTTTCTAGCCTTTTTAACAATAGCGCACATTCTGTCAAGATTAGAAGTTTCAATCGGCCTATAATCCATTCCAACTCCTTTTTGTAATTCTTTAGGAGAAATATCAGGATACAACTAGTTGTATCCTGCTTTTCCCTTTGATTCGCCCACGCAAAGTAATACATCAATAATTGGAAGTTAAAATGGGTAAATGTAATGAAATAATCTCAAAGATTGTTAAAATGTTGATGATGGTGAAGATGTCCATGAAGGTAGCAATGTTTCATATAGATTCTGAAGAAAAGTCCGCACTGGCAAGATCTTGTACGTGTTCACCAGCATAATAGTCACTATGTGTATTGTGGACATATACAATAAAAATTACAAGAATAAGTAGGAATAATAGATGATGTGGGAATAAAATAAGAATAATGTGTCAAAGTTTTGGGAAGTTCAGGAAGGAGTGATAGGTAAAATTTTGAGCATATTAGGCTAAGCCCTAGCTGAAGTAAGTCAGGCACTGGAAAGGCTAGCTGGCCTGTATATCATGTGTATGCCCTACATACGATATCCACCTTGGATATGTCACTAGCATGGTCACGTTAACTGTGTACAATGTATGTACGTATTATGATTGTATTAAATTAATTTTTATTTCAGTAACCAACGACATAATGCATGTGTACAGTCAATGTACAATCACAATTGAATCAGCAGTGGGTGGAGCTGGTAGAGCTGCATATATAATAATTTTATTGCTAGCTAGCTAGGACTATGATATATCTGATTATATTATACTTAAAATTGGCTATTGATATTGGATCGATGTCGTTCACATGTATACTATCCTGTGCTGAGACACAGCTGGTACCGGTATACCCTGCTATACAAGTGTAATTATTAGAGATGACATAATTATTTAAATAATATATATACCGGTAAGCAATGCATCATAATATTATGCATGTTACAATTATCATCATTACACGGTATGCATAATTATGAAGTTGAATACCACGACCTACATGCACACATACAATTTGTGTACTGCAGACTAAGGCATAATAGTAATAATGTACATCACATTGTGTAAAAATACGTACATAGGCATCAGATCATGATCAGATTCATGTAAATATTATATACATGCAACTGTTGATTAATCATAGCATTGTACTAAACATGCAGCCTTTGATCTAACCAATGAACCAGTTCCCAATAGGCAAACAACCACAATATAGTTGCCTAGCTACGCCACGAGGTGACTCAACCTTCAATCATATAAATGATTTGAGTCATTTGACTTTGTAAATTATTTTAAAACACATACTCAAAAACATTCCATAACCAAAATTGTTCTTGTACTACATGTCCATTCTTTTTTGTCCTAACTGTGTACTTGTAGTCAATATGGCCTGTAGTAACAATAAAACTCGATCATGACATACACAGTTTAACAAATCACTATTTACCTGACTATTCATAGATCAATGGGCTTATGTATGTAAGCCGCAAATACAAACATCATGCAGCATTCATTTCTCAGCTATCAATATTCTCATCAATCTGTGAAGGAGCAACAAAAAATGATATACATGTCGATCACCTCACTTTTTGACACCGATCTTGCTGCTGAAATAGACCAAACGTAGTTACGGTTACTCCTACCCTACACCTACGTAGATGTAATACACACAGCAGAGTTATGTTGGCAAACGATAACATAATTTTGTTGTGTGTACTGCATGCAAACATGCATGGGACCATGTGTACATGTTTGTGCATGCATGTGTGTGTGTGTGTGTGTATGTTACTATATATGGTATCATTGTTACTAGTATGTTGTTATGGTGACTGCTACCATGACAACATTGTCATAGTAACACTGTCACCATACATAATGCATGCATATATGTAAACATAATTATGCATGTGACATTTGCATGTGTATATGTGTATGTGTATGTGCATTTGTGTATAAATACATATAATGCAGACACAAAGAGAGGTGGGAAACACACGAGTGAAAAAGTAAGATATATACGTACTTCTAGTTGGGGTAGGGCATGCTGAATCCTCTTGCACGTACGTATGTACTTGCACGCATGTAGGCCCATCTGTGTATACACACATTCCCATCCTAAATAAATTAAAAATGAATCACAACACACAGTAGTGATATTCATTACATCCTTACCGTTACTATATTGTCATACGGTAATCCACTATTATTCTCGTATACTGAATGGATGGTACTGTAATATAAATTGCTATGGTATGTAAACTGAAATAATATACGTATATAGCTAAGACATTGCAAAGTGATAATATTTACGTACATCCTTAAAGCTTACTGCTACTATCTCCCGCAATCTTTTGTGGTATATCCTGTCCCCTCCTGGTTGAATGAAGACATTCCTATACAAATCACAATGCACATACAATATATAGTTAATTATTGAGAAATTCATCACCTGTGTCTGGTATGTACACTCCGAATTTCCACCAACATGTTTGCTTGGAATTGCTAATCCACATTAGCACTATACAGCATACGTAACTGCTGAGCCTGCAGTACAAGTAGGCCTAGGTCTGTACTCTGTACAGCTGTAGCAGGATCCTGTATAAAACTGTAACTATGCATATGTACATGTAATACAAGTGTATGCATGTACGAATATTTGCATGCATATACTACATTGGTACGTTCGTACATAGTACCTTTGAAATTGGATGACAATGGGATGTTCCTAATGGTCCCGTGGCTACCTGAAATCAGTATCTTCGTTGTTGCCTCCAGCCTTCTCTCTCTCATTATTCTTCTTCAAGTTTGTTAATAGTCATCATGTGGTCTGTAGGAAAGATGATAATAGTTGTACATAATATACCAAATAGGCGGTAATTTTCGAGGCATGAAAATTTCGCGAAAAGCTAAAAAATAAGATTTTCGCGTTTATTTGTTCGCGAGACACCTGAAGACTGGAGGATGCACGTTACACAGGCAATAGTATAATTAATGATGCACGAAATGTTTGCGATTATATTTTCACGAAGGCTGTTTTACTCGTGAAATTCGTGAAAATTTCATCCCTCGAAAATTACCGCCTATACGGTAGTTATTACATGGATATACGTATATAGCATGGTATGAGTCATGCACAGTTCTTTGTACCCAACCAATAGAAGGTGATGGTATCACATCTCCATGGAAATACTATATGCATGTTACTTTGCAAATAAATTAGTGTTGTACCGATTAATCGGATCACAATTGGAAACAGCAGATTATTGGGAAATTTTGTGACAATTGGTATCGGTAGATTTTAAAGTTACAATATCGGTTATTAAAATCAAATAATTCAAGATCCTTGTGCTTGTAACTGAACCAATAGATTTACTGATTTTGACAGAATATTACACTTTTGTAAGTTTTATTATATGTTTGTAATAATCGGTATCGGATTGAAATATCGGCTGTCTGGAATGTAAAATAATCGGATATCGGTATACTCCTAAAATCTGGCAATCGGTACAACACTAAAATAAATGCATTGCCATAGCAATACAGTCTATCACTACGGCAATGCATGCAGTATATGTATGTTAATGTAAAAACATGTGCATCACCATGGTGATACAGTATATGTATATTATTGTGCAAACGTGTACATTACCATGGTGACACAAGTACATTACTTTGCAAATTTTTTAAGACTACCTAAAGGCAATATTTGACAAACTTATATATTTTTGTGGATAACAATTTCAAGATTACCACGTACGTATATATATATCACTTTTGACCATGGATATTTGTTCAAGACAGTTATACCATATCAAGTACCATATAGTGCAAAATTTTGATGATGCAAAAATTTGACAGGCATACATAATTTTCACCAATCGGATCAGCCTTACATGCAAACAGCTATCGAAAGAAAACTTGGATGGTAAAAATTTATCAAATTGTCAATAATTCCCTGATCAGATTTAGCACTATATACCGTAGATTGGTTTTTTCATGTCACTAATTATCATACGTATATTAAATTTTCAGGTGAATTTTTTTGTATTTATAAAATAATAAAATTTCATAAAAATAATTTTCAACATTTCTCTTATATAAGCACCACGAAAAAATCACAATCTACGTTGGTAACAGAAAACCTTTACTCCACAAAAGACTGCTTTACAGTACTGTAAATACATACGTAGGTATAATAATTATTATATGGAATTAAGGAATATTACCTAGATTCCTATCAAACATGCATGCCACATGGTCAGCAGAGCTGTATGTGTGTGTGTGTGTGTGTGCGTGCGTGTGTGTGTGTGTGTGTGTGTGTGTGTGTGTGTGTGTGTGTGTGTGTGTGTGTGTGTGTGTGTGTGTGTGTGTGTGTGTGTGTGTGTGTGTGTGTGCGTGTGCGTGTGTGTGTCAGTCATCAGTCATGTGGTTATCAGTCATGTTGTGGTTATAATCTTTTGTGCCATCCATAATACACACATATACATACACACGTGTACGTATATACATATCAATAACCAATTAAATTACCAAAACAAATATCATGATGGTCAGATTGCATGCTTTTATGTATGTTGAACTGAACTGACATTGAAATGTCAGAAAGCCACTCTGTTCTTTGCTTAAAATTCACACATGCGTTTACAAAGACTCTGTGTGCCTGCCGGTTACATTATACTGAAAATGCAATGAAATAAAATGTACTGTAGAAATTGTGTCGAATTATCTTCACACCATACGTAAATACCTGTGCCTTTACCTGTATGGTAGGGCTGAGCGATAATATCGTTTTAAGAATAATCGCGATAAAATAATTGTTATCGCGATAATTTTTGAGGAATCACTATCGCGATAGTTCAACACACTCTAATAGAACAGTCAAATACTCTAACAGGGCAATCAAATACTTCAATAGAACAGTCAGTGTGCAGGCCAACTAGTTGAGGTTACACCACTGAATCAATGATACACATCCATGGTAGTGGTAGTAGTTACTCCAAAAGAGCCTAATTGCTGCAATAACTAAAATTATTGTGCATGTAAACACTAAAATACACTGATAGCATAATTTATTGACTATCGTGATAGTATCGTGTATCGTGAATAGTTTACAACTATCAATCACGATAGTAATTTTTAGACTATCGCTCAGCCCTACTGTATGGTATAGTGGCCAACAGTAGGAGTATGTGTGAATGTGTGTGTATATACGTACGTGTGCATGTGAATGTGTGCATGACATATGAATGTGCGTGTCTGTGTGTGCATATGTTTGAAGAAATGATTCTATTGAACAGTACAGCCATGGACCATTCATGCAAATATATTATATAGATGTTTGTTTGGCAACTAAACAACTAAACCTGCTACCTCTTACAGGTTAGGCATAACCATCTAATGCATCATTTGGGACTGAAGGGATCAGTCACAAAGAAACCCAAAGGACTGTACTAAGGTGCTGTCCCCAAAAGTAAGAAAGCCTAGTAAACATTATATTAAGCCGGTTAGGCCTTTTTCATGATTGGCACATTTACTCACTATGTACAGTGGATAGCTATACATATGCAATGGACATAAAATATACCTGGTTGTATGGCGAGTCACGAACCGGTCACCAACCTACTAATTTAGTTTTAAAATACAAGCCAGGATTTAACCATGAGTATCTTGAATTCATAAATCCACTACAAATAATGTACTGCGCTTACAATAAAACCTGTACCATGGTACACAGGTATTACCTGTAATAATTCCTTAATAACTCGTACGTATTACCTGATAACCGTAGTGCGAATCGGGTGGCAGGGGTGTGCACCTGTACCAGTACCAGACCCTAGTAGCCCGGCGCTTATAATCTCTAATCGATAAGCGCCTGGGCGTAGAGGGTCTGGCTACGCGAGACTAGTCTGGGAATGAGACTAGGGCCTGCTAGGGACTAGGCCCAGTCAATGTGAGTGCAAACCCTGGCAGTGTGGAGACTATACATGATATTAAGACTATGATATAAATTGGTGATTTTGGACCTTAATAATTATAACATCTCTTTGAATAGCCATGGTATTTCAACTTCTAGGTATTTTACTCTAGCACTAGCTGAATTCTAAATACGAAACACACCCACACTCACCGAACTTTTGAGCTACTTACTTATACTTAGCTTATTTGACAATAGAGCTATGCGCTCATGTAAAAGTTTGACAGGTCATGTGATCCCTCGTGATGCTTAAAATTTGCCGGTCACATCTTTCAAAATTTTAATATCTAAAGTAAATTTCCGTATATTACACAGTACGTGATCAAAAATCTTCAGAAAATCTGAAAGAAAGATATACACAATACCCGCACAATACGTAGCTTTGTTGCTGGCCCCTAGGTTCTACGTGTTAGACAAAGATAAGAAACTTGGTGAAGAAGTAAGTTTTATGATTGTTCTATATGTTGTGCCTATGTAAGAGTGTATATTTGAGAGTTTGTAATAGCGCGCCAAAATATACTTTGATTTGTAACTCGGCTCTAAAGCTGTCCCTAGGCAGATTATAAATTTTGATAAGAATAAAAAGTCTACTAATGAAGGCTTGTCCTTGATTTTTATCCATAAAAGCCGTAGAATGGAAAATATTCGTTAATTTGTAAATTCATAAACTGAATGGTTTTGGTTATGTTACATAGCAATGACTCACTATTACTTTGAGTTCAAAGACGCATTATCTCCTGCTGAAAAGAAGTATTGTATTGATAATGGAGAGTTGTGGAAAAATGCATCAGGCTACCAATGTTATTACTATGGAATATCACCACAGGAGCCTAAAGATTCGGACAAGGAAGTCCAAGAATTAAAGAAAAATGTAAAAGTAGATTGGAAATGGCATTGGCAAGGGAAGCACCCTCCAGATAATCCAAAGTGGGAAAAAATCACACAAGTATAGTGCTGCGAACTGCTTTACACAATTTCAGTAGAAACAGGTAGGAATGAGTTACTGTAGCTTTATATTATTACTATAATGGCTGTATAGCTATATGAATACTGAGCTCTTTGGTTATTATTATTATTATTGCTATAATTATCCTGTACAACTTCAGTAAAGAAGACTATGTACAGGAGGGGGGGCATAAACATATTACAATGACAATGATAAAAGTGAATTATTACTATTTGAACAATGTTTGAACTGATGTAATAATCCACAATTCACAATTTCACATGGCAGATTGTTCCATAGAGGAATTGTACGTAGCTGGATAAAAAAGGATTTAAACACGTTCTTGTTAGCATATGGAGCTTATAACAATGAGGACTGCGTGTTGATACAAGTCCAGAGAATTGAATATACTGGCCATCAGAACAGAGTTGGGGTCGTTCCTTTTAAAAAGTAACTAGTTACATATTAGAAGGTTGCAGACTTGTAGTGGTGGCACACGTGAACAGACATACATAGACTTTCATCTCTTCATTGCCACTTCTCACATAGAGTTCCCCAGTAAAATCCACTCCAGTTACTGTGAATGGGCGAACATCCTAGGTTCTGGACTACCTTATAGCTTGCTTATAAGGCTTTCATTAGACCGATGATGGAATATCGTAATGTAGCCGGTAGCCAGTGGCGTATCTACAGCAGGGCATAGGCCCTGCTTAGGATAGCTGGTGCCCTGCCTACTGTGATTTGTGATCCCACAATGATTAATAAATATAACAAATAACATAGCTAGCTACTTTTGGTGATAATATATACCTTCTTCAGATTCTTCTACACTGCATTCAACGCGAGTTTAAATATTTTATTTAATGCCCAGCATGGAAGCACGTGACATCTTGTGACGATATGGCAAGCAAGCGGCAAATAATTTTCATGGTATACAAAAGAAACGGTGTGATGATGTAGAAAGCGAAGTTTCAGGGCCAATGGAGCATTCTGGTGAGTTTAGTGAGTCTACTAGTGACGAGTGTGATTATAGTGACTGTGACGAGCAAGGTGACAAGTCTGATCCAGAGCCTTATAACTATACTGCTGATTGTTATATAGACGACGGTGAGGACCACGGCCACCACACAAACGGTAGTGGTATCAGTTGGCATAATGCAATTAATATTCAATTAATAATTCAATTAATAAAAATAGCTAGCTAGCTTACTGCACATGTAGTATTGTAAAATCATACAAATTTATCACCAGAATCAATCTCAGAGCATCCAATTTTCAAAATTTTCCTGGGGGGGCATACCCCCAGACCCCCCTAGCATTAGCATGCTTCGCATGCTGATTGTGCTTCGCACAATATGTAGCTAGCCAGTCAATCTCCATGTGATCTCCAATCTAGCTGTGCCCTACCAATCAAAGTGGTCTAGATACGCCACTGCCGGTAGCCCTTATGGGTGCTAGTGCCACGCAACTCAGTAAGCAGTGTAAGCTTGATACTGTTCAAAATGCTGCCACAAAACTGTGTCATACATCTGTAATAAGACGGATACTAAACTAGAGCAAGGTTTGACATATTTGATAATCATCAAAATCATGCGTATCTTACATCACCCTACGTATCAATTAAGTTACAATCATTCTTTTTATACTAGTAATACAATAAATCATTATAATTAGTCTCATTACACATCTTTTGTTCCTCTTCAGTATTGTCGTTCATGCTGCCGCAGTTGGATTGCTGTTAAAATTGTTGGATGGTTGCTGCCATGAACTTTTGCAGACTTTTTGTCCTGATTTTTCTGCTCCACATTTCACGTTGCGTAGATCATCGAGATTATCTCCACACAACCTCGGATATTGTAGTTTATAATTCACTTGATAGCTATATTTGATGGAGTTTTCTGGGGTGTATCACTAGAATGAAGTCCCGATTTGTTTGCGTCAAGATGGCCATTCTTTTTGATGGCAAACTGTATGTAAACACATTCAGCATGCTATATGTAGACTGTAGAGTATGTAATGGTCATGTTGTGTTTATCTTAAAAAAATAAATAAATATAAAAGTTCCACAATTTCTGCTAAGGCACAGAGGTGAAGGGTCGTAAAAAAATAAATAAATAAAAAAGTTACAGTTTCTGCTAAGGCATAGAGGTGAAGGGTCAGAGATTGCTCCCATTTGGGCCACTTCTCTTGATCTAATAACCACTTTGGTCCCTGCCTCCATAGTTGTGAAGATGCCAACTAGTCAAAGGAGAGACCTCTGGTAGGTAAATCAGCAGGGTTGCTACTGGTTGGGAAATACTTCCAGATTGCTGTTGGAATCAATTGATGAATCTCTCCAATGCGGTGCGCAATGAAAGGTGGTAACTTTTTTGAACTGTGGACCCAGTATAGCACAATCTGACTGTCAGTCCAGATGTATGTTTGAGTGGATTCAAATTTGAGTAGTGTCATGAGTATATGACTAATATATGACAAGTAATTCTAAAAGAATTGTAAATCACTGTCAAATAGAGTATAAAACTGAATTTTAAACTCCGCAGAAATCCCTCGAGAAATCCTTTTCTGAGCTCTAGTCAGTTTTCATTACAGCCTTTTACAGGCCTTGCCAGTAAGTTCCCTATAAGAAATAGTTAATATGTTGACACGGGCTGCCTTCATATACCTTCAGTATCTGTACTATAATAATTGACTGGCCTGATAGTTCTCCTGAGGTGGGCCTAGCTGACTGTCTCAGGGACCACTAGGAACCTATGTACCTAGGTACACAGTTTTCCAGCACTCAACACTTTCGTGCTGGGGGTGGTGACAAGGGCGTTACATTTAGCCTGGGCAAAAAAACTTATAAATAATGTTGTCAAATGTCCCAAGGCGTAGGGCAATCAGTTTTACAAATACTCCAACATATATATCGAACCCCCTACTTGGTCATAGGGAATTTGACATCACATTGATCAGACTAATGTTTTTATTATTTGTAGAAATATGTTAAATGCCCCAGGGTGGGGCAAAGGTTTTTGCACATGATTAGAATACGTATATTGTAATTTGGCATTCCCTTTACAGCCGAGCACCTCTGTATTAGCTGTGTTCATTTATTTAATATGTATTTGGAGATGGTGCTCCTTAGTCTGACCTTATAATATTATGCGCCTAATGAAAAAAGGTGTATAGTGCAATCAAATCACTTGTACAACATTCATTGGGAATTGATGACATCATTGGCATGCATGACTACAATTTATTTGTGATCGTTGATCTTGATGTTGGAATAACAAGGGGGTGTTACACCAATACTCTGCAATGGTGTGACCTCAAAAACCAAGCAGTCAAAAAGGACAGTAGTGTCAATAGTGGTTCAGTCATTCAACAACACCACAATCGATATTAATTATACAAAATGGCATTGAATTTTTGTGATGCGGGTAAGCACAAATTGCTACAAACTTTGGTTGTGTGTCAAGGTCAAACATCGGTCAAGAACTGTTTTTACTTGGACCAGCCTTGACCGCAGTCACAGATTGTAACACAATGTGACATTCCCTTGTAACAATAGATGTATACGTACGTTACGTATACTGCAATGTACGTATACTGCATAAACTACTATGTTTGAGATCTACTTCATGCAGACTTTCTAGACGCTCACTAGGTGACAAATGAAAAGCACCAAGTTTGTTTATATACAGAAACAATACAGTTGATATTAATTTAGTGCAATTACATAAGTGCAGGCATACGTTGAAATTTTGTTTTATTGTGCTTGACATTATAGCTACGTAGCTACACTTGTGCACTTTCATTACATAAAGGGACAAAGCAACAATAAATGGCCAATTTCCAGTCCATAAAACATGTTGATTCAAACACCGAGACTGTGGGATTACCGAGGGGGGCTTTAATAAGGTGGTATTAGATTCCCACTCTCCACACCACCACACCCTTTTACATATATGTGTAATTTGTGGTCTTTTCAGTCCCAGCTCAAACTCCGAAGCTATCCAATTCACATACCATATACGGGATATATACTGGTAATAGTACTATTTTTTAGTAGTAATGTCCCATTCCTATAAGACTAATATATGACAAATATTTCTAAAGGACTGATGAATTATATATAGATAATTGCACTCCATAAAATGCTCGTTCACCCGTTTGTGACAGAAATTAGTCTGATTCTGGTGCTAGCTACTGAGTATCCTCGACTCCAGCTTAGTCTGTATACTAAACAGGTAGACCTATTATGCAAAGGATACCGGTATAGTTTTGTGTGCATGTAAAAATGAAAGGAAGCTTACCACAGACTCTGTCAAGGTGATTTTGGCCTACTTGACATTATATTTAATTAACTTATGTTGTTAAATTTCATAATTATACACATGATTAATGTGAATATAATGTGTTTGTGTTTATGGTAGGGTGCGTGCATGTGTGAGTGAGTGAGTGAGTGAGTGAGTGAGTGAATGAATGAGTACATTTATGGGTATGTGTTAAGTGGAGTATGTTGGAATTGTCTTGTTTCTGTGTGTGGCTGTCTATGTTTGGAATTTACTTAGATACTGGAAATTCTAAACACAGTCTTATCTGTGTGAAAAAGTGTCACTTAGGCAACTCTACCATGTTGTCATGGTAGCAGAGTTACCATGGCATTGTTATAATTATACCATACATATTGATAATAAATTACATGCACATCGTGCATACACGGTAAACACATGTGCATATGTGTACACACACACAAAAACACACATAAAAACACACACATGCATGTACCAAGCTCGTAGCCAGAAATTTCTGCTGGAGGGTTCTTTTGTAGAAATGTGGACCTCATATTGCTGCAACCAAGCAAAATCAGCTTAGGATGAGCTGAAGGGTTTAGCTATACATATGTGGTTTGTGCAAAGCCCACATACGCCGTATAGCCCTAGGCAGCTTCATAAACTATGTCCTACTAATAGTCTTCTCTTAACAAAATAGTGGACCCTGGTTTTTTCGAAACCTACACTAACAGAATCCCCTGGCTATAAGCCTGCATATTCATACACATGCATATACACAGATTTTTGTGTGTGCAAATTAAAATTTTTTTACATAACTTGGTAACTGGTTTCTGATATTTCCATGCAAGAATGAATGGCACATGCTTCTATTTCTTGTGTTAACACATTATCATGGCTGACTTATTATAGGCCATAAATTAATATATTAATTAGTTAACTGTATGTATTACTTTATTATTAAGATGAGTGATTGTGGGTATATATGACACGAGATGGTACCAAGCTCAATTCCTTTCTCCTGCATCAGTGCTGCGACCAGGCACACATTGATATCTCATGATATATATAACCGTAGATAAAAAATATGTTGGTACACACTTCCAATTTTTAACAATGATTTCATGCACTTGCATACATGCGCTATGTATGTAAGTAAGATGTATAATCACATTATTTCAAATTCATACTCCTCCATGCAGTTAACCAGTAAACTGACAGTTATAATTTGTTCAGTAAATTTGCTGGCCAGTTTCACAACTCTTTTATGGATGTTGTTATGGTAACTTTGCTACCATGGCAACATTACATGTATGTATGTACGTATATGTGTGTGCATTATACATGTGTGTTTGCGTGTGCATGCGTGTGTGCGTGCGTGCGTGTGTGTGAGAGAGAGAGTGTGTGTGTGTGTGTGTGTGTGTGTGTGTGTGTGTGTGTGTGTGTGTGTGTGTGTGTGTGTGTGTGTGTGTGTGTGTGTGTGTGTGTGTGTGTGTGTGTGTGTGTGTCTAGATTGATTATGAAGCAGTTTTAGGCTGAATTTTGAATAAATACGTATGTACATAATTATCAGAGCTACATACAGGCAAATCAGAGTCATGTATGTATGTATGAATAGATGCACATAACTAGCTAATCAACTATTGAGACTTCATTATTATAATGTTGCAATTAATAGGATCCTTTCAACTGGAACTTAGCCTATATGATTACCTATATGATTATTATAGCTAGCTACTGTGCATGGGATTATAGGATCAAATTCTACCATTATGATGATTAGCTAGTTCTTCATAATCCAGATTTGTTCATAATAGTACTAAAATTATGTGTGCATGGCTATAGCTAATTGAGAGAAGAGCAGTGTGACAGTAATGCAGCCATCAAGAAGTAGCTAAAGATCAACCGTCCACAAGTGAAGATCTAAAGCCACTTAGGAAAATAAGACGAGTGTCTGGATTTAATACATGGCATGCTGAATATTTGCGTTCTACAGGTTTGTGTCACTATGACACTACGTAATAAAGTATAGTGAAGGTGTGCATATAGCTATACCATATTTTATTTTCTAAGGTATGGCTACACATTAAATTCAGTTAACAGTTATAGCTATGTATGATTTTGTAATTTTTGTAGAATCAACAGCATTACCTACTTTGGCAGCCAAGAACCAAAAATCTGCTGAATTATGGAGAGCACTGTCAGATGAGCAAAAAAGTATTTATAAGGAGAATTAAAGCAGCAGCCACCAATACTGGAACAACTGGGAGAAATTTAAAAAATGAATGCAAGAAGATATACAGTCTTCTCCAAGATGTGGTTAGCTAATGCTATTATATGTAACCTGATTTGCAATAACCGACATTTTGTATTTCGAGAAATACCAATTTGAAATATTGAAGCCACTGTGGTTCTCTTATGCCACACTGTAGCCATGCCAGATTTACACTAGAAGTACATAGAGTAGTTTCATACGTAGCTAGTGTTTTATAGCTAACACTTCCACTTATGTACAGTAGCTAACACTGCTGGTTTTTGAGAGACTATTTTACAACCCTTGCTATATCACGAGTGTCACATATAAGGGGTGAGTGAGTTGTAGGGCGGGCAGTGGGGACAGTTGGGCCACTGTAGGTGGTTCATTGGGACATAGACAGTGGAGCCGTGTCTCTAGTAGGTGACAGAAACAGCCACAGTCCACAGGATAGGCCGTGACAGCGTTATCGACAGTCTGGCACCACATGCAGTCTTCTTAATGCCCCCCAGTTACTCTACAGGCCCTGTAGTGCACCTCTGTGGTTTGACAGGATCGGTGAAAAGCCACCTGGCCATCTATAGCCATATATTTGGTATGTCTGGATAGTGCCCGAGTGTGGCTTTCACATTTAACTATAAATTGGATTTCAGTTTTTGTGATGTTTAGGTTGGTTTTTGCAAATCCAGTCACATATACATACATATTATACGTATGTATGTATGTATGTATGTATGTATTATACGTATATATTTTATCACCTAGGCTGAGCATGCCAATGGGATTCCTGGTTTTCATTTGTTATTTGTCGCTGTTCACAATGATAACCATGTAGTTGGTGGAACTGAAATGGGTGCAAAGTTTCTGCGCGAAATTGGAACACATGTTCCTCATTCTTTTTTAGGATACTTGTCAACTGCTAGTTTAAGTATGTATGTATGTATGTATGTATGTATGTATGTATGTATGTATGTATGTATGTAAGTATGCATGCATGTATGTATGCATGTATTGTATGTATGTACATGTGAATTTTCCAAATGCCTATAGCTGGCTGCAGTTTAGATACAATTTTTTATAATGGGCATAAATATAGATCAATTAAGGCTGCTTTTACTTATTCTAGCCCATATTAGTGAACCCACCACGTATATAAGTTTTTTTATTGCTTACAGCTCTAGTTCTAAATAAGGTATTTTCATGTTCTATAAGCTTTATAAATAGTTTCTACACTTGTGGTAAAAATAGTGTTGTTTTGTTAGAGCCTGAGTTATAATGAAACAAACTTAAAAAATGAGGCAATATTTGTGTGTTCACATGGCAGACCTTGTTACCTACAACTTCTCATCACCCCTAGGTCTAGATACCATAATGTATTTCTTATTTGGGCTGCACCATATAATGCAGTATCAGAATCTGTGTAGCCAGAACAATACTGTAACTACGCAGATTATGTAAGTATGTAATTTGAAACTTATAAACCTATCTATAGGTAGTTGTGATTCCACCTCAACATCTACATCACCTGATCATGAACCAGACAATGATAGCAAGGAGTCATTAAGAAGAAGCGTGGAGAATTTGTTTAATCTTTGTTATGGTATTGGCTGTTGTACGTATCAATGTCTTTGTGTTAGTGCTGAAAGGAATAATCAAATAAATATTTGTATCAGGACACATTTTGTATGGTTTATAGATTTTGTATGTATAGGGCAGTCTATTGGAGACAGAGCAGCAAGACTACCTTACAAAAAGATACGTACAAGAGTACGGTATATCAATGAATGGATTGCCACAAAACAAGTCACTAAAACACCCATCATCATATGGATGCCTTATGTTGAAGCAAATATTATCTAATAAGGATAATATCACAATACAAGGTGTGTATAGCTAATACATACATACACAAATTTAACATGTAATTTTAGTGAGTAATCATCCAACTTTACGGCAGCACCAGGAAAAGCATGCTACTGGATCAACTACTTCTTCCCTTATGGATAATACTAATGGTATTGCTACTAATACGTAGCTACTAGAGCTTCAGCATAAACAAATGTACTGGATTCAAACAAACCTTCAAAGGTTCCAACCGTTAAATGCAACATTCAAAATATTTATACTACACTACATAATGAAGTATGTTGGTAATTTGTATAGTATTTGTCGAGCAGTCAAAAAGGCAAATTCATAATTTTTGGTTGCACAAGACTACTATGTATGTGTGTGCCCTTGTGGCTTTAGTATTAGAAGAAAGCATTTTGCTGGTAATTTCAGTGCATGTAGTAATAAATATCTATGACAAAAGTAATGTGTTGTAAAAAGATTCGTTGAAACTTTGAAGATTGTTCAAAGGTTATAAATTGACATTCATTTATGTACTGATTAGCTAATACGTATGTATGTTACATGCTACATGTGACAACATGTATGGAAAACGTAGGACACATGATAATAATTATGATTAACATGATACGTATAACATTAATATGTTTTACACAATAAAATTTATTGTATTACCCATCTAAAAATTAATGAAACATAAATGCTTTCGGTGGTTTTTACATTCCTCTATTAAGTACATAACTACATATGTGACATGAATGTCACATACATGTTGAAGATTGAAGTGTTGAAATTTAACCTTTGAACGTTTTAGTGAAGTTTGATGTTGCATAAATCATCCAATAGAATGGCCCAAAACCGGAACTTACAATTGTCAATAATAAAGGGTATAGCTACATGGTATAATGTTTTCGTAAGGTTTTTATGGTATATGTATTTTCACAAGATCAAGGAGTTACATGTGAAAAGCCATCACAATCAACTACCACAAGTAAAAGAGCAATTTTGAGGTACATAAGCATGTTGGATATGCGTGTATCACAATTTGTTATATCAAGAATTTATTTAGTGATAACTCCAGCTTGGACCATCCTTACTCCAAGCAGCCTTTCCCAGTTGCACCTGGTAGTAAAGCGAAGTTATTGGTGAATTCCAAAAGAGTAGGAATAGGGACAATGACAGGTGGAAATCTGCTACATGGCCATGAAATTCCTCCAGAATTTGTTGCAGTTTCCATCGACTGCATAGATGCAAATACTTGTCCAATGTATATGACACCATTTGATGAACCATTTTTGCATATAGGCCAGTTTACAGCATGGCCAATTGCACAATTACAGTTTCTGCAAACATAACATGGTACATCTGTGAGTGCTTCTGTATACACATTACATATTGATCATGATAAGGATATGAATCATAAATTAAAGTGTATTAATGTGTAGCAACAAATGCGGTGAAATGCCAACAATATAAAGCTTTTGTGTCACATGTCTTGGCATATATGGCATGGAGGATCGTAGATATGTCACAACATGGCATATACGTATAATTCCATACATATTTGATGTTGCTACATCAACTATGTACGTACATTTACATGCAACATTTGCACATATTATACATGTATAATTAGATTATGTGCACATGTGTAACATTGATATAAAATTTTATAATAAAATGACGTCAGCTTGTGACAGAGATAACTCTTAATAAAACATTGTAATGTCATAACTGAATTGCATGTAGGACAAAAATTCCCAAGGTCAAGATTAATTTTATATAATACCAAGAGTACTCTTGATAATATACATATCATGATCATACGTAATTTAAGCAAGCAAGCTTCATACGTATTAATCATTAATTTGTTTGCATGGTGATGGTACATACGTACATCTGATGCTATGGGTAGTTTTAGTACTGTGTATATAATTATCAGATAACAATCAGAATACACAAATCAGTCAATCACGTGCAGAATATTATTATACATGTGCATGTACATAATTATATGTACGTATATTATATGTGTGTACATAACATGCATATTAATTATACTGTATCAAGAACTTGCAGATGATGATCACTAGGGCTGGGCAATAGTATGATAGTATCGTATAGTCGATCAACTATCGCGGTAATGATAGTACTGTTATCATGTTAGTATATAGTAGGTAATTTAAACTGATGCATTAGAAGTGGCCAGAAAACCACATGTATGGAAACATTGAGGCTAAGACTTGGACATTTCCCTACCTACATTATGATGTCAATAAGTAAAGTTTAGCTTGTGGGACTATTGCAACCTTGCAATTTAAAGTAAAATTTTTATATAGTACATATATATAAGGTGAAGCTGTTGTATAAATACACCTATAGCTACAGTGACTCATCTACACTACTTTTAATAACAATCGTGATCATGGTGTTCACTACAGTATTGTGAGGTAATATTATATATATGGTATGCAAATCATGATCGATGCACTGTAGAGCTTCTGAGAAAAACTCAGCAATGCCAGCACTATATAGAGTATGACACTTGATCACTGTTATATATACCATGCCACATGAATGAGGTCTGAACGCTGTAACCAACACTGACATGCCTGGTGCTAAAACTCCATTTTGACACAGTGTTGATGACAAAATTCAGTCCATGTCATCCATATGCATGGCTATTCATCGTGTACCAGGTTTAGCAGAAACTATGTACGCATGTACCAGTGCTTATGATAAGGGTTAAAAATTGTCCGGACGTTTGTTTTCCTATTGTAAATTTATTGACTTCCCCATTGATAATGCATAGTAAATTTGGTTTGATCAGTCAAATGCCAAAGTTGACCGGAAAATGTCTGATGACTGGCCATTATCATAAGCTCTGATGTACTATTAATAGTGATTATATTAGGGCTGTTCCATAAATCACACTGCTGTAGCTATGTATATATATATACACACATGCTGTAATATATATACAACTACTTCGCTATCTGACAACAACATGTACAAGAACAATGATATGACATTCTGTATACAAGCTGTATGTACATGTATAATACATAATAATTATCATTGATACATATGTATCACAAACATACCGTATGCATGTTCAAAGTGCATTATACAGTCTGTGATTATACGTAGTTTGGTTTCACTTAGACATGCTAGATTTAGATGTACAGGTTATTTCAAAAAATGCTCCTTTAGATAATAATCTCTGTAGTTTCTCATGCTTCTCAGCTCGTTTTTCAGCCAATTCAACTAATCTTAATGAACTTCTCAGATCTTCTACTGGAATATCTCGGTAACTCATTGACTTTCCAGTAAATTCTACCAAGGGATATGATGTCATACGCACATACGTATAGAGCTTTCATAATGACAATAATTCCTATATGTGTAGTACAATAAAAACTTCATGCTAATCATGATTGATTAAGGATGTATGACTCATGTATGCTATGGACAATGTTGAGTTTGAAAAGTAATCTTCTGATTATTATTATTATTATCATCACAGTTTAAAAGTAAGCTTAGTCTTTCCATAGCATTATACATATATGACTGTCTGTTCACCTTGTTTCTTCTCAATGATCTTGACAGGTGCTGCACCCTGCAAACTTGTTATAACTTCATTCAGTTCACCATCAGGATTCTGCAACATCAACGTACAATATAATCCCATAAAAACAATATAATTGTTACCTTAATTGACTCCAAGTAAGATTCACGAATGTATCTTTGTATTCTCCAGTCTTGTACCACCATTTCTTCATCTGATTCCTCCTCACTCTCACTGGTTGACATTCCATTAAGTGGCTTATCATACACATTATGGGGCAAATTACACTCTGTAGTTACAATTTATAGAACATCATCATCCATAACCAGAGAAGCAAGCAAACATAGCATCGACAACAATATATAAGGACTTGCATGTACATACATCCCACGATTTATTACCTAGTGTTCCTGAAGTACATATTGTTAAACTGGTTTTACATACACTGCAGCTACTTAGTAGCTACGTACCTTGATTTGAAGTAGTAGGAGTCAGAGGTTCGTTGTAATCAGCATCACATTGGGCAGTGGATATGTTATATTCTACATACGTAACATATTCATGAGGTTAGCAGTAATATTATGCATGGTTATCATGTCAGAAATACACAAAGGATAGGATATATATATCAGGGATGTGCCCACAGTGGTTGGCACCGACCACCACTCAGATAAAATGACCACCACTACAAACTAACTGACCAGTACTAAAATATCAGCATGTATGAAAATGCTTATAGTGTTACCAGCAACTTTACACAAAACAAAGCATCTACAAGGAATCCTACACACAGTTGGAGCATAGATATTAAAGATCACTAAGTTTCAGAGACTTAAACCTTTTTATGTAACCACCAATCTCTTAAACCTGGGCACATCCAAATATACATACGTATATGTACAGTATATTGCACACTTATACGTACCTTGATTTGATGCATTAATGCTGTGCCGCGGATGCTCAAGATATGCAAATGCTTGCATGCTACTATTAGGATTCACGTCTGAAGGTGAGTATTGAAGTGAATCTGCTGAGATATAATATTTAATGAGTCTATTAATTATTAACATAGCTATGTACATACCATGATTTGAAACAGCTGCATACTGAAGTTCATCAATAGCTGACTGTACATTCAAACGTCGATTGTCAGGGAATGATGCAGGAATTACAGTGGGTTCTAAATTAACAATTACATTGAATAACAACATAATATTGCTGTTTATATGCATGATGAATAGAATTGTTTGGTCCACAACGTATGTACAATATGTAGGAATGTTCCTATGTATATATATATGTATGTATGTAGAGTGGCTTTGTTAGTCAGGATAGTGAGGACACTGTCAAATTTTTAGGATATTATCAGATATGTTCACATATTTGCTTAACCTCACCAACTTCCGGGTGGCAAAAATTTACGTAAACGAGGGGGTATGGTTTGGCAGAGCAAGAAACTAGTCAAATATTGCTACTACATCTGGAGATGTATCCACTATTCAATACATATAATAATAGTGATAAAAACTATTACCAAGTTAGCAGAAGGTTTTTCTTCCATTGCCATACAAACGACCTGTAGTTTTGCCACCTGGAAGTACGGCTGCCTAAGGCAAACACAGCCACTCTATGTATAATTGTGGGGAAGTTCCTTGGTCCTTGCCTTTTCCAGTGCCAATGCAGATACGTATTTTATAATATTGATTACAATTTTGTATAATATTATACGTACTTACCATCAATCAATAAACTATTTTGATCACTATTTGAAAGTAACTGAACAGGGCTCGGATAAGGTTGTGAAGGAACACTTGGCGATGCAACTGTTACAGGATTTACTGATCCTGTAATACAAATACTGCATTGCTACGGAAATGTCAGGGATATATTTTTACATATCCTGTTGCCATGGTAATGACAATGATATATCCCTTTGCCATGCTAACAAGTCAGTTTAGACAATGATGCTTTGATGTTCTCATTTATACATTCTACACTTTGTCTTACTCTACCATGTAACAAATGTATTTTTAACCTAACAAAAGTAGTATAGCTGTGATTGTGGGTTTCAAGTTTTTAATTGACACGTCATGTAATTATTAGCAACTATCAGGCTTGAGCATATAATTATATCAGGCTAATCCCTTTATAACTAGTACTATTACATACGTACAGTGTAAATAGTTCCACGTATATAATCAAACAGTCAACCAGACAACAACTAGGGTATATATTTTGGGGGATGAAATTTATGTAATTAGCACCTTGTTCATACATACGTACCTTGATTTGATATGGCTACAGGACTTTGGCAAGTGCTAACAATTTCATCTTCTGAACAGACGTTTGGACCAATTAAGACATGTTTCTGATGAAGATCCTGAGTCACCTGCATATATACATTCAATTAGATACTTACGTACGTACATGCTCTTAGCCTAGCAGGAATTTATGGCACACAATTCAATTTCAGTACTATACATAATGTATGTACGTACGTATGTACATTTTAAACAGTAAATGTCAACCACTAACTACTGTATAATGAATGTTTGGCTAGTTTGCTTTTGAATGCAAGGAAAAGTTTGGTGAAAGGATAGATCCAGCCAGGCAGTATTAATTGTACGTACATAGTAATAATATGGCCTGTTTTAGTTTGGTTAATTGTGCATATGTATGGCTGACCAAATTTGCCAAATTATTTTCAGCCTAACTTTCCTAATGGTATATACTTCTATTTTTACATATATTCTAGCACTGCTTTAACACATCAAAGGGACTGCTGGCCATGTGGTGGAACTTCATAATACACAATAAATGATCAGGCATGATGTTAACACTATAGCTTTACAGGAACTTCATATAACTATGAACATGTGTACATAAGTTATAATCATGTAGAAAAAGTATACATATCATACAAACCTTGTTCTCTAGTAAAAAAATCTGTAATTCATTTATATCTGTGTATTTACTAAAACATTGGAGAGACTGCAGATGATTCATACATTTTGCACTTGCTATTTTCAACAAGCATATCCTTCCCAATTGATCATCTTCTGATCGCTTATAGCATTCGACTTGTCGTACCAAACATTCATGTGCACCAATATAATGGTGCACACAGTTCAACATTTCATTTTTTATTCTAACAATTTCTTCTTCAGCTCTGAGCAATCGTTGGTAAAGCTGAACAGCCTGGTATTTTATTGAATTTGGAATTGTTGATTCACTGTATAGACAATCTACATAAATCTGACTAGAAAGATTTACAGCTTCCTCCCAAGATAAATGACATGATGAATCAATCCCAGTGTTATATACATTCAAGCACTTCTTCAATGATTTGGTAACTACATTGATCCGTCTAGCCAAACGAATAGCAATTTTCTGTCCATCTAAAACAACAGTTTTCAAAAGTAAGTGACAGCAAATGTTAGGAAAATTCACAATAAGAAAGTAGCCATGTTATAAAATACATTGTAATATGTACTATGTGTAAACTAACTATGGCTACTACATACAGGTGTATTCAACAAAATTTATGACCCAAATCCAAGGCCAGTGGAAGCGTACTACTGATAAACTGAGCCCAAAATAGCCACGGCTATATGATACAATACCAACACAAATCACAAGTGTCTTCAGTGCCTTCATATTTGTATGCAAGCTGTAAATTCGATTTTCAGCTCTCAGAATGTAAGACGATATTAAATTTGTAATCACACCACAGAAAGAAAACTTGGGTCTGCCATAACAATACTACCACATGGATCTGTTGAAAGAAGTACACAGGTGGGTGCACAAATAGTGTATGTATATGCACATTTGATGTTAGTATGAAGTCAATGTATTTTACAGACATATATACCTGCATATTTTGACTTCAGTCTAAGCAAAAACCACCTTTCCCTAGCATGCTGCGTTATTTTAATCTTCAGTTTGTTCCTTAGGTTTGACTTCATTACTTCCTTAGTTTCCTTATATGCTTGACAGCTAGGTGTCCAACGTGAAATTCCATGTTCATATTCAATCTTTTGCAGTAACATTTCTGTTCTGAAGTATATGTATATACGTAGTTTAATGTGTTACTGACCACTTCTCTGGTCACAAAATGTCTATAAAAAGATACAATAGCGCAAAAATTATTTGCTTACTTTATTAGATTACAAGTTAAAGTTTGCATAGTGGTGCTATCGATAGTTGACTGTTGTAAAGAATTTCTGTGATGATTTGTAATTAAATGTCAAGGACAAGATATGTACACACACATTATTATCAATACCTGATCGATAGAAAAGCATCAAGATGTCCTACATAAGTTTCTTGCCATGTTGGGAGGGACACTTCTTGAACCTAACACATGTATGTACGTAGCTATATGCTACAATAATCCATACATATAGTTTACATACATATATAAAGCTACGTACATAACAGTTTCACAATACAATACATACCTACAGTGTACCAATAGTGCACATACTGAATTCATCAGAAAAGTGAATTTTAGTTTCACATGCCCATGCAGAAATGCTTGCTTCAGTCACCCCCTCTGTGTACATACATATTATATAGTTACAGTACATCAATAGTACATAATATACGTACATAATATATATTATGTACTCTTGGGTACATGCCTACAAAATTTATAGCTCATATGTAAATGTAGTAATATAAAAATAATAATCAAACTTGTCTTGTGTCACATAGTTTACCATAGTAGTAGTGATAGTACATAGCTACGTATATAAGGAAGACATTTTCATGTAACTTATTTGCATTATATAATGGTGTAAATCCTTCAAAGATTACTTAATACTATTACGTACTATTTTATATGTACATACAAATGTACAGTACCTGGAAATCCCTCCTGCAAAACTGTTAGGTTTTCCTTAGCTTCTGTTAAGGCAAGTTTTGCACTATCCATGCGTCTGCACAACAGAACACCTACACATGTAGAAATTCTTTTAAAAACCTACAGCTATAGCAGAGAATTGCCAAATAAAGCATACATACATAATTGTTATGATATTGCTAAACAATGTTAGTGAATAACATGCAAAGATTTGTACATGATCTGCAAGCTTTCCCTAAACTGCATAAAGCATGCTTATACTTTTGCAACATCTAGTCATCATTTTGTTAAGTAAAATTCACTATGTACTATGAAACTTCCATTTATTCATATTAAATTAACAAGCAAAAATCATGAAGTAATGGTAATATACCTATATTCTCAGTAGCACATCTACCATAATGCAATAGTGCATGAGTGAGGACATCAATTCTATGTGCCGGCCTCATTTCCTTAGTCATGGCAGCAAACCTTCTTAGGTATGACCACAACCTTTCCACGCCTTCACCATCACTGAGGCCATACCCGTTAATGGTTCTTGGGTTCCTTGAAATCTAATCAACAAATACGTACGTATGATTGCAAAAACATAGTGTTACACATACCTGACAATCAGCCGTGTGTCCATATGCATGGAACACAGGCACAGCAAAAGAAAATTTTGAAATCAGGTCATCACGTTTATTTGCCTATATATTTCATATACAAAGTTACATATGTAAATTTTTACTAACTTTCAAATGCTTTGCTAGTACACAAGCAATGTCATACATTGCTTGCACTTCATGGTTTGGATACATCGACTTCAAACACTCAAGAATATACATGCAATAGGCAATTCTATTACGTATATAAATGTAAATTAAAATTAACAACATATGTATTATGAGAGAGATATACCTTTCTCCATGAAAAAGGTTGACAAAAAATAATGGATATTCATGGCGACACACAACACCCATTACAGCTGTCTCACTCAATGCTGCAAATCTACCATGTGATCTTAATGCATGGCCTGCCAAAAATTCATTACAATCCTACAGAAAATACACACATACTTGACACAGATAAATAGACAGACATCATATATACTAGAATGATAAAAAAATTCAAAATTCAAAAGGTAAGTAGGGATTGAATTCATGTAGTGCTACAAAAAGTAAGGAAACAAGGAATAAGATTTTGTGTATTATATATATGTATATCATTACATGCACACAATATTTTTAAAATGTAGATTTTCTTACTAGCAGTGATGACATACAACTATATAATATACGTAGGGAGGTAATATACCTACTGTGATGCATTATTCAAATTGTTACATAACTAGCTACGTTCTTACACTGGAAATTCTTGAACTAACACCCTCATAATTAGCAACAAAGTTGTTCACGTCATACTGGTCACAAAACATAGTTGTTCCTGATAGTGGTTCATGCACACTGGAACCAGCAGCTTTCTTTCGACATAATCCAAAATTAGCATCAATTGACAAAGTAATAGTTCCTCGTTCCTACATATTTGATTAACACTTATGCAATATATACCATATTATGGTATCTAATTACTTTAGGGCACGCTGGGCATTTAAACAAGTTTTCATCTACTATCTCTTTCAGCTGTCTAATTTCTTCCTTTAAATGCCTGCGTCAAACAAATGCTAATAGACTAATATTGCTATAGTTATTACGTACCGAAACTCTTCAAATGTATCAATGAGAACCGGATAAATATTACAAGGCATCTATGAATTAAAATACATACATACATAGCTACATACAAGTATAAAACATACACATATACGTACATAGCCACATACACACATTACAACTTATCTACCGTACGTATGTACGTACATAAATTTTTAAAGAACAGTGTACGTAGTTAGGAATACTTATAGTGCATGGGAGGAAAGTGTACGTATGTAAGTCTGCATGACACAAAAAGAACATATTTAAAAATTCAAAAAACTCCGGCTAATGCAATGAAAGAAATGACGTATGATAGATTTGTCAAAGCCAAATACATACAAACTACATCTGTTATATGTATGTGATATACAGAATATTCATGACAGATTAAAGGAATTTATGCCTTTAAAAGTTATATACGTATTTACATGCATACTTACAGTACAATGACAATTACTAACTTTTGTAAACTTTTCTTTAACAAGCATCTCTACAACACTACAAAAGTCTTGAACGGCTACCTGGCACTCCAGCAATAATGCTTCCATCCAGCTCATAAAAGCTTGCGAGAATGCTAAGCCAGGGCGAGATGGTGTAGCCGGCCAATACCCTAATTCTATAAGCCTCAAAGCATCAGACTGGCACTTGCAAAATTCTATGTTAAGATCACATGGTATCCCTATAATTATGTATGTACTTTGAATTATAGAAATGGATACTCTACTCTACCTTCAATATGAAAACATGCAATTGTGCGAATGATCTTGGTATCACATTCATGGCTAGATATCTCAAGAGTAACTGGTGGTAATTTGAGTCGTACAAAACAGTCACCCTGTGGATATGTATTGGTATAAAGACCATTTGATTATAATATACATTTGTACCTGCCACAACTCTGGAAAATGGTGATAATGTAGTTTACTATGAATGTCAAAACAACAGCTCTGACACGTCAACAATGGCCCACACTGCTGGCACCGCACATCTGCATCTTCACTGCTACAAATAGCACACTTATTGCTGGGTGACAAAACATACATTTGTATCATCTTTTTGTATGCACCGCTTCTTAAAGTATTCCACTTCTCTGCTAATTTTTCTTTACGTCTCGTATGCATACTGACTGTAGCAGCATCATCATTATCATCTTCTTGATGGTATACATGATCATCTGGTGGTAAATCAGTAGCAGGAGGAATTGAGGATGTAGTGGTGTTGGGTGCATTTGGCAAACAAACTGTTGCCTTTTCTCTTGTAATCCTATACCTTTTTTTCTGGCCTTTCTGGCCAGACAAAAAATTAAGAGGAATTCTGTTCCTTTTTCTCTTAGTGAATGATTGCATCTACGTATATAATATCATTAGGAATACAGATTATTATTATCAATTTAATTAAGGGATTACACAAAAGGCAGAGCAAAGGTGCTTCCCGAATACAAAAACTATCAATTATAACATACAATTAATAGTTACAAGAGATCTAAGTTTAAACTGTTTGGTGTGCCAAAGTATTCCTTCAGAGATGTCATTCCACTGATACAAAGAAGGAACGCTGAAATCATATTGGAGTTTATCAGCGAGCTATAAAGGATAAGGAAGAAAGAGATAAATTGAAGTACTCTTACAAGAGTCGGCCACGTAATTTTGGCATTATAATCAGCTTTTGTCCATTTACACAATATTGTAGTGCATGGGTTCCACTTAATATAGACCAAACGAGAAGCTTAACACAGCATAGATTTGAGCATATATCAATATTCTTACTAGAGAGTCCACACCTGGTAGGCATACTCAAGGTGGCATTTACAAGCAGTGGCTGTAGAGTGCTTTGCATTAGTCAGCAAAGGCAATTCAAGCAGGTGGTAGTTGGGTTTACCAGGACAATCTAACCCATACACCAAGATATTTTACTTTCTGTATGAATTGAGATCTCGTGAGATATGTACATAAACAAACTTTTTGCTTTTCATTTGTCACCTAATGAGCGTCTAGAAAGCCTGCATGAAGTAGTTCACTTTATGCAGTATACAAAGGGGGTGTCACATTGTGTTACAATCTGTGACTGCGGCCAAGGCTGTCTGATCATTGTGATCTCAAATTCCCTATGACCAAGTAGGGGGTTCGATATATATATGTTGGGGTATTTGTAAAACTGATTGCCCTACCTTGGGACATTTGACAACATGGTATGTCAAATCCATACCATAGCCCCTTATATGCCCGGGGGATGTACGACCTTTCGGAGCCCTATCTCATAAAATTGATGATGAATATATTATTATAAGCCAGGTAGGCTAGCCAGCTAGCTCGCCGGCCAGTCAGTATTAAACTACAGTAAAACATGATAAAAGGCTGTGCAGTGTATTATAGTACAGATACTGAAGGTATATGAAGGCAGCCTGTATCAACACATTAACTATTTCTTATAGGGAACTTACTGGCAAGGCCTGTAATGAAAACTGACTAGAGCTCAGAAAAGGATTTCTCGAGGGATTTCTGCAGAATTTAAAATTCAGTTTTATACTCTATTTGACAGTGATTTACAGAATTACTTGTCATATATTAGTCATATAGTATCGGGATATTGCTGTAAAAATAGAGTCCTATACCCAGTATATATCCCGTATATTTTATGTGAAGCGGGTGAAAATTCAAGGCCTGTGAACTGTACCAGACCCTAGTAGGCCGGCGCTTATCTCTAATCGATAAGCGCCTGGGCGTAGAGGGTCTGGCTACGCGAGATTAGTGTAACTGTACCTTTTTAGGGTCAAAGTTCGTGGAAGTGTACCTTCTGTCAATAAAAATGCTTGGTAGCTGGTTTATGTCCTTCACTATGCTTAGCAATTCTCTGTTCAGGTCGGTATTTAAGGGTTCATCCCATTCGATCTTCATCTTCCATAGCCTCTGCATTAAGAGTTTGGTCAAAGTAGCCGAGTCGAGTCGAGTCGGGTAGCAGTGTATTACTCATTGAATTCCATAACCTTCATGATGAGTTTCTTGAGGTGAGTTCGGTAGCCGCATTGAGAAGAGGTGAGATGCTTTGACTCTTCCATGTTAGTGGGGCGAGGTGTCTGAAATGAAATAACAAAAACAATGGCAATTGATGTATGGTCGCATTGCTTGCCTCTTCCGGGGTACCGATTCACACCACGTACCAGGCAGCGGGGGTGGATCAGGGGGTGTATGACTTGCCATTATGCTTTCTGCATGTTGTACAGCGACGTAGTAAACTTTTCACATGCTGTCTGGCAGCAGGTATCCAGTAGGTTTGCCTAAGAGCTTTAACAGTACTACTGACTCCACAGTGGTACAGCTTGGCATGAGTAGCATAGATGATAAGTGTGGTGAGCGGATGTCTTGATGGGAGTAAGTATGGAAATTTAGTGAGTTGACTGAGTGGCGCATTATGAATCCTCCCGCCACAACGGATAAATCCCTCGGAGTCTAAGAAAAGGACCAGCATCATGCATTTTTGGTTTGACTTGGGGTGGGAAAGATTGCATATCTCTTGCCAGTAGATAAGATATTCTTCCATTAACGCATGCGGCTTAAGCAGTAGATTCAGAATTATTTAAATGGAGGCGCTAATATTTTGCTGGTTTATTGACGCTTGGTATATATGAAGGTGACAGGCATGTTGGACTGAGATATTACGAAGACTTGTACGTGAAACCGCTAGCAGATAGAATCGTTGCGAATCATTTCACTTTCACGACGCAGTGGGATGTATCTCCAGAAGTATTAGGTCATTCAGCTAACAGCGGTAAGATTAAAAGTTCTATCATGTTATGCGTACTGTTAATGTATTTACCTATGGTTATAAGCCCTTGAAAGTTTAATCTATGATTTTAGTAGGCACATACAGAATTAACATATGTATAAGCGCCTCTAACTTCAAAGATGAATTTACATTCTTTTTAGAATTTCACTACAATATATTTCCAAAGGCGATTGGTCAGATTATTCATGCTTATGGTGTTCAGGAGTTTCATCTCTCGTTGACCAGGGGCAGATGGAAGACCCAGTTATGGGGATATCCCCCAGTGTTCACCCCTTCAGGAGTTGAGGCGTGGGCATGGTTCTTGCCTGAATATGGGTATGGAATTTTATACTAGCTATTCGTGTATGATTGATGGGTTTGATGGATTGACAAAGACAGTGTTTTGAGATATTTGGATGATTATGGAAACCCATATGTAACAGTCTAACAGACTATTACCGTATAACCTAAATATTTTGAGGGTGAAAATTTTGCTGATTTCACGGATTTTTGAAAAACCACTAACCTTGAAATTTTTGTCCTCCATTGCAATTGAATACTGTACTTCAGTTATCTGCAAAAATGTTAACCAGCAAGCTGCAAAATTCACAAATCAGCAAAAAATTTACCCTCGAAATATTTAGGCTATACGGTACATCATTTAAAACTCCCTGGATAGGGCTGAGCGATAGTGAACATTATGCTATCACGATAGTAGAAACAGTGATATTCACGATTATGAATACTATCATGATAGTTGGCTTGTGTATATTTATACCATGATTAAAAGCAAAGGAACTTGAATTTGTCAGTGGTCATGACTTTAGGTTACTATTTTGTAAAATTTATATCAGTCATACTGACAAGTATCCCATAAAAATCCTATAAAATTACTATTCAAATGGTCAGGCAGTCTACTATCTTATTCATGAATAGTCTCAAGCCATATCACGATAGTGAGTACTATCACGATAATCGCTCAGCCCTACTATCTCAATTGATCAAATGTAAAACCACAATTAGGGTTAGGCGATATTACCATATAGTGCATTTTTGGGGAGAGAGTATTGACAGATTTGGCGCAAAGTACGTACCTAGCTGTGTGTCAGATTTATTGATCCAGATGACCTGCTGACCCATAATTTTCAAGAGATTAGCAATATAGATCAATACTCTCTAATAGAACAGTCACTAGTATACTGTATATGATGAAACATTTGAGGGGGAAAACTTTTGTGGTTTCGCGATGTTTACTCAATCGTGAATGTTTTACATCTAATAGTTTACTAGATTAGGCAGCACTCATTATAAAAAGAAGATACTAACATGAAAGTTTTCCCATGAATTTCTAACTATGAAAGTTTTCCCCCTCGAATATTTTGTTGTATACGGTAGTTCTGTGACTGCTATATTAGAGAATTTTCAAAACCATGGTTATTCAGAAAATTTGAGCTTAAACTGGTGATGCACATGACCCAGAGAAAAAGTGTTATCCTGATACGTATGTCCATCGATTTCAACCCTGCTATGTACACTGAGTAATTTGAAACATCATATATACTAGCTACAGTAGCTTTAGTGTGTAATGTATTCTGTTTGTAGTACGTATGAGCATTGGAAGGGCCTGATCAATGGACTGTCGGGATTATTATGTACATCACTCAGCTCCATAGATGCCTCATCCACCTACCGACCATCACATTCCTTCATGTCTTCCAGTGCATTAATAGGTAACCGCCTGTTGTAGAATATCAAAATCGTAGGCATTGAAGTACAACACTCTTGAAATACGTATGGGAATCTTGACTAGAATATTTTACTGCAGATTCCTTTTTTGTCTAAATTCATTTTAAGAATGTAAGGAGAAGGGAGCCCAAAAGAACACTTGTATAATTGATTGTAAAGGTTACATGTGACTGGATTTGATTTGACAACACCGTACAACGGGAAACTTTGACGAATTTGATAAATCAGAGTGAATTCGCCAAACTTTAACAAATCAATATACGTACTCCAAATAAACTGGAATGTTAAGCAATTCATCAAAGTTTATTTTATCAAAGCTGTTGAAGTGAGGATTCGTCAAATATTCCCTTTATTAAAGTTTCCCATTGTACGGTACCCGGTTTCCATTCACAATTGTAAATATTAGAAATATGTACCATTTTTAGTTATTTAATTATTTTATCTCAAGAAGGTATGAAACTGCATGAATGCAATTCCACAAGATTGAAACACAGCCAGATAGCCTATTTGAGGCTTTTTATGCCCAAAATGTATGCATGAGTATTTTACAAGTCCTTATTGCCTTCCTTAGGAAACATTTCGTCACTCCAGCTATATTATGCTGCGATGCCATGGGAAAATGTATGCACAGAGAATTTGACTCCATGGAAGAAGCTACTTCCTTGTGAAGCTAAGGTTAGTTATGTATGTAGCAATTATATATGTACAATTGTACATACGTATGTATCTAAATGTGTGTGTGTGTGTGTGTGCGTGTGTGTGTGCGTGTGTGTGTGTGTGTGTGTGTGTGTGTGTGTGTGTGTGTATGTGTGTGTGTGTGTGTGTGTGTGTGTGTGTGTGTGTGTGTGTGTGTGTGTGTGTGTGTGTGTGTGTACAGCTGGGTAGACTGGAGCAATGTGAGTAAAGTTCCTTGCTCAATAGCAGCAGCTGAGCAGTGAAAGTATGGTAATATTTTGCAATACACTAAAAGCCAGTTGTTACATCTTTGTTTTTAATACTTACCTGATTGGACAGCCATGCCAGTGTCACAAGTTGTAGTTTTCACTTGGTGTACAATAACCAGTAGATAGCTGCTACCTGGCGTTAGCTGGGGAAGCAAATGCCATGTCTCACTTAAATTTTCATATACGTAGCTACATAGTCCTTAGCTGACTGCAGTATAAGAATATGATCATGTTTCCTGATATGATAAACGAATGTACATTTATGCAATAGACGTACATATGTGCAATATTATGTATATTAAAAGAGCATTAACTGTTCAGCCTGTTAATAGTCCATTATATACATTACTTATAAAGTTTCTTATAACCACAAATTTATAAGTAACTACGTACGTATTGTACAATATTATGCTCTACGATATAACATAACATTTGATGGGGCGAAATATTGACAGATGCACTTCATCAAGAAATTTGACAGGGAAATCATTGACGGACATTTGTAATTGTGTACGGACAACATGGCCACCTGTATTAGCAATACTACTGGAAACTATTGAAAGGGAAATTTTTACAGATTGCCAAATCCACCAATATCCCCCCCCCCCCATCAAGAAAATTGCGCTATACAATGTACGTATGCATACCAGTCACCTTGTCACACTGGTTAAGTAGGACAAAAGTATCTATTAGCAACGTATGTATGTGTAGCCATGTTAACCAATAAAAGATGAACTTTTAAAACTGGTCAAAACCGATCAATAACAAAGTATTATACATACATTTTAGATCAATAAATTTGACTACGCACGTACGTAGCCAGGGGCGGATCCAGGGGGGGGTCATAGGGGTCAGATGACCCCCCTTCAGAATAAACGCTAAATTTGCACTGGCACTTAATAATTATTATAGAGGTGCTTATAATTATTAAGAGGTGCTAATTATATAATACCCGTGGTGTCCGCGAAACGTCACAGTAGCAACAGTAGCGCTTGTGGAGATATATCTGAGCAAGGGCCACTATCAAAGAAGTACCTTTCCAAGGATATACGGAGTTTTTTCAAGCATGCTATCATCCGCGTGTACAACTAGTTAATTAATGACACGGCGGGCAGGCAGCTGCACAATAGCGATAGCCGGCTATAACTATCCTTTCCTATATAGCTAATAGCAATACTTATACGCAGCTATAGCTTCGTTTGTGAATTATTTTAGCTGTAACTGTAGCTACATAGGTACGTACATAGCTATAAACATGCACATATACTGAGCTACTTAGCTAATAGCTATAGCTATACGTTATGAGCTACGTACATAGCTAGCTAGCTAGCTGGCTATACGTATATAATTTCATCATGAGGCTAAATGGGCTAGCCATGATGTAGTATAATCATCACATTCCACTTGAGGCTGATGAAGTTATAGAGGAATTTGCTATTCGTCACCCTCCGTGGAAAATTTGCTGTAATTGATCTGTAGACTGAGTAGCTAGAATATATGCACAAAATATCACATCACATATGTAGTTTAGCCAATGTATAACATACGTAGCTAGCTAGTCTATTAGTTATGTGTGCATATGTGTATATATGTACATGTAGCTACTAGCTACGTATATACGTAGCTACATAGCTAGCTACTGAGTTTAGGCTTTAGCATATTTACAGTTTACTATGACAGTTTTTGCCTCAGAATGCACCAGATTCAATCTCAGAGAGTGTAATTTTAAATTTCCTGGGGGGCATGCCTCCAGACCCCCCTAGAATGGGCATGCAGCTAATTCTTAGTGACCCCCCCCCTTTGAGAAATCCTGTATCCGCCCCTGGTAGCCTAGTTTTAAAAAACTGATTAAATTTTAAATTGGCTCAAATATATATCTGCATGTATACTACTCCATTCCTGAGATCACGTCCTTTTCTAACAAGTATTTACGTATATACACTTTTAGTACAGTTTCAACATTGGAAAGAAATCAACTTTTTACTGCATTTATAACTTTTAGATTTACTGTGTGTACGTACATACGTATATGTTACATACAACTTGTAAGTATGCTGCCTAATTCTGTTGTATGGAAACAGGAATTGATGCTACATAGAATGTATGTATATGGGTGTACACATATGCAATTATTATGCATGTATATATACGGTACAATGCAAAAAAGGTAGCACCCTGCTCGCAAAGGTTCGTGACATAGTCACTAGTTGCAAGGATTCGCGAACTGGTTGCAATCTCTACATGACACTTGCCCATTACACTGATTAAGTTACTGTTCGCGACGTGTTTACACATCTAATAATTTTTACAAGTAAAGCTTGCGAGCTGTTGATATAATTATGTAGCCACAGCTCTACAAAGTTTCAATGTAACAAGTGATGCTATGGTGTTTGTATAAGTGGTCAACTGTGCATGGCTTCATGGACTTCCACAAAGGTTCGAGATTGTTTCGTGGAAAATTGGCGACCTAACGAATTGTGCGAAGGTTCACGAACCTATTGCGATGCTATCGCTACCTTTTTTGCACTGTACTGTACTTAGCTATTATGATGTTGTACATACAGGCTGGTATGGCTCAGCTGTTGTCGGCTGATAAATTGTTTGATAACCTGTATCACTCCTTGGGACTCCATCTTGTCACAAACTGTTTGGTGAGTGCTATACGTACGTATGTGTTATACGTACATTGATTATAAGGAGGGAAACGAACTTACAAACAATAATGGTATAGTGCAATCACTTTGATCTTTTAGTCTGTATTGTACTGGCAGTACAAATGTTATAATATTTAATTTTGGCGACAGTCACTGTATTCCTCATTGTATAAACATTTATTTAGCTGGCGAGCACATGAGCATGTCATTCATATGGTCATGTAGGGTTGGTACCCAAGCCTACCTGCTTTGGCTTAGCAACCAGCGTCAGTGCCCAGGTTGCTTTGCCTTGGATTAGCAGTTAGGGTCAATGCACAGCTGGTTTTGCTTCAGACTAATAGTCAGGCTCGGCGCCCAGGCCATCGGGCTAGGGGTTGGAATAAATCACCGACCATTTATAGAATGTGTGTAACGTGTATGTACGTACATATATGTACGTATATGTAATGATAATAATGCATAGGATAGGGGATGTGTTAATGTTGGACTACAGCTTCAACTAACTCTGACCTTAGTCCACAACTCGAATGCTTTAAATGATATAACAGGTAACATAGTATCAACACACATACACATGCATACACACACACACACACACACACACACACACACACACACACACACACACACACACACACACACACACACACACACACACACACACACACACACACACACACACACACACACACACACACACACACACACACACACACACACACACACACACACACACCGCACACACACATCGCATGCACACACACACCGCACACGCACACACATTGCATGCACGCACACACATACATGTCATACTAGCTACAACATACGTACGTACGTATGTACACATATAAACATCCATCCAGTTATTGGAGTACATCTCTAATGAAGATGTTTAAATTATACATATGTACATGTGTTTTACTATACCACAGAGTGGTCATTACAACAGCAGTATGGGAGAAAGTTGAAATCATCTTGTCCACTAGCCACTACTAGTACAGTTTATGTTGATACCACCTTAAATGATAACAAGGTATTGGGTCTGTGTGTGTGTGTGTGTGTGTGTGTGTGTGTGTGTGTGTGTGTGTGTGTGTGTGTGTGTGTGTGTGTTTGTGTGTGTGTATTAATATACGTAATTTATATGTTAACTCTGTTCCATAAAACAAGTATTTTGTGTATGCACAAGTACGTATGTACATGTTCAATACTTCCTCAAACACATCCTAGTATATATACGGTACCGCTCAACTACAACTTCATTTTAACACGCGTTTACACGCGTGGTACCACAACAAAATTACATGGCGTCCCGTCACGTGTTAGCGTGTAACACGTTTCCTCGTAGCGTGTAATATACACGTCTCGTGTAATGTGCCGTGTAATGTGCCGTGGAAGCACGCGTGAGACTGTATACGCGTGGAACAAACACGTGTAATTTTTAACTCACAAGTATCGAGCACTACCACAGCTGTAAGCAACACCCGTAGTCAAACTCCACTATCTCGAACGCTTTAATATTCCCAGTTACCGGTAGTAACTCACTGATAATTATTAGGAATAATTTTAGTGGCGCTTATGGCTGGTCGTGTCACTCGTGTGTCTCATTTTCGGTGCAAAAGCAGCAGCGCAGGTAAGTAGATATATACTTGGGCTATTATTAGCTACTTACATTATGTGTTTTAGATGTCTCGCAGTTCTTCAGCATCAGCCGTCAGCACTAGTGCTACCACCGCGCACAAGAATTTCTGAAGCTGTAAAGATGAATTTTAGAATGTTGTATTGTATATATATTGATAGAATGATAAAAAATTTAAAATTTAAAAGGTAAGTAGGGATTGAATTCAATAGTGCTACAAAAAGTAAGGAAACAAGGAATAAGATTTTGGGACGAGAGAACATTCTGGCATGAGATAATTTATAAAAGTTTAATCCCTACTTTTGGCAAACCTATACTGAAGTGTTAGTTTTGTTCAGTTGTTGTAGTTTATCAGTTGTATATTGTTTGTCATTGAGGACCTGTATACCTACCTTCTGGTAGATACAGCCATCCTGACTAAATCAATAATAATAATAATAATAAGTGAGCCAAAAGTAGGGATTAAACTTTTATAAATTATCTCATGCCAGAATGTTCTCTCGTCCCAAAATCTTATTCCTTGTTTCCTTACTTTTTGTAGCACTATTGAATTCAATCCCTACTTACCTTTTAAATTTTTAATTTTTTATCATTCTAGTTTGTTTGCTTTTTATACATGCTAAGCATTCATAATAATCTTTCAGCAGGCGCACAAATGTTACAGGCGCTTACGTAATAATTATGCTTGTTTTCAGGCGCTTGTTAACAACGGTTTTAGCGTGACGTAATAAGGAGAAGCCGTAACAGGCTATCGTCACCTTCAAAGGTGAGATTCACACCTTGCTAGGAATATAAAAGAACAAGGAAGGGAATGAAGGATAAAAGGAATCGCCATGGCGCAGTGGGTAAATCGTCTTCGGAACAACATTTTCGTAAATCCGCCGCCATTACCTTTATTGTGTGAAAGTTCTGGAGCCCTACACCTAGCGCAACCGGGTCTTACGGCAGGCAGGCTGGCAGGCAGGCAGGCAGGCTGGCTGGCAGGCAGGCAGACGAAATACAGGTGAATTTCTAAATTTTCAAAGTTGGCTGTAGGTCGAAATATTCGACTTGTTGCTTCGTTTAACCAAGGTACAGCATCATTACAGCCTTAGCAATGCATTCCAGTCGGTTTTTTCGGGTAAAGCCTATTGGAAGGTTGTTTTATGAAGTGCGAAAAATCGGGAAACCATACAATTTCTTACCAATCCCTACTATTAAGTACTACCGTACTTAATGAGTACTACCGTACTTAATGATAAAGATTGTTTATATTTATAAATATTTTTATTATAATCAATTTGTCACGTGACGCCATCCATTTTATTTTCTGGCGCTTGCGCAAGGAGTTTAAAATGGCTCGAGAAATGTTGAGAGGCAGCTCACTGCCTTTTACTCGCCACTTCTCCACCAAAGAATATATCGCACGTTTACTCACGTCCACATTTTCTTGTTGCAATCGTTGAAAGATAGTCGAGACGGAATATCCTCTAGAGTACAAGGAAACAGCTCTTCACTTAGCCTCAATGGACAAACGAGGCATGACTTCCGTATTAGTAAATGAACAGTCGTTTTTTTTCCGGATTTTCTTTATGGCGTTCGATTTAACGCCCCGCTCGATTCTGATATTGATTTTATTGTTTTAAAAAGCTACACTACGTACGTATATTGTTACAGCAGTGCAGGACCACTTGAAGTTGATATCAAATCGGCTGTAGTTGAACACACGTACGGTACGTGCATGCTTTGTTTGCTGCTTGCTCTCAGTCATTGTAATACTAACCTGCAATAATAAACTACACACGAAAGTAAGGTACAGTAATTATGCAAATATATCTTTGCGTGGTTTGTGCTACCATTCACGCGTGTAGTAACACGTGCGTGGCGTGGCTCTTCCCGTCTCGTGTAAATATTGACTTCCACGGCAAATTTTGGCACTCCGCACGCGAAAAGCTTCGTGGTGCCATGCGTGGAATGTATCGCGTGTGTGAAGTTGTAGTTGAACTGTACCGTATGTATGTGCATATGTACGTGTTAACAGGAGGACACTGTAGACTTTACAATGAAGCCCACTCCAAGCTCTACAGTTGAACAGGCTGGAACTCATTGGGCTATATACAATCGAACATTCCAAAAAGGTACACACATATTTTAAGTTTAAGTGTAGCTATGGCTATTTGAGAATAATCTATATTGCATTTTCCGAGAGCTGTTACTGTAGATAAACATATGGAATGTAGCGGTGTGTATCAGCAATATTTCTATACCTCATGTATCATGACTCCTAGGCCCAGTCAATATGAGTGCATGCCCAGGCAGTGATGGTGATGCTACATACGTATGATATAAATTGACCGTGTTTATACAATATCTACATATTTGAATTATCAGTGCCCAAGCAAATTTTTGTGTTGGCTATACTAGACTACGTATATATAATTGCAAAGAGAGTAGTACCCACTTTTCCAATTTCACATTATACAATGGTTTCACTCATAGGTGATTTGTACACCTGGGGGCATAGATAGGTCCCTGTGTTGGAAACATTACAGTATATGTACTTACGTACGTGCATTGGTGTTATTAAATTAAACATTTGTAGTATGCCTTTCTAGGCCATATGTAGGGGAAGCTTATAATTCTGAATGAAAGATTCCATAGACCTCATTCTAACTAAGGTCCCTGTATCCTACGTAGTTCTAGAATTGCCATAAATTATAGAGCAGTACATAACAACTGTTCTAGTATATACACATACGTATGTATGTATGTACATACGTATATCCACTCCTTGTTTTAGGTGTGTATACGTGTCTGCATGAAGATGGCCTGTAACCACTCCATTCAAATACGTAGATAGTTTACAATAGTTTTAATTAATGTGTATATATAGTGTGCTAGCAGTGCTACTAGTACTTTTTACTGCTAATTTTATTTGGTCTAGATAAAATGGATGCGTTGGACATTGTTTTGACCTGGAAGAGACGCAGTAAGTGGTTTAGTTTAGATAGTGTGTCCACTAGGCATGGGTGATACAAGTACTAAAATATTGATACCAATACTTGAAGTGCTTGGTACTGAGGCATTGAGTACTTTTCTGTAAGAATCAAAATTGATCACATGATTTTTGACTTTGAAGTTAAGAAAAATGATGGAGTGTTTAGCAACAATCAGAAAGTAAATTTAAAGCAACCATATTCAGTTTTACATAGGAAGTTACTCTGTAGTATTGACATTTATTGTAGGTAGGTACGTATTTCAAAAACTCAGAATCGTATCAAAATGATTTCAATACCAGGTCAGAAGTACTTGGAATCATATTGAATGAGATTTACAGGTATATATCTACTACTATTTACACATTTTACACCTGTACATTATAGGCCCCAATAGTTAATTGAGGCTTTCCAAAAATTTTACATAATACATATGATCACTACATGTTGTTAAGAATTAGGTTGTCCTTTATATACATCCATCTGTGAGATTTGATTGTGGGTTTCAAAACTTTTTTGCAATACTGATATCCAGTAACTTTCAGATACTGCTAAAATTGAGGCAGTTTCTAATACATTGCACACATACACACCTTCTTATAAAAGCCTTTGTATAGTCAGTGTTGTTCATATTGAAGATTTCAAGTTATTTCAAATACGTAAGGATGGTATTTCGATAATAATCATAAGTTCCAGAATGGTATTGAAATGATTTCAACACCGGGTTGAAAGTACTTGGAACCGTATTAAATAAACTTTGCAGGTATCGTCCGTGCTTATTGTACGCAGTGTTTCTTAAGTATGTGAATATGCTAATTTTTCATAAGTACGTATATGTAACATCTACATGATTGCATCACAGAATTTAAGCTGATAGAAATTTATACAAAATAAAACATGAGGTATCTTTAACAAGTACGTATGTAGTTTACATATTTGTACCTGTTGTATGTTTGTCATCGATCCTCATTTTCTTTTAGATGCAGCTGATAGGCCCACACCAGTAATTGATGTTAGCAGCTACATCACAGGTACCAAAACTGTATCCTAAGCTCTTGGCATGCACACATACACACACACACACACACACACACACACACACACACACACACACACACACACACACACACACACGCACACGCACACACACACACACGCACAGCACACACACATACACACGCACATGCACACATACCCATGTACCTTATAATGGCTGAATGCCTAGCATGAAGAGTATAAAGTCTTGTGTGGTGACATGGTCCTAGTGTATGCATTTACGTATATACGTGTGTATGTCCAGATTTACGGAAATTGTAGTCATTGAGGATGCACTATGTATTTATTCACTGTGTGTGGAATGCAATGCGTTGTTTACGCCGTGCACGTTACAATACTGTAGTGTTGTTTCGTTGCTTCAAACATGACATGGCTAATTAAATTTTTTGTTACCCAACAAATGGCATAGAAGAAATGAGTAGTATGAAATACAGAGATACGTATAAAATGTGTTGTTTATATTGTACGTATACAGCTGTAACGTAAACAACTACCATGGCTGATGTAGTGCTGAATAAACAACACATTTTATTCCACACCAATATCGTTAAGATATAGCAAACATAAAGTGATAATTTAGTAACCAGTGGAAATTTAGAAGATGCTATTATCTCTTATGTAGACTATGTGTACATGTATTAGTCATACATACGTATACGTACGTAGCTATGTGCATGTGATTAGTATAGGGTAGGAAGTAGAATGGCTTGTAGAAATATATGTTAGAATGTAAAAACTAGGTATTGTAACCATATTAACTGAACCATGCATACTATAGATTATAATCATAAATCAGTAGGGCTCTGGCCCTAGCAGCCCCACCTACTGAGCTGCCCTTGCATATATAAGCATAGTAAAGAGTTACAGTGTATTCTATTATATTAATGCATCAATCTACTGAGCAGGGTCAGGCCAAGAGTGGGGAGGATTGGTGATGCAACTACACAATCATCATCCTACTGAGAGCATTAGTACTTGGCTGCTCAGTATGGTGCCATGGTTTATACGTCTCTACCTACACACTATGACTGTTACTATCACTGGATCATCCCATACTAAGAATGGTATGTGGTGGAGAGTCTTATTTATGATGAGTTATATGTTTGCATGCTTTGGTTTGCAATGCATGGACACCGTAGGTTCAATTACAACTTTCAAATTGTTGTGTGTACTATGCAGTATGCACTCACCTATGCAATAATACTGTTTTATAAAACCATGATGTGATTGCTGTCATGTGCATGCCGGGGTGCATTTAAGAGGACATGAAGTCCTCTAAGGCTGATCTTAGAGGTCACAGTAATTTACCACCCATGGCATGTGAGTATAAGCTACGGTGACCTCATATAATATCCTGATATTACTGCAATCCTATAGAAATTCCATTGTTTGTCACACAACTTCTTGGCAGCACATTGAACACTTAATGATTACTAACTGCATGGCAGAGATGTGTTACAGTATACCTTAGCTACATATACAAAAATTTTATATTGCATCACAATATAACATATGTTGAAAAGATATAATATATGTTAACATATATTATAACATTTGTATAATATATGTTATGTACTTGTTGTCTGTCATTACTCAAGTTGAGCACCAAATTTGTTATTTTAGAGATAGCGTTATAACATGTAAACCACTAATCACAAACTGTAGAGCGAAGCACCAAAATTAGTAAATCATGATATAAAACTTCATATCATATGATTCATTTTGTGATATGAAGAAATCTTTTATCATAATATACGGTATACGTACTATGATATATTGAACACTAGCACCTGGATGTACATATTTATAGTCACCTTGGACTTAATGTGTGTACTGCTATCATAGATACACTAACCTTACAGGGATTGGAAACAGAAGTACATCACGTGATGTGTTACTATGTATTTGTTACGATGAGCGCCAAAACTATCTGAAGACATCCGTGTTATGCCTATCCAACTTCCTGTTTTCTTATAAGTGATTATTTCCCGTAGGGCAGTTAATATTTCTAGTTTTGTATTCATAAATGCGCAAGCGTTGTGTACCTCTAGGAGGCAACTGGATATTGTTTCCGAGTTTTTTACTAGATATTTTGCTTAATGATATTATCGTGCTTGATATCAAGTAGGGTATCATTTACGTCAGTTAAATAACACCTTGTAGTAAAATTTAGATGGCATATGGAATACTTTGTGTACCTGTAGTGCGTACGCGAGTGCATATTTATTAGCAAATTTCATGGAATCGATCAATTACATATGCGGGTATGCGATAAAACCCTCCGTTTCGTGTTATGTACTATGGATGCTTCATAAGAACAAGATTTATTATATACTGAATCTCAAATGTACACAGTAGGCACTAGATAAAACATGTTTTGTGATGTCAGCCGTAACGCGGATAATATTTGTCGCCTATTCGTTTCCAATCCCTATAAGGTTATTGTATCTATGCTGCTATGTACATGTACATCTGCTTGTATGGGGATTTTTAGGTAGCTAGTAAGGTTTTATCGCAGTAGCGTGTGTTTTATTAGAGGATTTCTGTACTAAGTGTCTGGTAATGCCTCTAAAGATATTATATATTTTATCATTCATTCTTTATTAAACCAGAGGTAATCCTACATCAGGAGTATACTCCAGCTAAGGACAGGGAACGTCCCCACGTGTTGGAGCTGTTGTTACAATTGCCAGCTCACTCCACCATCACTATAAGCATTGAGTTCCGTAGGGCCCTCCTGAAGTGGACCGAATACCATCCTGATGCACATCATGGCTTCTATATAAGTGAGCGTTATTTAAAACATGGAACTATATGCATATATATGTATAGCTATACGTACTTAAGTCAGTATGAGAAGTGTATCAAGTAACATATCTACATACAGTATGTGCGTAGCTAGCTACAGTATATTGAGACAATATTCTTTTACTGATGAGAATAATAAAGTAGCTATGGTATAAAGGTCAGCATTTTTGCATATAACTATGTAGCTACAAATTTTTACGGATAGATTTTTAGTGACCCAACAAAATCAGTGCTTGATTGAACTCTTTTGACCCTTCAAAAACATTGCCCTAGGTATATAAATTTATGTATGATAATGTACATAAAACAGAATGTTGATTTATATTTCAATACACATGTGTAATCAATTCTTTACTACTTCAGTTCAGCTGCTGTCACAGCATTACTACCACTGGACCAGTCCAACATCACAGCATTACCACATCACTGGGAACAGTTGAAAAGATATGAGGATGATCAGCCACACAGGTGACTGCATTTGCCTATCCATCATGTATGCTGAGGCTATCATGTATTTATGTAAAATCATAAAATATCTGAATGGATACTTTATTGATAATTTTAACTTCGTATTATGACAAGATAAACATATACGTACGTACAGTGTAGATCCCTTAAATTATGTAGCTAGCTAGCTACAAGCGTAGCTACTTGTGTGTATAGATACAATTTATTATTGTGTTCTTATATGTACGTACCTATACTGGTACTAAGTGAGACAGGCACTCTTGACTGTTGATGGTAATCCTATGTATATATGAGTGTCTGTAATAGTCCTAACATGTATGTAGCTACATACGTTGTCCTAAGCTGTACATATATACATATATACCGTATAGTGGGAAATTTACGAAGGGTTTTATTTTGAAAATTTCAAAAATATTTCAGCATTTTTGAAAATCTTTTTTCGAAATACACCTAGCTACATAATTATTCCTTAAATCACAAGCTAGCTGATTTTCAAAATTATTTTTCGAAGTCCTTTAAACTCAACCTTTTTCAAAATTTTAACCTTTCAAAAATTTCCCGCTATACAGTAGCTACTTACGTATGATTCTACCTAATCTTAAGTAGCTAGGTAGCTACTATCTAAATATTTAATCTACCTCAGTACTGTCAGTACTGATGCAATTGTACTGTAACCTATGGACTCACATGACCTATGGACTCACATGACCTATGGGCTCACATAAAATGTGTTCAGAAATATTAGCATGTACGTGTGCATGACCAACCTACTCAGGTTTACATCTGTAAAGACCAAGCATACGTAACTCTGTATACTTACATGCATGTATTTATATCTATGGCTACGTATGTGTATCACTTTTGTATACAGGTCTGTTATGAGGATTTATTCAGAGCCAGTGTTAGTGACCTTGTCTACCCCCGACTTTAGTATGCCCTACAATGTTATTTGTTTTGTATGTACCGTGGTGGCCATTGGCTTTGGCTCACTGTACAACCTCACCATCAAGGACATTAAACGGGTTGATCCTAAGGAAGAGGAGTCGATAATTAAAAGAATTTGGAGAAGAATTAGGAGCACTTTTGTTAAGCAATCAGAATGATACAGTTAAACAATATAGACTAAGTACTACACCATTTATTTAATCAGTAATGATACGTGTTTATGCCTGCAATATAAGAAGTATCTGCATAAATTACATGTACACATTCAGAAATGGTAGCTAGTGTACATATATAGGTTATGTAAACTTGCAGCTTTCAAATAGGGTTATTTTGCTTTCAATTTTGCTTTCAATGTTGCTATATATACTGTAGCTAGTTGAAAGTGAATTTTCCAAGAAACTTGGCTGAGTGTTGCATCACTAGTAATGAAGTGGGTTGGAAGCTGAAGGGGGAGAGTCCATCAGAGGTATATACGTATATGAGACTGAGGAGAAGTATATAGAGCCAGAATACATTATACCACTTGTGTTATAATCATGCGAGGAGTGCTTGAGCTCATTACACATGTATCAACTATTCTAACACTACTATTCAGTATTTCCTACTAAACATTTTCATGTATGCTACAAAGAAAAGCTTTTAGAGGTGTTGGATCTTCAACAAGTCTTTGGGCTGGCCTCTTTGCTTATGTTGATCTTCTAGGTCAGCGTTGCAACCAGGTCACAATCAGGTGACCCGCCGACCCATTGGCTTAGACCCAGTGACCCAGATGTGACCCGAATAAAATAAATTTAAAACTAAATCCACAGAACAACATAACTACTAAACTATTGCTTGTGACTGCTATATTAGAGAGTGTTATAGACCCGGATTCCACACCCGGGGACCTGCTTGACCCGGAGAAAAAGTGACCCATTTGACCCGGATATCCAGACTGACCCGACCCGGTTGCAATGCTGTTCTAGGTTGTGGGTGATTGGGTGGCGGTGGACTGCTGAGTGGCTGCTGATTTTGTATGGTGGCATGCTCATCTCTGCATGAAAAATGGATGCTAAGTTTTAAAATATGTATGTTTATACCATAAATTAGGTACGTAATTATATGCTAAACAAAAACATCCTGGGTGTAAAAAAAGTGCGAGGGCCAATCAGAAGCAGCATTGTGAATAGGTATGTGCAACCAAAAATTTTGATATCAGCTGAGGCCAAGAAAAAGTCTTTAACTACTTGAATGACATACAATAGTTTACAGGGCTAGTATTTTCCGGCGCAACTATGATTGGCTTTTTGCCACATGGTCACCTTTATAAGGATGTGGTACGAAAAAGGTGGCCAAGTGAAAAAGCCAATCACAGTTGTGAAAATACCCTATAAACTATTGTATGTCATTCAAGTAGTTAAAAAGACTTTTGATAAGTAACTTCTTGGCCTCAGCTGATACCAAAGTTTTTGGTCACATATATACGTATGTACCTATTTACAATGCTGCTTCTGATTGGCCTTGCACTTTTTTACATCCAGGGTGTTTTTGTTTAGCGTATCACTTGTCCTGCTGTGACAGACAATTGTACTGTAGGTGCTCAACTTTGTTGCATATAAAACATCTCTTGGGCCTGCTCCCTTGTCATAAAGTAAACTTTGTGGTGCACAGTATATACAGCTGTACAGTCACCACATGTAGCTGCTAGTTAGCTATAGCTAGCTATATGCAAGGGCAATAAATTATATTGCTAGCCACTAAAATGTAAACATTTACATGGAAGATGTTATGTACGTAGCTACATAGATAGATTTTTAGAGAGGAATTTTTAGCTAAGAAACCTGACTAACTAGCTACATAATAGTATTCTATGCACATGCAAGAGTTGTGTGTTAGTATGGCTAAGAACCTTATGTACAACATTGTTCCTATAAATAATAATTATGTGGTGAAATAATTGTATTATATATTTGACAAAACGGTAATTATAATTACATAGCAGTAGCTACTTTATTACATGTTCAATACACAAATATGTATATTGAAAGGTTATCGTTACATGCACAACAATTTTTGAGAATTGAGTTAGTTTACTTAAAACAATTCTTTATTCTCGATATTTTGGTTCTGTTGATGTAACTAATCTTATTCAAGAAATACCGTCTTCCATGATAAAGAAACATGCAGAGAAATTGGAAGAGAGCTACTGAAATTAATACATGTACAATGACAGCATTAGTGCCACTGATGGTTATTATGAACATTCCTTGAAGGTTGAAGAGTAGCAAGACATCTTGGACATTGTTAACCTGACTCTTTTGTGGTTGTAAAATTCCATGGAAAATGATCAGTGCTCCTATTACTAAACTGCCAATGACAAGGTAGGTGTTCTTATCTAAAACAGAAAGTCCAATAAACACAGATCTCATTATAAGCTGTAAACCAGGCCAATAGTGGTATTTGTCTTTGTATGGTGCTTTATAGACATTCATTAGTGGCCTGAAGTGATCGAAAAATCGAAATCTAGAAAATGGCTTAGTGCATACCACAGCAACAGTGAATAGAAATAAGAACATAAACAGGATAAGACAAACTACAAACAAGAAAGTGAACTCTATTCCAAATAGTGGTACATTAGTATCCACTGACCACATAATTGTAGTATGCATATTAGGAAGATGAAGAGTTACGGAATAAAAAAAGAGTACATTGCACACAGTGCGCAAAACCTTGGTATATGACAGTATCAGTAGAGTGGCAAATACTGGTGTAGTTCTTTCTATTGTGATCCTCTGCAGTGCAGTAAAACGTTTCCCAATCACCATGAACTTGAACGCTATCATAATTACGTACATAGGAAATGCTAACTGAAGCCACATCTTGACATAATCTGTCATGCCATTGTAGAAACATGCTTGTATTCCAAGATCAAGATTAGTAAAGGATATTAAAGTATATGGCAGTGATGCACTTACTGGAAAAAACAAGGTAGCATTGATGTTGATAACATTAGCATAAAAGATAAACAAATTTACATAGCCAGTGGCTAAAGTAAGCTTAAAAAATACAAGCAAACTTAACAGAGCAATGCCTGCCACTACTGTAACAGATAAGATAATGGGCAGGTTTTTATTAGAGCAGAGTTTACAATGAGATGATCCAAAAACAGTGCTGAGACCTTGTTGACATTGTCCACATAATACACCAGTACGGTTAAACTGACATTGTGAGTCAGGATGGGATAACTTGAGGCGTGAGGAGTACGGCAAACAATAGTCATATGGACAGTATAAACACACATGATAACCGTTCAATTTTTTATCACTAGAGGTATCAGGAAATATCCAAGCATTTGCAGAACGTAGCACAGTCTGATCATTAATATCACATGTAACAATTAAATTTTTGGTTAAGTAAAGAATTTGATCACAACGGCACATACCTGTCACATTATCAAATATAAATCCATATGGACAAGGTTTGAAAGTGACTGTGTACACATTTGCTGCTGTAGTTAAATATAAATAGTCAGTTTTATCATTTATGTGCCCAAACTTAAACATCAATTCACACCTTTTCCCACTCTTGTGTTGCAGTACGTATTTAAACTCCTGACACTGGTTCATATTCAGTTGGACAACATTTGAATTATTTTCACTTTGGCACTCAGGATCTAAACTATCTTCAATTTGTATTGGCACAGTGTCGATCAAGGTCAAGTTAATCATAGGGAAGAATTTGAATGAAACAGTTTGGCCAGGATAGAAAGGACCTAAATAATCAATGTCACAATCGTATTCCTGTGAGGTGTTGCATACGCACATTAGCCTTCTACTGCCATTAACTGTAATTGTATTATTAACATAAGAAATGATTTTTTTGTTGACCTCTTTAGGATTTGCAATTGAAAATGCTGCATTGTGGTCCCAACTGCAATGAGATGTCAGATAATCATTTGAAAATGCTAGGTGTGACACAGTATTTTCAGTGAACGTAATTGAATAGTTTAAAATTTCACCTTGCTTAAATTTATTGTCTAAATTTCCATTCTTACTAGTGAATTGAAAAATACATGGTTTAATCACATATGTAAGCATCGTCCCAAGTAATATAGTTTCAAGGATATTTGTTTGTTCGATCACAACAAATTTAAAGGTATTTGAAATAAAATTTATTGCAGTGTATTCTTTTATGTAAATTTTTGAAACTGCTATTGCTGTCTTTGCTCGACAATTTGAAATTTCAATGTAATTGTGAGCAGTCAAATTGAATGATTCATTATTTAATTGCACAATAAAATATGATGATATAATATTATTTAATAATACTGGTCCTTCCATGATCATTACAAATGTTTTAAAAAGTGTTCTAGATGTTATAATATATGAGAAGTTGCTGTTCTGTATTAGTACATATGAGAGAAATGGACTTTCTTGACCAAAACTTTCAACTGCAATGACATTATCAGCTTTGATGTGCTGGAAAATACTGTCAACAATAGAAACAGCCAGTTGCATTCTCATAGAACTATTCATTTCCACGTTATTATCAACCTCTATCCGTAAGAGTTCAGATAAAGTGATATTTGTAAAATGACAACCAATAAATATTATTTCATTGTACTTAAAATCCATTAAGGAGGAACCGTTAAACTCTCCATATATTAAAGTGGCAGAATATGCATTATCATAGGTATCCATGAATTTACAGTTGTGTAAAGTTATGTTGTGGTCTCCACAATTATGACAATAAATTTTCAATGCGTTTTGGTTCACAAAAGTTACTTGTGACAGTAAAATGTTAATGTTTGATGCCATTGAGCAAAATGTTGACACTGAATTTGTTAATAGCTTATTCCATACACCAGTGTAGTGGCTTACATTAACAACATGTTTGGTATCACCATTAGCAAAATTAACTCCTTCAAAAGATATTACTAGGTGGCTTGATTTTACATTTGTCAACAAGGATTTACCAAATATATTCATAAAGACAAGACTAGTGTATTGCGCATACGATCCTATGGACTGAAAATGTGATACTGTGATGTTCCAACAATTAACTATAAATAATGTCATCACATTTGGATGTGGCATAGTAGAAGTGGCACTGAAATGACTTGCACAGTTTTTCATCACTATATTAGCAATAACAATATTACTACTGTTAATTACTGCAATACCAGCTGATGAACTACAAGTAACGATAGTATTAATCACATTGTTGTTTCTTTGTCCAAATATAGAGAAATTGTGTAAATTTTGTATAACAATGTCTTCATTAATGTCATAGTATCCTGGTCGGAAAAGTAGTTGGGAGTGAGAGGTGAAGTGTTTGCCAGCATCTTTAAGGTAGTGTTGGAGACAACTGTTAGTGCCGGTGTAGTTACAACCATCAGGTGTCACATTATACAATGCAGCACTTACCATGTGTAGTAATACTATAGGCAGTAATAAAACTAGCCCCATTTTGTTGAATACATGCATAGCAATTGATCACTACAGGTTTACTGTAATACTGAGCTATAATAGCTATGTACATATATATATATTGCGTGTCTGCAGCAGTTACCCGATCAATTGAGACTGATGATAATGTTCTTTAATCTATTGATTAAATGTACACATGCATATGCAATCACATTATATATAATATTGCAAAGCTATAGCTATGTATTGTACGTACTTACAATGTTTTTTGAAGTTTGATTTGTGAGATCAGACACAGCTAATATATAGCTACGTAGCTAATATGTAGCAATTTATTAACTGATCTAGCCTATGTATCTACTTTTATTGAAGAAACAGTAGACTATGTAACCATGCACTTGGTCAAGGTGAATCACAAGCTATAAATTACAATCACGCCATATGTAGCTATATATATACAATCGTATCCTATATAGCTGGCTAAACAATGACTGACCTTTCATTTTGACATTAAGTTGACGTTTCAGTTTAGCTACATACATGTGTACATAGCTAGCTATGGGTGATAAGATGGTGTGTCACTGAAATATTAGCTATCATCAGTTTCATTTTGCAGAGTATACATAGCTAGCTAGCTAGGCTTGTTATTGCTATAAGACTATAAACAGCTGAGCCCATAGCTACCTACATATCCATGTAATGATAATAGTAGTTGACCTTTACATGCGTGTTTACATACATAACTACGTATGTGAGTGCATGAGGAATTTTTACTGTGAATTTTATGAGCAAAGTGATAGCTAGCTATGTATGTAGCTATATATAGCTACAACCCACATCACATTACATGTAGGACATATGGCTACACAACATATGTAGGCTATATAATATTATATAGCTATATGACTCCAAGTCTACATACGTATGTACGTATATAGCTATATAGCCCCACAGCTACGTATATATATAAATTATATGTATGAATGAAATTTATGTACACAAAAAGCTAGCTAGGTATGTAATAGTTATATAATTGTTATATACGTAATACAGACACATTATTATGTTATGATGGTTATAGTGCAGACATGGTCAGGTACTTTGCCTGATGCATATGCATGGCCCAAGGGTATATGCATGATATGCACACATGGTGCCAACAGCACATGTACAAGTGCCTGTATTGCATGTGCAATTGCATGATTAACACCACAGCAGTAGTATTACTAGATTCTGTTACACTTACATATGTAGTGCATATGGGATTATTTATTATTATCATATGACCTGGCATGAGAAAAATAATACTATATACCTCACTATGCTGCATTTGACCCATTAGCATACGTCCACTATTATGCTCATGATAAGGCTTGGAATTTCCTGGGTTTATGAGTAAGCCATCAACTGGTACAAAAACTTTTAAAATTTTGTAGAAGTGATCCAAATTAGTGAAGCAACCAAGATTGATACATTGTGGTTGTTCAGCTATATTGGTCATGGATATCTAGTGATCATAAACTACGTATAAGACTGGTTAATATAACCACCTGAAGTGTTACACTTTAAGTAGCTAGCTACAGGTTGCTTATACACTTTGTAAACAGTAAGTTTAACTGTATAATAACTATACATTGCATGCATGCATGATTAATTATTATACATAGATTTGATCCACTTCTCATGGGCTATAATTATCAATCAATACCAGTATAGATTCGACTCACTCCTATATACCAGGTTATAGGGATGTCCAGATTATGCTAGCATAATTTTTGGTATAATAGGCATTAATAAATGCAAGTACTATACGTAGTTAATGAATACAGTATAGAACTATATAGCTACTAAACAAAGATGATGTTTACCCAAGGCTTTGAATTCTAGAGCATACGTAATAGGCTAAAATTTGGGAAAATGCACTAGCAAATTATAAAGCATAACAGGGGTACGTACGTATGTCTAACAGGTTACAATTACAAGATCTAAGGTACGTACGTAGACAGGTTATAATTACCAACTGTTGAATTAAGGTAGCAACTTTGGATCATGTATTTGAAAGGTAAAATAACTCTTGTTAAAAGCAGCTGTAGCAACCACTCATATAGCTACATAGCTACAGTTGAATTAACTTTAACATATAGCTAGCTATAGCTATATATGTACATAACTACGTAGCTGGCATAACTACGTATGTAACTCATGCAATGGGTTGTTTGAAACAAACAAACTCATCTATTTTTTCAGTGTTGCATTTGAACGAATTTAAAACCATGTCTAAATGCATGTACTATATCTACGCAGTTGCTCTTCAAGCTTTGGCAAAAAAATGATAGCTAATAAGACACTATAGCTACATACATATGTAGTTGATGAATGATAGGACAATCTTTCTCAAAATGTCCTTGCTTATAAAATATGAGCCAATAGATCATTTACTTTTTAAATTTTTGTACTTAGTCTAGTTGATGGCTTACTCATGAACTTAGTGAATCACAAGACTTCTCATGGGCATAATAGTGGGCATAGCTATACGTATGTATAATGGGTCAAATGCAGCATAGTGAGCATGCATGTGTCGCATAACACAAACGGCATAATAGACTGTATGGTGTCTAACTGAAAGCATTGTATTTACTGATGTATTCCATACATCTAATAGAGCTGGTCACACTGAAAATTATAACAGTAATGATGAAACAGTTACAATTTCAAATGAATTCATATCATTGATTTGGGTCAATAAATTGTTATTGATTTCTATAATGCTTTGTTTTGGGTGTAGTTTGGCGACTGTATAAAGCTTGATGAGTAATGTTGCTACTGCTATAGACAGCCTCAGCAACATCCCTTCTTTCACCATACGTATGTACAGACAAGCTACCTGAAGATCAGCCTAAGCTCTGACTCTAGACTAACGTATGATCAAAATCTATTACTAAAGCCTTTCTAACCATCCAGCCTACACAGTGTACATATGCGTAGCTACAACAAATAATCTAAACTGAGTATAATGGTCTACTGAAAAAAACTCACCAGCAAACTTATCCAATGGCAGCACTTAATTCTACCATATAGCTACACATTACTAGTATGTAGCTAATAGTACTTCAAAGTTATGTAAGTGGTGTGCATTACTGTTGTACAGTAGCTAGCTAGCTACTAGTGTTAAAAATTACTTTAGCCATCGAATTTTAACTACATTAATTACATCAATAATTATGTACATCACTTGTTTAGCCAAGTAGCTATTGGTATTAGTCATGTTAATCCTTGAGAACAAAATATCAGTATTGGTATGAGCTCCAAATTAATAACTTATGTGTATTAGTGAATCAGTATAGGTATAGCTAAACTATAAACCATGAGAATTAAGTCAGCACCATAGTCAAGCACAATTCCTACTTGTCCTCACCAAACTACCTTAATTGCTGAAATGTGTGTGTGTGTGTGTATGTGTGTGTGTGTGTGTGTGTGTGTGTGTGTGTGTGTGTGTGTGTGTGTGTGTGTGTGTGTGTGTGTGTGTGTGTGTGTGTGTGTGTGTGTGTGTGTGTGTGTGTGTGTGTGTGTGTGTGTGTGTGTGTGTGTGTGTGTGTGTGTGTGTGTGTGTGTGTGTGTGTGTGTGTGTGTGTGTGTGTGTGTGTGTGTGTGTGTGTGTGTGTGTGTGTGTGTGTGTGTGTGTGTGTGTGTGTGTGTGTGTGTGTGTGTGTGTGTGTGTGTGTGTGTGTGTGTGTGTGTGTGTGTGTGTGTGTGTGTGTGTGTGTGTGTGTGTGTGTGTGTGTGTGTGTGTGTGTGTGTGTGTGTGTGTGTGTGTGTGTGTGTGTGTGTGTGTGTGTGTGTGTGTGTGTGTGTGTGTGTGTGTGTGTGTGTGTGTGTGTGTGTGTGTGTGTGTGTGTGTGTGTGTGTGTGTGTGTGTGTGTGTGTGTGTGTGTGTGTGTGTGTGTGTGTGTGTGTGTGTGTGTGTGTGTGTGTGAGAGAGAGAGAGAGAGAGAGAGAGTGATACTCTTATTTTGGAATAAAACATCAGCTATACTTGTATATGGAATAGCCATATTATAGCAAGGTAGCTATGTATTAGCCATCACTATCAGTGTATATGTACATCTGTGCTAAGAATGCATTTCTCCTTTTTACTCACCACATTTTTTATAACACCATCAGATCAGTATTGAAATTCAATAACTAACCGATACTATACATGTAAACACTACCATAAAATTGGGCCTGATACTATTATTGCTATCAATGTATCACCACCAAGTGGTAGAATAATATTACCTTAAATAAATAGCTATATAAACTATAAACCATGAGAATTAAGTCAGCACCATAGTCAAGCACAATTCCTACTTGTCCTCACCAAACTACCTTAATTGCTGAAATGTGTGTGTGTGTGTGTATGTGTGTGTGTGTGTGTGTGTGTGTGTGTGTGTGTGTGTGTGTGTGTGTGTGTGTGTGTGTGTGTGTGTGTGTGTGTGTGTGTGTGTGTGTGTGTGTGTGTGTGTGTGTGTGTGTGTGTGTGTGTGTGTGTGTGTGTGTGTGTGTGTGTGTGTGTGTGTGTGTGTGTGTGTGTGTGTGTGTGTGTGTGTGTGTGTGTGTGTGTGTGTGTGTGTGTGTGTGTGTGTGTGTGTGTGTGTGTGTGTGTGTGTGTGTGTGTGTGTGTGTGTGTGTGTGTGTGTGTGTGTGTGTGTGTGTGTGTGTGTGTGTGTGTGTGTGTGTGTGTGTGTGTGTGTGTGTGTGTGTGTGTGTGTGTGTGTGTGTGTGTGTGTGTGTGTGTGTGTGTGTGTGTGTGTGTGTGTGTGTGTGTGTGTGTGTGTGTGTGTGTGTGTGTGAGAGAGAGAGAGAGAGAGAGAGAGTGATACTCTTATTTTGGAATAAAACATCAGCTATACTTGTATATGGAATAGCCATATTATAGCAAGGTAGCTATGTATTAGCCATCACTATCAGTGTATATGTACATCTGTGCTAAGAATGCATTTCTCCTTTTTACTCACCACATTTTTTATAACACCATCAGATCAGTATTGAAATTCAATAACTAACCGATACTATACATGTAAACACTACCATAAAATTGGGCCTGATACTATTATTGCTATCAATGTATCACCACCAAGTGGTAGAATAATATTACCTTAAATAAATAGCTATATGGTGTAGCTATTATCTACTGCAACATTACAGTTGTGATTTGCTAATAGTGACAATTACTTGTGCTGGGAACATGGGCATTATTGATTTGACCAATAGCTAGCTACGTATGTGTGCACTCATCTTTGGATCTATGCTGCATGCATGCATATCAGTCAAATCACTCATGCCCACATTAATTGCAACTGTATCACCTGCATGTATATGTACCTCCTATGACACCCTGTCTCCTGTGGGTAGAATTTACATGCATGCATTCATGTAAATTCTACCCACAGGAGACAGGGTAGCTATTGTAGGACAGCTATAAACATGATATGATTCAAAACTCTGTCATCATGTACGCCACTACAAGAATAAAACTCTTACATACGTACGTATATCTATATGTAGCTACATATCAAGCTTCACCATAGTGTGAATCTGATCATGATGATACATGCCCACTCCCATGCACAAAAGGGAGTGTAAATTACATTAGCTAATAGTACACTGAAAACATAACAGTAAAAACGAAACTATTACAGTTTTGATAATTTAACGACTTTTGATTGTTTTCTGTATTGATGTGTTTTGGGTGTAATTTACGTAGAAACTTCCAGCTAGCAGCTAAGCTGTACACAGCTATAGCTATATAATACTGAAAAATAGTAACTATTGCAATTTCAATTCAGTGAATTACATAGCTACTTATCTTATGATAAATAATCCTTTGAGGCAATGACTTGTGATCGTTTTCTATATAATGATGTGTTTTGAGCGTAGTTTAGAAACAGCTTTCCATATGACTAGGTAGCAGTATGTCATTCATACATATAGCTAGCTATGTAGCTATAATTATGTATGTAGTAGTAGCAGCTACTTTTTATATACGTAGATACATACAATATATATTATATATAATTTATGTATGTGTGTACGTATAATTATATGTAGATATGTATGTATGTATGTATGTATGTATGTATGTATGTATGTATGTATGTATGTATGTATGTATGTATGTATGTATGTATGTATGTATGTATGTATGTATGTATGTATGTATGTATGTATGTATGTATGTATGTATGTATGTATGTATGTATGTATGTATGTATGTATGTATGTATGTATGTATGTATGTATGTATGTACATATGTACATAAGTATGTATGTATGCATACATGCATGCATATGGAAATTTCTAGGTTGTTACAACCTTGCATGGTTGTAGAAAGCTTGTGGCAAGCTTGCATTATCTTTTGCAAGGTGCACACAACCTTGTGAAGGTTGCATGTAAATTGTACAACCTTGCATGATGGTTGCAAATTAGTTGTCAAATAGGAAAACTGTATCCCACTAGCAAATCTTAAACTTACTTGCAAGGTCACTTAGCTATGCAAAACTATAGCAGCTATAGCTATAGGTAGTGAAGTGAAGATCATGCATTGAATCTGCTATGTGGTGTATCTTTAATTTGTAAGTAAGTCAATATGTGTCCTTCTAGCCATGAGTGTCAACTTGTGCATTCCCAAATGTGACCAGATTTTGGAAAACAGACCATATTGTCACGCATGAAATAAATAGAATTTCCACGTCTATGCTTATGTAATTTCAACAGGCACATACTTACAAAATATTTCCCATGCTTGAATAGTAATTCAGCTTGTCTGTGATTGATTTAACCATTTACGTATTAAACCAGTAGTGCCATATGGAGTGTCTTAAATTAACAGAAATATTAATATAAATGATGCCAAATGTGACAAAATGGTCTGTTTTCCAAAATCTGGTCACAAATATGGAGTTACCAATGTATAGAAGCCATTGTAATGCTACATACTTACATTAATTAAGTACAAATTTTATAACATGGTAGCTATAAGGTGCTAACAACCCTGTAGCAGGATGGAAAATGTTGCAATTCCATGGTGTAGATTACTAGCTAGCTACAACCTGGTATATACACAACCTTGTAATGAATAAGGTGGAAATTTCCATATGGGTACACAACACACACTAAGCAATGAAGATCTAGACTAGCTACATAATATTATTTATAACATAGACTATTAGTGTATAGCTGTATATGTATAGCTATAAAGCTACCCATGTACTTGTATATAGCTGATCTATATACCGTACATGGGAAAATATTGGAGGGGTAAAATATTGGCGAATAGAATCAATAATTATAGGTTGCTGTGATTTTACAACACGTATATACTTACATACAGTATTTAATATGTACGTACGTAGCTACACCTCTTAATTATTACAATGTTTTAGTCCCAAAATTAAAAGTGCATATGTACGTATATCAATGAAGTTGTTTTAATTAAAAGATCATAGGACTCTATTGAAATACGTATAGTCAGGTGTATATACGTACATGCTGATTTATCACTACACACTGCATAGGTAGTTATACTATGTACGTAGCTACCACGTATACAAACCTATACCAGTAAGTACACATGTAGAAATGAAAATGATATATTGTGTAGTGTTGTTTTCAAACAATTTTCAATGTTACGTATGTTCACACTTTGGCTATCAGTGCTAGTATAAAATATGAAGCTAATACAAGCGTATGCATAACTACAAAGCTAGCTACATACATACGTAGCTGAATATATGGTTACAATATTACCGGTACCGATCATCAAAACGTCTTAAGGTGTTTAGCTACATATGTATGGCTATAAATATTTGATTGCATGTTTAATTAATATTTAGAAATCCCTATAATTTTATGATACGTATTACATTAGTTAGCTACTTCATTATGTATCCAGCTAACTACACAGTAACTTTAGAATCAACACTATAAAAAAGAATGTTGGTGCATGCAGTATGTAGCTATGCATATGTACTGTATCATGATAAAATTATATATATATGTACACGTATATAGATTGATAAAAAATTAAAAATTTAAAAGGTAAGTAGGGATTGAATTCAATAGTGCTACAAATAGTAAGGAAACAAGGAATAAGATTTTGGGACGAGAGAACATTCTGGCATGAGATAATTTATAAAAGGTTAATCCCAACTTTTGGAAAACCTATTGAAGTGAACCAAAAGTAGGGATTAACCTTTTATAAATTATCTCATGCCAGAATGTTCTCTCGTCCCAAAGTCTTATTCCTTGTTTCCTTACTTTTTGTAGCACTATTGAATTCAATCCCTACTTACCTTTTAAATTTTTAATTTTTTATCAATCTAGTTTGTTTGCTTTTTATACATGCTAAGCATTCATAATAATCTTTCAGCAGGCGCACAAATGTTACAGGCGCTTACGTAATAATTATGCTTGTTTACAGGCGCTTGTTAACAACGCGCTTACATGGCAAAGCAGCTGTGTGATAGCAAATAACGCTCGAAAAACAGCAAAAGCTATTTGTCCAAGGCTATAATCTCGAAGTTCACGATGTAATAAAGTACACGCGAAAACATCGTGCCATGGTGCCACTGTAACTAATTATATCACGTGCAAGCTAGGTTTTTGCGTGACGTAATAAACAGAAGCCGTAACAGGCTATCGTCACCTTCGAAGGTGAGATTCACACCTTGCTAAAGGAATAAAGAACAAGGAAGGGAATGAAGGATAAAAGGAATCGCCATGGCGCAGTGGGTAAATCGTCTTCGGAACAACATTTTCGTAAATCCGCCGCCATTACCTTTATTATGTGAAATTTCTGGAGCCCTACACCTAGCGCAACCGGGTCTTACGGCAGGCTGGCAGGCTGGCAGGCTGGCAGGCTGGCAGGCTGGCAGGCTGGCAGGCTGGCAGGCTGGCAGACGAAATACAGATGAATTTCGAAATTTTCAAAGTTGGCTGTAGGTCGAAATATTCGACTTGTCGCTTCGTTTAACCAATGTACAGCATCATTACAGCCTTACCAATTCATTCCAGTCGGTTTTTTCGGGTAAAGCCTATTGGAAGGTTGTTTTATGAAGTGCGAAAAATCGGGAAACCATACAATTTCTTACCAATCCCTACTATTAAGTACTACCGTACTTAATGATATTATTCTGTTAATAGAAAACATGAAGGTAGCTACTATCATGCATGATAGTACTGACCAAACAACAAGTTAGATAATATACGTAGCTACATAGCTAGCTATAGCTACATTGATATGAATAGTATTGATAGCTACTACCAGCTAGTTGCATAGTGTGTGCAGGTTTAAAGTACGTAAAAGTATGTATGTCAAATAAGGAGCCCATCCAGTTCGAAGGATGCGGGAGCATGTACATAACTCAAAATTCAAACATGGCACCATACAGTGTATAAAGTAACTTATTCAATACCTTATTAGAAATGCGCATACTTCAGGACATTTTTATACATGCAATGCAGACGTTATACGATCTACCACACGTAGATTGACTTGTGCAATGTGAGAAACAGGTAAACAAAATGAAACTCATCCTTTAACTAACAAGTGTGAGCAAGTGGTAAGCAAGTTAGTGTCTCATACATAAGAATCAGTACATGAGCATAGGAATTAATGTTGATGATGCAATGGATGTATGTACGTAACATGGCAACGATGATGCAACATGTGATGCTTTATAGAATTACTCTTTAGAAGGAAAATACATTAAGCTGCTATGTTTTAATTCTACTGTTTAAATTAGATTGTTAGTAATGGGAGTTACTTGTCCTTTGGACTTAATGAGTTCTTGGTAAAATAATATAGCCATATAATTATTAAGCATGCATGTGTGTAGCTATACATTTGTTTTTGTTACTGAGTGAATACTTCAGCTCCCCACCATACAGCAATATATACTGACATCACTGTTTGTTTGTATAGGTAAAAACTGTGTGTAGTTTTATATGGAGCAACGTAGCTCTGTGATGCCTTCCTACATGTTGTTGGCAGTAGCTATATTTCATCTAGTCTGTATAACAAATGCTGTGGTTTACTATGTGACACCGGATGATCACTACTCTACTGGCAGTAATACTGTTACCCTACAGCACTGTCTCAATAACACCAGTAAGTATTTCACTTCTAATTCTCAACTGCTTTTACAACCAGGACACTATTATCTTAATGCTAACATTATTATACAGAACATTAATTACTTTTCATTTACTGGAAGCAGAACCGACGGATCGTTGAACACAGTCATTACTTGTACCTCACCAGCTGGAATTGTAGTGACAAACAGCAGCAATATTATAATTGCTAATATGAAAATGAGGGAGTGTAAAAATCATTTCACTACTGTTTATGATGTATTTCATGTTTATGTTCAGTCAAAAAGATTTTGTTTACTTACAATTCATTGTTGGAATATTACTGTTATGTACTTTGAAATTCATTCTAAAACACTTGGTAAGCTAAGTTTTTTGAATGCTCTTGGTCATTCACTTTTAGAATCCTTGATGTCAAATGAACTGATAATATTTAATACAAGAAGCATAGGAGTAAACAAAACTGAGCACAATATTGTGATCAAAAATTTTATTAATCCTCAAGCCATTTCTTCACATCATTCAATTTCTATTTATCATTTTATGACAGAAAATGTAAATACATTATTAGTAAATACAGTCTTTTCTAACAAAAAGGCAGTGATGCTCTATTGGTTTGAATGCGGAGGAGGCAATAATACTTTTACAATATATAACTGCAGCTTCACCAACATGTATGAGCCACAAAAAAGCACATCAATTGGTACAATATTTGCAAAGATGGATGACTGCTCACATGATAATGCTATAAAATTAGTTGATTGCTATTTTGGCAACAGTGTGCATTCAATGAAAGAGCACTTTGTGCTAATTGAGCTTTACAACAGTGATATTAGTATACCACAAATTGAGTCATTAAATTTTACAGTTTCCATAATCAATAGTGTGTTCTACAAGTTTACAGTCGGATATATGATAAATATATCAAATTTTGGTAATTCAAATCAATTTCAACCACTGCTCCTGATAAAAAATAGCACATTTTCATATATAAGCTCAAAATTCATTATACTTCTCTATCAAGTGAACATCTTACTAGAAGGGCCAGTAATATTTACCTGTATTCCAAAATCACTAATAATTATCTGTACTAATACTAAAGTTAACATAACATTCATTGATTACATTGAATTTTCAAACAATACGGTTTATTCTGCTATACAAGCAGCTTATGTGTACATCGAAGTAAATGCAGTGATTAACTTTTATTCTAATACGTTAACTTTTGCCATCTCAAAACCTTTTCAGACACAACTATTAATTATAGAAAACAGAGTAATGGATACAGCAATGCAACCGTGTATTTTTCAGTATGTAACTGAACAAGGAAGCTTTGATACAAAATTCTTGCATGGAACAAAACTGAATTATTCTATTCTTTTTATTCAAAACAATGCACTATCCTTATTTGAAGCTAGATATTCGGTATCCCATTGCAAATGGAACAATGCAACAGCATTTACATACGCTAATCCTACTGGAGTCAATGAGAAAGTGATTGAGTATGTTAATAATACCGAGGAGGATATACTCACCACAAAAATCTTTTGTGTATGTAATTCTTCGCAAGAATATAATTGCCATTTAGATAAGTTAGGTCCATTTTATCCTGGCCAGACTGCAACATTCAAATTCATAATATTTGGAAGTGACGTTATGAGCAGATCAAACAAGATTGACATTGTGCGAGCTAAAATTGATGACAAGGAAGATATTGCATGCAAAAGTAACAATGGATCAAATTTTGTAAACTTATTCACAAATCAGTGCACCAGTTTTAAGTATCAACTATCACATAAAAGAAAGAGATGTGAATTAGTCTTTAAAATATTACCAAAATATGAAGCAATCGAGTTACTGTATTTTAGATCACAAGTAAACATTTTTACTGTAACATTACTCCCTTGTCCAAAGGGTTTTGAATTTTTAGAATTGCAAGGACTTTGTCAATGTGATTCAGCTCTTAAACCATTAGTTACTGACTGTAACATCAATGATCAGACTATAATGCGTCCTGCTAACAGCTGGGTATTGGCTACAACTCTTAATAATTCACACACGTATTCTGTGTCCTCAGAATGTCCATTTGACTTTTGCTTGCCTTACTCATCACGCCTTAACTTAGTTACACCTGATTCCCAGTGTCAATATAACAGAGCTGGAGCACTATGTGGGCAATGTCGACAGGGACTCAGTACTGTCTTTGCATCTTCTCAATGCAAACGATGTTCTAATATTTCCTTGCTTCTCACTGTACTCATCGCAGTATCTGGTATTGCACTAGTAATTTTACTTTTTCTTCTAAATCTCACAGTTACAAATGGCAACATAAACGCCTTCTTACTTTATGTCAATGTCATTAGCATTAATGCGTCTTCCTTCTTTTCAACACACAAATCCATACACTATATGTATGTTCTTATTTCATTGGCTAATCTTGATCTTGGGATTGAAAGTTGCTTTTATAATGGCATGACTGATTATATTAAAATTTGGTTACAACTAGCATTTCCCACCTATCTCATTATTATAGCTGTCATGCTTATCATAACAAGCCGTTACTTTAGTACAGTACAAAAGCTCACAGCTCAGAGAGCCTTACCAGTACTTGCTACACTTTTTCTATTGAGTTATACAAAGGTACTGCTTACCGTATCCAGTGTCTTATTCTTTTACTCTACCACCACGCATCTACCCAGCCATCACACAACATTGGTATGGCCAGTAGACACAAGCATTCCATTGTTTGGAGTGAAGTTTACAATACTATTCATAGTGTGTTTTATTTTGTTTGTAGTACTATTACTGTTCAATATTATCTTAATATTTGCTAGGCTTCTGTCTCGATATAGATATATCAATTACTTCAAACCACTCCTGGATTCTTATCAAGGTCCATATAAAGATGGGTTCTACTATTGGACTGGTCTTCAACTACTTTTAAGGGCTGGATTTTTTGTACTATCAGGTTTAGACAAAGGCACTAGCTTATCAATTGGTAGTCTGTTATTAGGAGCAGTGATTGTATTGCATGTACTCTTGCAGCCTCACAGAAGTGATACAAACAACAAACTGGAAGTGTTATTCCTGCTAAATATCCAGGGTATTTACATAACAAATATTAGCAAAACAGCCACAGTTTTTACATTGGTATTAATTGTGTTGGCATTTGTCCAATTAACCTACGTACTTCTTCATCAAGTAATGACAACACATTTCTGCTTGGAAAGAGTTGGGATACTCAAGTACTTTAACAAACGTAAGGCTTGTCAACCAAGAGCTATTGAATTGGTTAATCCCATACCTGAAGTAGCTTTTAATTACAGACAATTTCGTGACAATGAACCTCTCAGCTTAGGTGATTAATGATTGAAGATTAAAGAATTTAACTGACTTTATGTACGTATATAATTATAGCTACATAGCTACATTCCATAATTTTGACATAAATGATAACACATATATGTATACACATTTGAATGGCATTTACATAAAGATTGCAGCACACCTCAAAGGCAAGAACACAATTAGTAATACGTATGCAATAAATTTTTTAATTTGCTATAGCTATATAGCTAGTTACTAACTAGTTAGCTAGATATACAGCTATTATTTGTCTACAGTTATATGGTTTGCTTAGTGGCTAGCTACGTATACGTATATATATACATACATATTTAATAGTGTTGTAATCATTATACAATAACAATAAATTTTTTTGTTATACTGTAACTATTTTATGAGACAGTAATAATTAAACACGGCTTCTAGTAAATGTGTTGACTTAATTGTACAGCTGTGTGATTTTTAAATAATGTTGTTATAATGCACTTCTATTAAAGCATACACAATGTTTTTACAACATATCGATTTCTGGTTATAAAAAATCAACAGAGTATACGTAATAGTATACGTACATATATAAACCCTTAGTAGCTATATACTATAGATGTGTATATATGTAGATGTAAATGAAGGCTATTCTAAAAGGATTGTCAGTTACATGCACATGTACTTAGCTACATATATGGTGCATGGGTATAACTTATGGTACATAATTTATTTATGTAGCTATGTAGCTATGAAATCATCCTAACTTCATCTGAAAATATTTTCAGTAAGGTAAATTACATGGTACGTATGGTCTCGCCTGAGGGCGAGTACATATAGCTATATTAGGTAAAGCACGAGTGCACACTTCCGACACTCTAAACTTGATGTTGATATTTTGTCTCTTTATATCGAGACTCACGATAGTGAGTCATGAGGCCAAGAAAAAGCATCAGTACGCAACGACAGAGTGAGTTATTTACACGTAGCACTGTACTCAAATTCGCAAACGCTCTAGCTAAGCCACCATAGAAGCTATCACTTAGTTATCAAGGACCTTGTATGTTCTTGCTATATAGAATCAATAACCAACAGTGGAAGAAATTGGCCCCATCGTTCTTGAATACCAGCCATTGTGAGTTTTATGGCGCTCATTTGTGTGACCACGCCCGACGAACCATCCTTTCTCACCTGATTTGCCCATTTCTCAAGATAATCTATATACCTTCATTTAATGAAGAATCAGTAACCCGAAGTTCATCAAAATCGGTTCAGCCAGTCTTCTGTTACAGCCTTATAAAGTCCTCCTTCATTAAAAAAATTTTTATGCAGCAATCATTTTTTCTTCTTTCTTTCTTTCTTTCTTCCTTTATTTTCATCATATACTTTATGAGGGCTTGCATGAACCCCGGATTTTTATTTTCAGATTTTCAATCTCTAGCTACATCAAACTTAGTTGTCCAATAACTCACTTGTTCTTTCATTGATTTCAATTAAACTTGCACCAGCATTTATTCTATGTAGCTATACTCTACAAGTCAAGCAATCTTCAGTGTTAAGCAAATATATTAGTGGACTGGAGACAAACTTTTACATAGCAGGACAAAAGTTGCCATAACTCAAAGAGAAATCAAATCATTTGCATAAAATTTCAGATACACAAACTACATTGATACACAAATATTCACTAAAAGTTTAAAGAAATTGTGACACGAGAGATTGTTAAAATTAAGTTTTAAACATTACATAGGTTTATAGCCATAATATAGCTATTAACTATTTAAACAGATCTTCTGTCACTACAGTAACTGCTTAATAGCTGTTAGTATTATGTAAAAACCTAGCAAAATTCAGCACCATGCATGTTTTAAAACTAATTTGCTAAAATTGCTAAAAATTAATCAAAAATTGGAGTAAAATACTTGAGCATAATGAAATTTGAGGCAGTAGTGTTTGGAGTGATGTGGGCCGTGACGATAAACTGCAAATCAACTTTGCCTGGCCTAAAAATACATAGGATTCTAACACAATTTTCACCATTTATGCAGCTTTTAATAGGGAACTTACAGATTTTTTCATTCAAGAATAATGAATTAAAAAGGTAGTAGGGATCGACCTTCGCAACAGTAAGTGAGGAAACAAGAGCTGCAAATAAAAATCCTACAAGACTTACTTGAGTTTGATGTATCGCTTTGCTGTATTATTATGCCAAAGTAGGGATTAAATCTTGTAGATTTTATTAGGATTTGTACGCATTTGCAGCTCTTGTTTCCTTACTTTTTGTTGCAAAGGTCAATCCCTACTGCCTTTTTAAATTCATAATTTTTGTAAGTATATACAGTAAAGCAGTCATGTGACATTTTATTTTCTTGTTATTAGGTTAGGTCATAATTAGGCTAGGTTATAATTACTTAATATGTTGTATCACGTGTAACTATATAGAGTTTTCTTGAAGCTAGAATAACATGTGTCTCTTGAGGTGAAAGTTGAAACAAATTAGCAGCTTATTAGAATTGATTTACATCTTTGTTGAGAACAAATGGTACCCAACATGGGACAAAAAACTTTACTGAAATCCCATCATAAATGCAGAATCCTTGGCGCCGGGCATTTAAATGGCATCAGTAGAAGTAAATAAAACTACTGAGTAGTCTGTGTTACAACCAATTAACCATCTGTAAACCAGTTTACAAATGATCCATCCACGCACTATGATACAAACTTTTATCTCATGCCAGAAGCTTTAGTGATTTGTCATGTCAAATTCTCAGTTTACCCTCGTTTCCTTACTTTTAGTACTAAAAGATCAATCCCTGCTCACTTTTTAAATACTGTATTAATCTAGTATGTACGTATACATATGTATGTACGTACGTATATGAACCAGTCTTTTGTTGTTTCAGTTTGGTAAAGCAAATCAGCAAGAACTACGTACAACTGCTTTCAATGACAAGAACAAGAAGCTTTTCCTCTACTAACAATCCAACCCCTATGAATCCTATAGCTATGAATAGCAATAATGCTACCAGATGTATTCCTGCAGAAGCTACTTGTGTACTCCCCTCTTGTTGCTCCTTGTCCAAAAAAAGCTAAGATAGTTACTAGGATATTTATGTAATTATATCACATAATTGTATAACACACACCATATACAATGTAATAATGTTAACAGACAGACAGACATACGTACGTACCCCAGGGTTGTGCATATCGCAATGACATGCACACAGCAAGCTCCATATATCACAATATTAGTAACTCATGTAATTGAAGTATATGCATAGCAATGCATACACACACAAGTCACCTCCAGTCAAGAGAACAGTTGAATATCTCGTTGTATACATCTTACCCTGATCAGTCTGACATCTACAGCATAGCTACTTCATGAGGCAAAAAACCTTTGAAAGTGCCCTGTGTCCACATATCTGATTTAAGCAAGACCATACCCTCAGAGCCACATAACATTTCTACCAGCAGAGGTGTTTGTCATCTCGACAGTTAATCACTACTAATTACGGAGCTGCCATCACTCCAAGCTGCGGTGATTTCACAGTCTTACAAGAATTTCATGGTACTCACCCTGACATTGCCAAAATGAAAGCTCTGGCTAGAATTTACACGTGTGCATATGTGAGGTAGTTTAGCGTCATTTTTTCACATTACCGTTACGGAGCGGACAAAAGCACCAAACTTGGTGTGAGGCTTCCCTAGGACCTGCTAATCAATATTAGCCTAGGAGCCCTTGTGAATTATTCTTTGCATATTTGATTTCTGGCCAAATGGATTTATCATGTTATGATGTGTTTACAAGATCATTATGTTTTGTTGTATGGAAGCTTGTGTTGTGGTTTGAAAAACATGTGTTCATGTCCTTACGTTTAATTGGAAATTACATCACAGCTGGTAAATTACAAATTAGTAATTCATAGTCATTAATAAGAAAGTCAAAATATGTACCACATATGTGTACAGCTGGAGTTCCAAAACCAAGAGTTTCTTGACATACAGTAGTTGACAGCCTATAAAATTTTCTCTTAGGCTATTTAAACTACTAGCCATGTAGAACATGGAATTTCATTGCATTATTTGCCAGCAAGATATCTGAATCATTGAAATACCCAATGCAAAGTTCTGGAGCAAGCTGCGTATGACAAGATGAATGATGTGTATGAATCATTTTTAACCAATGTAAGAGTTCCAGGACAACAATACTCTTCCAACTAATATAATGATATGTGTGTGAGAATATCACACAAAATATACCAATTCGTATTACACAGTGTAACCATCTATCTTCCATTCTGTAGCTATGTGCTATGTAAATTTTACTAAATGCTGCATGTATGATGAAACTTTTGTGTAAATATTGTATACGCATGGTCAGACAAATATTTTATCACGTTTGAAAGTCTCACAATGAAGTCATAGCTAGTTTTATCAGGCCTGGTCATATTTTAAACACGATCATGGCAGCTGATTTTGCAATCCACTATGCTTCTTTGCATAATCCTGTAATTTAAACTTCAAAGTATAACAATTCTAAGTTGGCAGAGGCAAAGAAAAGGAGAGTCAACAGGAAATGCCAAGCAATGGAAGTTACTATCATTGGTGTTCTGTGAGGCAAACTCCATCAGGTTTCAACATTTAATGCTGATTACAATAATTATGTGAACCATGATCACAGAGCTACAGGATACCTCAAATTGATAGAGGAGATCTCGTTGCAAAAGTACCACTTGAAATGCGTGGGTGTGATATGAGAACGAGTGAGTCTAGAGTGTTTCAGCTATGTACATACGTATATTGAGGATATGGTGTGGGATACATATTCACCAAATAGCTTGAAAGAGTCTAGTGTGCAGAGAAAGGTGTCTGTATGACCCAACGAAGCTATTTACCTTTTTCTCACATACATACAAGGTTCCTGAATTCCTTTTCCACCAAAGTTGTCTATACCATGATACTTAAGTCAGACAATAATCGTTATAATTAGGTGTAAAATTCCACCCCTATAGTTATGAGCATGCTAGTTTAACTCTTCCACACTACGAGATTGTACAGTCTCCTTTACAAAAGCTATTAATCAGCTCACTACATGTGAACTAATATGCCACCCTTGCATGGGGAGCCAATATCACATACTACACTACTTTCATGCACTAACTGGTTATGATACTACCTCAACATTCAGAGGAAGTCAGCCGGCATGGCAGGCACACAAGTACATAGATCACTGAGGCTGGCTACTCACTCTTTGAAAATTTGTATACTCACTTCCACAAAATTGAACAGCTGAAAGTCATGTTGTAGCTACGTATAACAAAACTGGTCCACTGAGCAAGGAAGGAACTGTTTTGACATAAAGAGTCAAACATGGATTTTTCTTTTAGTAGGCCAAGCTGGAATATATGGGCAATCAGCACTCAGGTACTGCAAGTGGTTCCATTCCTACATGGACCAGGACTTGACAATAGCAGAAGCATCCAATGCAGCAAGTATCATGATAATAATTAGTATTACAACATTTTTACAACTACCATGATGAATCATGTATCATTATTGTACGCAAGTGTGACATCATGTGCATAAGCCTTGCATAAAGAAAAAAGCATTGTTTAGGCTGTACGTATAAATGGACAAATAAAAACAAAGTTTTAACAGTGCAGGGAAATAAAATGTGAGTACACAATATGCTGATATTATTGTCTTGTGGATATTATTGTTTAGCACTAAATCTAATGATACCAATATTGTTTAGTTGAGTATTGCCTGTCAACAATAAAATAGAGTATTGTGACTATTGTCTAATCTCTACATAACGTTGCAATTATATATGTATGTATATGAACCATTGCATTTAGCTATACTGTCATAAAACTGTTTTTAAATGCAAACAGTAGCCATTTTGTTTAGGGGGGTGTACTTAAAATTCCAAGAGGGCTCCTAGGCTAATATTGATTAGTACGTAGGTACTAAAAATGTCCTGTGCAAAATTTTGTGCTTTTGTTCACTCCGTAACGGTAATTTTGCTTAGCAACCTAATTATAAGGTGGAAGTGAAGACATTACCTTTAGCTCCATGCACAATAATAAATCGATCTTTATAAATGTATGTACAATTATATTTGGTCTGTCTACAATCTACATAGTATACTAAAATACTCTAATATAGTAGTCAAAGACATGAGATGATAGTGTACTTTTCTCATCAATTTTAATTATTTATTCTCTTTCATGCTGTCAATGGCTTTGAAATCTAGCTACTCCGGTAAGGGTGAGCTCACTGAACTATTGGCTCAGAGACAGTGATATCTCAGTTTCATTAGGAAGTTAAAGAAACTGAAAGTTGAGAAAAAGAACCAAAAAGTTAGGTTTTATAATAAAGATAGAATAACAGTACCATATATAGCATACATAATTGCGGCATAATAGACAAAATTTTGGAGAAGTGCAATTTCAAATCATAAATATGAATTATATGTAAAAAGTTGAAATTGATTGCATGTCGAATTGTACGTATATGTACAGTACATGGCTATAGTTATTCTAGTTCTGCTGACGTGAAATCTGCATATACAGTGTAGCTATACATGTAACACTATGAAATAGTGTATATACATACGTGAAGTACTAAAAAATGTGTAATTTTGTTCATAGGAGTGCTTTAAGCTCTATGCAACAAATCCTGAGCCACAGTCTTGCATTTTCATTGGAGGATCAATCTAGTTGTATTGCACAAGTCCCTGATGACCATCACATTCATTTGTATGCTGTTTTAAAATTAGAAGGTACCATATAGCACGAAACATTGGCGGCGTAAAACTTTGGCGAATCAGCAAAATATTACATTGGCGAAGAAAATTTTGGCGAATAACCTACTTTGGAGATCAAGCAGAAATGAGTGGGCTGTCGGGAAACATTGGTGGCATAAAACTTTGGTGAGTCAGCGAGAATAATGAAAAATAAATTTGCATTATACCTAGCACAAATAACACCTCAGAGTTTGCATCAGTTTACGACAATAGATCCAACCAGTCGAGCAACCAGGCCCCAGCGCGACCAGTACAATGCACTAGGCTACCCGTAAACTCGCTCGTAAACATACAGTATACGGTAACGTTACCTACTCGATAGCTTTGCTGGAACCTTTTCACTCAGTGGACCATCGGGGTCAGGAAGGGCTGCATGGAGAAGTCAACGACACAATAGGTGTTAACCCGCAGCCATGTTCGAACGAACCATGTGTTAAATCAACTGGATCATGTGAGACCAAATTTATGGATTTCAAAACATTGGAGGGGAAAATTTTGGCGAATCGAAGTTCAATTTGCCAAATTCGCCAATGTTTTCCACCGCCAATGTTTCATGCTATACGGTATGTACATAGTAGCCTTATCACAAGTTTGAGGACAGCATCTTTACAGAATTCCCATCAGGGTTGAAACCGGGTTGGGTCATTCCAATCCACATATCTGGGTCAGATGGATCACTTTATCTCTGGGTCATACAGGGTTCTGCCCACACTGGTTGGCAGTGGTTCAAAGCGACCAGCACCTCTTAAAACCGACCAATACCTCTTAAAACCAACCAGTACAATTCTTATATAAATAATTGATGCATATATTAAATACCCATACACACATCAGTCTACGTATGTTAACTTACGTAAGTGCATGTTAGACCACCACTCAGAAATCCCTGGGTAGAACCCTGGTCATGTGATCACCAGGTCAAGCTCAATGATCCAGGTTTGTAATACTCTCTAATATAGCAGTCACATTATTACTTGCAATAATAATAATAGTTGTGTTGTTCTATACAGTCACTTGGGTCGTCTATATATGGGACACTGGGTCTAAGCCAATGGGTCATACTATCTATCTGCAAAATCCCAGCAGCTGTCTACCACAACAGTTTGATGGTAGAAAACTGGTAGGTTGGTGCTTAAAATATTTTGGTGATAGCAGATTGCACATTAAACTTTTGACAATTGATCCAATGTATGTTTTATTAAAGTGTTTCAGTAAATATTCACTAAGGTTACTTCAAATGGTTGTTTTCAGTAGTTAATTAGTACTGCTAGCAGTATAAAAGGACACTATAATGTTCACTTAACTCTGCAATACAACTAGAAAAAGGAAATCTACAGTATATTGTCATGTATAATATCAAGAGTTAATAATTAGAGAGAGGCGAGTATCCAACGCTGTATAGTCTAGTCGTGTAAAAAATGATTGTGTAAAGTCAAAGGGCTTCCACTCCGGGTAACTTAGTAGTTTTCTGTGTTTTGACCAGCCATTAAATGAATTAAATCGACACCTTTACAGCTGCATATAGGCGAATATTAATGTAAGTTATGATGGAGAGGACTCCTGTGCACAAAGATTCAGCATGCTCGCAACGTTTACTTTTGAACGAGGATAAGGCGAAGGGTAAGGATTTCAGTTTTCGTTTCTTCATCAATGACATGACCCGGCACTACTGCTACTACTATTACTGCGAGATCTTCACTATGTTGTTTCTGTTTCCTTTTCCTTGTAACATGACAGTCGTTGCTTCCACTACATTCCTCTCTCCGAGGTTTGCGGATATTATCCTCTGTCTCCTTCATGACATCTTTAGCTACTAATTATTTTCCATTTCCTTGTGACACCATGACGACTATTATATTTATACAATTCCTTGTTCCTAGCTCGCCTGTTCTAACAGAGCTACAAGCCATATTTTAACGCCCACCCACCCGCCCGCATACCTGTGAAAAACGTATCAATTGAATTCATTTAACGGGTGGTCAAAACACGGAAAAATACTAAGTTACCCAGAGTGGAAGCCCTTTGACTTTACGCAGGGATGTGCCCACAGTGGTCGGCAGTGGTCGGCACCGACCACCACTCAGATAAATTAACCACCACTCAGATAAAATAACCACCACTACTAATTCACTTACTACTAAAATATCAGTATGAATGCAAACGCTTAGTTTTGCAGCCACTTTACACAAAACAAAGTGTCTACAAGGAATCCTAGACACAGTGGGAGTATAGATATTAAAGATCACTAACTTACGGAGATTTAAAACCCCCATTTTGTAACCACCACTCTCTTAAACCTGGGCACATCCCTGTTTATGCAATCATTTTTTACACGATTATACGGCATTGGATACTCTCCTCTCTCTTATTATAACTCTTGATAATATTGCATATTCAAACTAAAGCTTCACTTGTAGTGAAATTATACCGTAGATTGGTTTTTTCATGTCACTAACTTTCATAATTATAATAAATATTCAGGTAAATTTAATTAAAGAGGCCATGCGACAACCCATACAAGTGCTATATAGCGCGTAAATTACATAATTCAATACAAATTCAGCACGTGATTGCATCACTAATTTTCCTCTTCCGTTGCTATGATGGCAACAGTTCTTCACCGGACAGCGACAGCGATAACGAGCTAACTAATTGCCCAAGTTTGTTTTCTACACTTGGCTACAAGAAACTTACATTCTTTTATATTCGCTGTCCCATTGGTCCTGAAACTTTCTATGCCGCCACCTAGCATGCCTAGCAGTACTGACGCTTCGTCTCGTAGGTACATCCGTCACAACAGTTACCATAACATGACAGTCTAGTACGCATTCAATAGAATGTTGGAATAAGCCGCTAAGTATAGTTTACGTGAATGAATGCGGTGATTTACGGACATGATGATTTCACATCCTGTGAAATCATGCACTTGTATGGGTTGTCGCAAAGCCCCTTTAAGTAATAAAAATACTTTTCAAATTTACTCTTATATACAAAAATATTTTTACCACAAAAAAATCACTATCTATGGTAGATCATTTGTGCTAAAAAACCATGGACAATCTGAATACAAACTCTGTACTCTCAACTAATTTACAACAATACTAATTTACAACTATATGGTACGTACATAGGTATAAATACAGATGTCTTTACAAACTTATGGCCGATGTATCACAAAATAACACTTTCTAATATCACCATGAATTTTAATTATGTACGTTGTACATGATGCCAGTTAACTCTCTGAGAGACAATGAATCTGTATATCTGTACGTATATGCTCATTAAAGTTTCCATATCTGCAATTGATTAGTACTACTCTGACCCTGAAGGGCCTTTTGAATTTTGCCTATGCTATTAGAGTATACCGTATAGTGGAAAGTTTGTTAAATTTACTCTGATAAGCATTTGGCAAGGAAAAACTTGGCGAATGGATAGATTCAGTCAGAAAGTAACATACAAGTAAAATTTGGATGGTTACGGTTTGCAAATCACAGATGTTTTACCAAACTTTTCCCCACCAAAATTTCCCACTACGTATATGGTAACTACTGTCTACTCAAAGAGGGTGGGTGTTCAATGACTCAAAGTTTGTAACACTTGTAAAGCTCTAGCCAACAAACAGGGTTGGAGAAGCACCTGAAGGTTAGGGGGGCTACTTAGTCAAACTGAAGCAATTTTCTGTTGAAAATATTGAACTCCTATGGAGAGTCTTCTTAAAGTCTAGGAGGGCTATGGCCTCCCCTGCCCCCCACTTCTGCCGCCTATGCCAACCAGCAACACAACATTTTCAAGTTATTTTGTAGAATTGGTTGAAGATTTATATCCCAGTGTGTGGCCAGATCAAGAACTATGTACAAGGGTGGATATCTCCCAGCGTACAAGGTGGACCCATTGTCATTGCAAAGTAAATGATGAACGATTTTTAGGCTTTTCTTACAATGTAGCTCTGAGTGAATTTATAGGAATCGCCAAGTTCCAAATAACTCACAAAAACTGACAGATATCTATAGCCAGTTGTATTCCAGTACACTAGCAGATACATACTCGTACTGGAATATACATAACTAATACTTGATGCCTACTTTTGAAATTTTAAATGTGCTATTAATATTATGTAACTCTTGAGTCAACTGCCATCCACCTTTATCCTGCATGAATCTGCTACATCAGCTATTTATATTCCTAACAGTACGTGTACAAGCCTTTATAACCAGTAAGCATACTGCATGTACAGTTAAAGGTCAAACCCCATGCCCTAGTCTGACGTAGCCAGACCCTTCCACATAGGATGCTGTTGTTTAAAAGCCTACGCTGAAAGGGTCCAGTGACTCGACCATCAAAAACTTGTACTACTAATGGAAAGCAGCTGGGACTGCTGGGTATTAAAAATGTGTTAACGAAAATTGTACAAGAAGTCTGTAATGATGATGGTTTCACTTTCTTGCAAAATATACTTGCATGGCCATTTAACACCCAACAAACTGTTGGTCATCTGTAACACAAGGTCTTGACTGTTGAGTCACCAGACCCTTAGGCTTACAGAGGGTATGCATTTACATCACGCAAAGCTAGCAATGAGTGACTATCCGCCATGTTTATAAGGCAAAATGGTCTAGTGAATGTTCAGTGTAATATAGTGTAAGTTTGGAAAGATTTATACTCTTTCTGCAGGTGAGGTATAAAGTGAGATATTTATAGTAAGGTTCTTACCCTTATGTTGATGCTTGTTACCTTGTATAATAACCTGCAATCCTTTGATCGAGTAAAATAAACATGCCCTCTTACTGAAGTCAGTAAATCCGCTCTAGATTTGGTAGCACTTGAAATCAAACAAGCTACTCCTCCTCCTAGAGAAGCTTCATTACAACACCTAAAGCATGATACAGAAGTGTTGAAAAGCCTACTTAATTAATGAATCATTCTGAATTCACTATCATCATGAAATAGATTTTCGTTTTTATCACGCAATGTTAAACGCATACCTTCTATACTAACACCAGGGTCTCACTACATCAGACTATGCCACCTTAATTTGAGTGTGACCATGCAGGCCTGGAAATATTATTTAGGTTGTCATAGTTATTTTACGTGTTAACTTATGTATCTACTCTATGTACCAAAAGCATCATGTAACTTATCTCACAATTTCATAAACGGTGGTGACTATTTTCATTCTAAATTGGGCTCCACCATGGAAAATATGAAAAGCTGTTAGAACTACAAACACAAACACCTGTTTAAAAATACAGCACACACATACTAAAAATAACGAAAACCTGTTTATTCGAACACTTGGACACTTTCCCAGTGATATACAGAACACCAGAGAGAACCTCACTTGGTAGGAACAATTGTGGCATTGGATTAATTGAAAATGTCGAACAGGCAACAATTTAAGCTGGTATTATTGGGTGAGGGTAAAGTAGGAAAGACATCAATAATCCTTCGCTATGTGAAGAATCAGTTTAGCGACACATATCAGCAAACTGAACAGGCTGGCTTTCAAACCAAAAGACTAAACGTGGAAGGCCGTTCAGTGAACATCGCTATATGGGACACAGCTGGACAAGAACAGTACCACTCCCTGGCGCCGATTTATTACCGGGACAGTCACGGCGCCATTTTGGTATACGATATAACTGATGATGATTCGTTTAAAAAAGTGTGCAACTGGATAAAGGAATTGCGTAAGGTAGTAGGTGATATTCCGTTGAGTATTGTTGGGAACAAAACTGACTTAGAGAAATACCGAAATGTGGCTCAACAGGAGGCAGAGCAGTACAGTACTGAAGTAAAGGCTAAACATTTTCAGACATCAGCTAAACTCAACAAAGGAATAGATGAGATGTTTTTGGATATCACTAGAAGAATGTTGAGGGCTGCACAACCAAGTGGCAACCAGGCATCCACAAATAGCCGACAGCAACATCAAAGAGAACCTAGTAAAAAAGGCCTCATTGTCACTGAAGACGCACCAGACCAACCTCCTAGTGGTGGTTGCTGTGGTTAAAATCCTGCATGCATGCATTTCAATGTATTAGTATACGTGTGTGCAATGAAATTGCTCAATGTCAGATATTGTATGTATACTTTGAATGTTCTAACTACAATTGTTTGCTTTACTGGCATATGTGAAAAATACAACTAAAATTCTTGTAACATTGTACAGTTATATTATATGACTACAACGTAAGTTTTCAAAACATCATACATCACAAAAATTATTTGCATAATTACTAAGCCACTAACATCAGTCTGCATACTGTTTACGTATTGTTTAATGTATAGGAAAATTGTCTTGTACAAGCTTCTGTATGGACCATTGCTCAGCTGAAACTGCCCAAATTTGACCTTCAGGGCTAACGTCGACTCCAAGAGGGCATATTCTTTTTTGACAGTTACCGGTATTTACGACAAGAGATTTCACAAGGTTACCATCTTTGTCAAAGATCTCAACATGGTCACTACACGTTTCACTTACTATGACAAAACCATTCAGATCAGTTGTCAGGCCATATGGATACATAATGCTGTCAGTTTTACTGCTTGTCTGGCCATATAAAAGTAAAGTGCCTTTATTAGATTGGTGCAGTGTGCCAAAGTTTCCCTTACTTTGGCCGTCCAGTGTAAAAGCATTCAAACAGTCCTGTCCATAGACAGCAACCAGTAACGTATTAATGCTAACCGTTACGTCACAAGGTACGCCAAGTAACTGCTCACCAATGTTGTGACAAAACTGACTGGTAGTTTGAAATACTGCAACACGCTTGTTTCCACTGTCAGCAACATAAACCCTGCCATTATGTACTGTAATACCACGTGGGTTGCTTAACTGACCAACCCCAGTTCCCTTGTTTCCAAATTGGAGCATGTAGTTTCCTCTCGTATCGAATTTCTGAATCCTGTGATTGTTACCATCGACTACATACAAGTTGTTTTTACTGTCAAATGCAACCCCGCAAGGATTCTGAAACTGGCCATCATCATTCCCTTGGCTCCCAAGCTTTTTGAACATTTGATGATTTTTGTGATGGTAATTCTGCTGAGGGGTGTAGCAATTAAGCAAGTAGACACAATGATTATGGTGATCTGTGACTGCCCAAACCCCATATCTGCCAATAGCAATGGCCCAGGGCTGTTTAGAATCTCTATCTATGTAGTTACTGTCTATCGTAGTGATGCCAAAATCGCTGTTAACTGTGACATCGTATGGGCTACCTTTCACTTGCTGTCCATTAATGGATGCCGCCAATTTTGCTTTCCCTATGTGCCTAGGAGTAAAAGTCACCTTGTAACTGCCATCATCATTATCCTCTATTTTAGCATGAACTACCTTCCCAGTAGTGGTCTCTAATTCTACGCACACTTCATTGTCAACATCTACGTCACTACAGTGTGCACATAAATTACCGAGAGAATCCCTTGTATAAAGAATTGCAGAGACAGGCCTGTTAACATATAAGCATTCTGGGAACAACAACTCACAGTTGGCTGGATTAAAAATGGATCGTTTGAATGGTGTGTTATCTGTGGTGGAAACAAAGGATCCATCAATCTGTGTAAGCTGAGAGTCAATTTTTCTCCGTTTAGCATCAATTTCTTGTATGCAGTCATCAATTACCCGCTTTTGTTTTTTAACCTCTGTAAGGACCATTTGTTTTCCAAAACTCTTTTCCAGCATCTCATTAAGTCTCCTGATACCTGTTAATTCTTTCTGTATTATATCTAATTCTTTCTGTTGTGCAATGAAAGCTTCCTCTTTCCTTGAAGCCTGATCGCGAACCTGTGCCTTAGCCTGCTCTTTACGCTCCATAAGCTTTCTAATCTGCTCCTCATAATCTCGATCAATTTCATCAAATTCACTGCTTTGGTTTCCTTTCATTTTGTCAATGTGTTCACGTGTCTCGGTGATCGTCTTGGCTATCTTCTCTATCGCAGCATTTGTCTCTTTGATTTCGCCCTTGTGCCAGGCGATCACTTGTTCCACTGTACCGTAGCGGTGACCAGTATGTTTCGTCAGTGCACAGCACATGCAAAGCGACTCTTCACATGACTCGCAGTAGTAGTCAAACTCACAATTGTGTTCTGTACATAAAGATATGGCATTTTCACTGTTGTCCTTAGCTGTCATCATCCTCAGCTGTACATCAAATCATATGTTAGCAAGTATATAGTATATTAGTATATCAAACATATAATATTATGCAATTCAAGTTTAGCTGGTCACATGAAATGTACATACGTATAAGCATTCATAGTGAACTTCACGTCAGCATTTATACGTAATGAAAGATACACAATCGCGTATTGCATATGGTTACCACGTACCTTTATGCCGGAAAGGTCACTCTATACACGTGTACAAAGACCGAATCCAAATAAAGATCACTAACGTCACGTGATAACTAAAAGCGTTAGATAATTATACTCTAATAGAATTGTCAAACATTCTATTAAAGCAGTCAGATGCCTGTCAGTAACAATGGTGATGGAAATGCATATTATAAATATTATTATTATTACCTCTCAGCCCTAATACTAGCTACGCTTCATGCTCCAGCTGGTCCATCCAGATTCCAAGGGATAGGGACAACCATATAGAAGCTACGTAGCATAGGCAACAATGCCAAATATACTGCGGGTATTATACCTACATAGTTATATGTGAGATACAATCATTAAGTCATCTGGTTGCTTTGTAATTGTTTGTGGTAAACAAGTTTAATAGTGTATGATATATGAGTGACAAAGATTTGTTAATGCCATACGTAGCTACATAGCTACAGTAGCTCTCAATGAAATTGGTGACAGTGTTTCAATGAACATTATATTAGTAGCTACCAAAAGTTATTAAGCTATCACTATAGGCTGCAGGACTGACCAGTTTTGAACTTACAACAAATAAACGTAGCTAGCTACAATGTGCATGGATAGCTATCATGAGCAAAAAAGATTTTTATACCCGGAGTAACCAACACGTGCACCCCTTGCCACCACTCCTAGCACTAGATTTATGAAATGCTATAGACTACTAAACTGATTACAATGGGATCGCAATGATGGAGGGACAATTGACCCTCAGAAAGAGCCAAATCAATTAAGGGCCCTCAAATTACATATAATTATGTAGTAGGACAGCCACTAGAGGACTTGTAAACAGTCAATAGCAGAACGCAAGAGCAAAAAGCTAACATAACAGCTGATCATGAGCCAGGACATTATAGTACAATATGATGGCAGGTCTTTCCGGCTTGCGATTATCAACAAGTAGTAATACTTGTAGCTACTATAATCTTTGAAAAATAGGTGACATCCCTCCAAAAGCATGGTAGAAAACACTAACAGAGTAAAGCATCCCACCTCTACATCACGAATACACTATTCATATATTTCCTCCAGTGCCACTGGAAGAAATATGAACAGCGTATTTGGGGAATTCGCCAATAATAATAATAATATTATATCGATACTGTACGTAATGGACATGCAAAATGTTTGATTGTGTCTAACTGATCTTCTTCTCTACCTATTGATTTACACTGTTGAGACTGGTGTCTCCTCTTGGTTGACTGCACTTCCTATTGAGAAACATGTATATAACTATAATTTACTTTGCACAAATTAAGGTGCTTTTAGATGCTTTATGCTTGCATTATGGGTGGCACCCTTTAGGTCTTCCATTTCCATCTACGTAGCTACTTGTACTTTATCAGTGGCTTCTCTCTCTCCAGTTTACGATAGGTTGAAGATAAAGTATATAGAGCCTTTGTAACTCCATGCATGTGGGTTAAACACCTTAACATCAAAAAAGCTCTTTGATGGCGAGTTCCCCCAAAAACCTTTTGCAATATATAGGCTTGAGCCAATTAGCTATGCCTTTAAAACCGCCAGGCTATTATGCTTTTGAGCACTGCTCCAAAATCAAGCCTTTTATGCTCGATAATTTAAATCATGCTCGGTGGTAATGTGAAATTTTATCAGGCTTAATTTTAAATTAAGATTCTTGTTAATTTTTGCACTCACTATCACCTATCACATACATTTACACTATGACTCCTACTTTGTTAAATTCATCACTTTTATCATTGCATTAATCTTATAAATAATTGTGATAAAACAATCATCGTAGATTCACTCAAACTTTCATTAGTAGCTAGCTAGCTATTTCCATGTGAAAAGTGTGCCTTGCACAAAAACTTTACCTATTATGCTGGCATTATGCTTGATGCTTTTGCCATCCTATTACGCTCAAAATTATACTGGCATAATTGGCTCAAGCCTATTTTGCAACATCCAGACGTACACCATCCTCAACATTAATTATAACTGATTGGTGAAGTGATCATGAGAGAAAATTGTCCACCAGTATAGGGCTGTACATGTATGTAAGTAAGGCTCAATGCTGACATCATGACACACTTCTGATAGCAGAACAACAGCAAAATTATTAAAAGGCATGTACAGGCCTGCTGATCATATGTAGCACCTTGCTTGGCCTTCTGTACTCACTACCGTATATGATCTTTTGGAGTCCTATCCCATAAATCAATTTATGTGCCAGGCACTCATGATCAATCATTGACTAATCTTAGAGAATTTGACTCAAAATCCTAATATAGCAATTAGCAGTGTGTTGGAGGATTATTGATTTCAGGGTTAGGGAATTTTGCAAAGATTTTTATATGGTATTAGCAGTCCTCAGTGTGAATCCACCATATAATATCCACTTGTAGCTGGCACAAAGTTATGTAACTTAACAGCTGCCATACAAGAAAAGATCTCAGTATATTCAGTTAAGAAACCACAAAGCTTGATTACAATACATAAGAGAACATAACTTTCACAGAAAACAATGTTATGTGTGTTACTAAATATGTCCATGTGGCCATGTGCCAAGCAGAAACAAATGTGTGTGTTACAAGTATGGGTTCATAGTGTACGATAACTTACTACAGAAACCTTATAAAATTTTGATGTGCGTCCCTTAATAAGGCTGATAATCATTGTATTTTCATTATTAAATTTATATTTTTTGATAAAAACGATTAGCTTATATATATTGGCATTTGTTCATTTTTTCATTCCCAAAGCATCTCCACACCTGATTCTATCACCTGGCTTTACATCAAATTCAAATTCTTCAGGAGCCTCAAAAATAATCACAACAGATGATCCCAGATTGAAGACACCCATGTGGTCTCCCTTTTCAAGTTTCTTTGTTACTCTTTTGTTGGAAAATTGTCCCAACAAGTGGTTTCCAGATTTTTGGTTAGTCTGCAAATCCTACAAAATAAAACACATAAATTTAATTATAATTCACAAAAGCTTTTTAATATAACTAGGGGAAATGCACAGCATTGAGGGGCGAGCCTGGTGCTTTGATAGATGCATGTATACACTTACGTAGCTACCACTGATGACTTCACATGCAATTTGACATTGTAATAATTATAGCACAGGGAATAAAACATGTACAGTTCAGTCTCAGTGTAGCTATCTACATGATGGTCTTAAAAATTTGTACCGGTACGTATTTCATGAAAACTAGCCGGATATTAATTACAGTAAAGTAAAGTAATTACAGCGGATTGAAATAACATATGAATTGATTGCAAAAGGTATCACAAGCATGCATAATAAGCAAGTCATGGATGGTATCAGCTATTATAAAGAAAAGTAAATACGTATAGGGCAGCAAGGCAGCTGATACTATACTTCAATGTATCTATCTGCTATATGCAATCCTAACATCAAATGATCAGCTTTACTATTGCTTACTAGGCTTTGAGTAGAAAGTTGTATTCACACATTGTGGTTAATAAATTATGGTTAGCACTTGAATGGTATATACACGCCTATGGTTAGCATTTAATGGTTCGCGTGCTATGGTTAGCACTCCACGTGTTTTATGTAATGCTTGTAATGTTTGATGTAATGTTGGTTTGCACTTAAACGGCTTTCTGCCATATACAGGTATTATGACATTACAAGCAAGCAAGCAAGCACACAAGCAAGCAAGAAGACAGATTTCACTGTTGATCCCATATGGTGGGGCTCGCTAAGGCTCGCCCCAATTATGTATTTGTATATTAAGCATGCATAGCTACAAAGAATAATTTATAATCTTTACGTTTTCCATGGTTGTTTTTATGGAGCCAATGTTGTAAGCACCAACAGCAGTTAGAGAGAAAAATCCATATGACCAACTTCCACTGTACATAACTCTCTCGTTTTCACTGAGAAATCCCTTCATTCTTTTAGCAGCCCATGGTGCCACAGTGATCAAGTGCCCTGTAAAATATTGCAAAAATCAAGCAGTAACTCATGGTGCAAAAATAAACTGGTAGTTATAATAATATTAAATAAACTATTGTACATCCTTGGTGTGCTTTAAAAAGACTATTATGTATCTTCATGGAAGCCAGTATGGGGTGCATAACTTCCAGCTAATGCATACTAAATAATATAACTCTGAACATAATGGTGCCTATGCATATATAGCTACATGTCCATATGGAGTGTATATATAACAGCAAAAAGTGCATGTGCTTCTTAGGTCATGCATGAGCATACATGTGTGTAAACATGTGAAACAACAACCGTATACTGGGTATAGCTATTCAGTTAATACAGGAAACTGACACTTGTGTACTTAGTAGTCAATGTATACTATATTGATCTAATTGTCTGACTATAGCTATACATAAAATTAATATCATGCTTTTTTAATATTATAGACAGATCCTAACACTGACATCAAAATAAACATACATATTTAAAGAGCAATACAGCCAAGTTAGTACTTCATGGACCAATGTTAAACTTTTATAGCAGGAAGGAAACATAATTATTTGATGAACTTTGTTTACAGTATACGGAAACCATTGCTGATGCTCAAATGTACATGCATGGTTGCCAGAAGATAAGCATTCACACATAGCTAGCTGGTAACATCACTCTATAGCTATATAATAATAGCTATAGTAACACACTCCACTAGCTACACACCTTAAATTTCATGTGATGGGAAGCCACTGTAATAGCAACGTATCCATTACATACTCACTACATACCTTAATTAAAATTTAATAAATTATGTGACAGGAAGTCACCAAAATGTGAGAAATAGAAGCCATATATATATATATAGATTCCTGTAAGCCACATGTTGCAGGTGGTAAGCCAGTGAATCACTGGTGTTCACTTAGCTACTTGTTGATCTAATTAAAGGATGCCATTTCAGTTAGCTACCTGATCTCTGCTCCTTATAAAGTCCATTTGCATTGTAGCTACCTTGCATGTAATAATAATAATAATAGCCAGACAAAGCTAATCCTTTGTGGTGGGATCACAGGTGGTAATATGCCAGATGCCACGGAATTCAGGAGATAAAACTTTGTTCTCACTGATATCATAACCACGCTATTTATTTTCACTCTTAATTAACCCTTTCAAATTCATTATTATTTGTGTTTGACATTTCAAACAATAATGCGTAGCTATACCATGGAAATGTCTCCTGTGATTAATAACCCAACTTGCTGGAGAGTGGAAATGATGGTAGTCACCTGGACCAAGGTAAACAAGAAGGTGAAAAAGCTGCTTCCTTTTGTACCATCTGTCAGGTAATCTGTGGTCGTCTACATCAACAGTGATGTCAGTTTCCCAGTGGTTGTCATTCCTTCGATCAACTAATGGCAGTCTGGGTCCGAAGAATCGATCCAGGCTGTAGCATACTCCTTTGACTTGTTCCATGTGACCGTCTTCAACTCTGCCACAGTGCAACACTCTACCATCACACGGTGATACCTATTGAGAGAACAGTGATACTCAGTAAAAACCAGCCTAATGTATTCTGCGGACTGGACTCACAGACTGGACTCGCGGACTGGACTCGCGGACTCGACTGAGCATCTTTTGAAATCCTGCATACACATACAAACTCACCTTAAATCAAAGAATTAACTGAAATTCTTAAGGAAATCTCTATTGTCCATCAACAGACATGGCATTTCTCTTTCGTAATGTGCTTATTAATTAGAAATTATCTTTAAGCGCTTAGCTATATATTAGGTATAGTTAGGTTAATTAAAACAAAGAACCAGCAAGCCAGTATCAGCTACAGTGAGGTTATTAGCTAGAGTATAAATCGCTCATCCAAGGCATAAATATAAATAGTATAGGGACACGCCCTCTAGTATCTATGCTATCTAAGCCTAGCCTGGATGAGTGATATTAAATATTTATACTCTAGCTAATAACCTGACTGCAGTTGATACTGGCTGACTGCATGGTTCTTTGTTTTAATTAACCTAACTATAGTAACCTAATATATAGGCGCTTAAAGATAATTTCTAATTAATAAGCACCTTACGAAAGAGAAGTGCCGTGTTTGCTGATGGACAATAGAGATTTCCTTAAGAATATCAGTTAATTATTTGATTTAAGGTGAGTTTGTATGTGTATGCAGGATTTCAAAAGATGCCCAGTCGAGTCCGCGAGTCCAGTCCGCAGAATACATTAGGCCGTAAAAACCATGCATAACGAAATTATCATACTGTAGTTGTGGAATCACATGTAGTTTCAGTTACACATGCAGTTCTCACTTGCAGTTGACAAAACTTACGAGTTCATAGGACTGACATATTTCTCGTACACCAGGCTTGAGTTTCCTTGTAAACAGCTCACAAAGGTTTCTGTACTTGGCCAACTGTTCAACTTCTGCCTCAGCCATGTCACAGCCAAATGCTTTCACATACAATCCGAGTAAAGGAGACCGTAGCCAGGTGGGTAATTCTTTCTGATGTAAATATCCCCAATACTGTGATAGCATTCTTGTGGGTAGGAGCTCAAACAGTATGATCTACACAAAGCAGACAACACAACATATAATTATTAAACTTATATATATATATAATCTCATAAAATGGTGTTAAAATAAGTTCGTTTGTGGTTTCTAAAACTATACAAAGTATTGTTATGCGTGCAATCCATTTTTAAAAGCATTAATCCAGTTGATCTTTTTTGTACAAAATCCTGTAGCTATAGCTATACGTATATAAAAAGCTTGCATTTCTGTCCCACAATTAATAATATCTTTTGCCTATATATCATAGGGAGTGCATGGAAGTAGGGGTCCAGGGCTCCTCTTAGACTCCCCATGCATGCATATAGCTATAGCTAGTAGCTAAGGATTCAATTTTGCAACTATATAGAAAATCATTTGAGTTTAGCTATAAGTGGCCCCCCAACTTTCATTATATATAGCTTCCTCTGCCCATGTATATATTGACGTATATTTATGCTGTGTTTCTTCATTGTTATATATATCAAACATGTCATGTGACTGCATACTTTTGTATATATATGTAGCTACAGTTCACCTAGAAACGTCATGAAGTCATGCATCAACACCAACAGCTTGCTATAAACACATGCAGTATAATGATCATATATATATACTTACACTATTACGAGTAAGTATAGTTATGTAATCTGTATATAACCATGCATCACAAATCATGTAGCTACCAAGCATGCATCTTGCGGCATGCATGATGTAGCTATATATAGTATAGCTATAGCGTGTAAATCTGCAGCGTTAGATACATATACACCTATTCCACAATGCATACGTACTTTAACTACGTAATAGTTATAGCTATATAGCTAGTTAACCGGCTAGCTAAAACGCTTATCTAGCTATACTATTATATACTATCGTTCCTGTGCGTACAATCCCGCGCGGAATACCTGGCTTTTGGTACAAAATAAAACCGGAAAAGGCACCGCGACTACACGTGCTTATCCCATGCTAGGGTGGCTATATCAGAGGCGTGCGCGTGTAATAGTCTATATAGCAAGTTAGGCTTGTCGTATCACTCGTGTGGAGAAACTGAAAACGCACGTGGTGGCGTCAGTTTTAAAGAGTACGATAAATACCTAGAAATATCAGCAGTTTTGGTTACGGACTAAAAGC